>PVHT020000143.1:8120732-8155125 GCA_004024745.2 Catagonus wagneri
GATGCATCACGATAATGTAAGGAAAAAAATGTATATATGTATGTGTGACAGCGTCACCTTCCTATACAGTAGAAAGCTGACTCAACACTGTAAACCAGCTCTGATTGAAAAAATAAAAAAATCATTGAAAACTAACCCAATCTGTATCCATGAGGATATGAATTTCATCCCTAGCTTTGCTCAGTGGGTTAAAGGATCTGGTGCTGCCTCGTAGGTTGCAGACAGGGCTCAGAGCTGGTGCTGCTGTGGCTGTGGCTCAGACCAGCAGCTGTAGTTATCTACCCCTACCCTGGGACCTTCCATATGCATCAAGTGAGGCCCTAAAAAGAAAAAAACCTTAAAAAATAAAAATTAAGTGAACAAACTTCAACTCATTTTGAGTGCCTCTTCCCATGAAAAATAATTGTGAAAATATTTTTCCAGAAGTTTTTTTTATAAAAAGAACAAAACTCATTTTCCTTCAAAACAATACAAAGATTTTTTTAAGACTTATAATTAAGAACGCTAGGATCCCATTCAAAAAAGACAGAATCATAACTGGACTAAAGGTTTATGAACAACATCAATATTATATAAACATAAGTGGTTCAAAGTGGAAGTACATCAATGGAAATCTCAAACACCAATAAAAATAATTACTTTTCATACGGAAATGTAAACTAAATACCACTGCCTATTACCTATTCAAAACAAGTGTACTTAGAGCTTCTCCATCAACATCTTCAGCAATTATGACCAAGGGCTTACGGTGAGCATTAGCAATTTCAAGCGCAGGAACAATGGACTGGACACTAGAAATTTTCTTTTCACTCAGTAAAACATAGGCATCTTGGAATTCACATTTCTGACCTGCAAAAACAAAGAACATTATCTTGAAAATGACTGCAACTTATTTAAATGAAAAAAGCTCTAAACCAAAGTCCCAATACATTTATTTTGCTTTTTAGGGCCGCACCGGTGGCATATGAAGTTCTTAGGCAAGGGGTCGAATTGGAGCCACAGCCGCTGGCTACAGCCACAGCCACAGCGACTGTGGGACCGGAGCTGCATCTGCAACTTACACCACAGCTCATGGCAATGCTGGATCCCCGAACCACTGAGAGAGGCCAGGGATCAAACCCGTATCCTCATGGATTCTAGTTGGATTCGTTTCTGATGCACCACAAAGGGAACTACCCCAATATACTTTAAAAGTGATTGAAAAGTTTGTGCTTTTCTTCTTTCATTTCTCATACATGAACTTTTGGAACATGTGAATTTATTTACTTACTTTTTTTTAAGGGCCGCACCTATGCTTGAATTGGAGCTGTAGCTAATGGCCTAGGACACAGCCACAGTCACAGTCACGCCAGATCCGAGCCACGTCTGTGAACCTATGCCACACCTCATGGCGACCCCAGATGCTTAACCCACTGAGCAAGGCCAGGGATCGAACCTGCATCCTCATGGATACTAGTCAGGTTCTTAACCCACCAAGCCACAATGGGAACTTCATGATTTTACTTCTGAATTATAACAATGACTAAGGTCTTCGGTTGGACATAGCAAACTATGTAAGAAAAATCAGTTACCGATTTGCTCTTACCTTTTGATGTATTTATAAAGTATGGAGAAATATAACCTCTATCGAACTTCATGCCTTCAATAATTTCTAATTCATCATTCAGTGTTTTTCCATCCTTTCAAAAATTAAAAGAATTTGTTACATGAATTTCATTAAAGAAACATAAAGACTGCAATTACAGACAAATTAAAAAATAGACCCTACTTTTCATAAGGTATCCAGGTAGGAGTACACAATACCCCATAGCATCCAACTCAATTTCTGCAAAACTCTCAAGAATGTGTATTTGAACTAATTTTTATAGCTAGAAGGCAGTATCATTTAAGCCAGGATGAATTTACTCCCAAAGGTAAAGGTTAAAACTTCACACAAAACAGGTGTTGATCTTACACATGAAAGAATGAAACAGAATATACTTTTGGAAACACATATAGATCAAATTATTCTCTTTGTAAAATTCAATTTCTTTATCAGACACCTCATTCCAATCTATTATTAAAAACACTTGCCCATTGTAAATCAACTATAATAGAAAAAATAAAAATCTTGAAAAAAGAAACACTTGCCTACTGCAGAAATTGATAGAACAATGTAAATCAACTATAATATAAAACTAAAAACACACTTGCCTTTACTGTGATAACACCCTTTCTTCCAACTTTCTTCATTGCATCAGAAATGATGTTGCCAATTTCTTTGTCTCCATTTGCAGAAATCGTAGCAACCTGAAATAATAAAATTACTCTTCCAAATTAAGACAGGGCTAGTGTGCTAAATCAACACCCCCCCTTCTAAGTAACTTCCAAATTAATAAATCCTTTGTGGGAAGCTAGAGGGAAGGTGATGGTGGTGGTGAGATAAGAGAAAGGGAATTTTACGGCAGAGTAAGTAATCCTAATGAAGTATTGGTCCTGTTTTCATTTTCTTTAACTCATGATTTGGTGACAGTATTTTCAAAAAATATGTAACAAAAATTAAATATGTAACACACTCTTCTTTTAAACAAATACAGAAAACAAACAACAAAAAAAGAGGGCTGACCCCATTATTTTTTTCCCTTTGGCAAACACTGCAATATTAGAACATGACAAAAATTATGCAAACTTTGCATACATACAAATGAGGTTTTTTGGCCTCATCCACAGCATGTAGAAGTTCCTAGGCCAGGGGTCAAAGCCATGCCACAGCTGTAACCAGAGCTACAACAGTGACAACACCGGATCCCCAACCTGATAAGCCATGAGGTAAACTCCGCAAGTGAGTTTTTATTCAGAATTACGTAGAAGAAAAGTGACGACCCATTAAGACTGAAATTACAGTCACTGTATTAATCTTCACATGCTTCAGCAGTAAGAAAAATGCTTCCAATACTGCTGATTGGGTAATACCAGACATTGGTGTGTAATGATGGAATAAAATCATCTCACTAAAAAAAAATTAGCTTTATTGCAAATTAGATTACAAAATACTATAAAAAATCCATACCTGGGCAATTTCTTCAGGGGTTGTCACAGGTTTAGACTGCTTCTTAAGTTCAGCAATTACAGCATCAACAGCTAACATCACACCTGGTTCAAGAACAAAAAACACTACTTTTAAGGTAAAGTTTTAACCTTTACCTTAAATTAAATTTATGGTTCAAGAACAAAAAACACAAACTTTTAAGGTAAAGTTTTAACCTTTACCTTAAATTAAATTTCTTGGAAATTTAATTCGTTTTAAATTTCCAATTCCTTAACACTTATCCACTGCTTCTATGCCAGTACTTTTAAACAAAACATTTAAACAAAAACTTTAATAAAGTCCCACAATGCTAAAATTATTTTGAAAACTGTATTAAAAAACAACAAACCAAGGTGTACACTTTAAGAATCTCAGCCTCAATCCAACCATGTTACCTATTTCTAACAGGGTCATCCAAAACGTCTACCCTCGATTGTCTGAAACTTTCTCATTTAATATGTAATTATGAACAAAACACCTTTTGGGAATTGTCCTGTGGCATAGCAGGTTAAGGATCTGGCACTGTCACTGAGGCACTGCAAGAGCACAGGTTCAGTCTCTAGCCTGGGAACTTAAATATGCTGCAGGCAAGGCCAAAACAAAAAAACAAACTATTCAACACCACTGAAATATGGATTTGAGAGTCCCATTTGTTCATTTAAGAGTAGCACTAGCTTCCCCACACCCACTTTTTAGGGCTCTGCCTAAGGCATACAGAAGTTCCAAGGCTAGGGGTAGAACTGGAGCTAGGGCCTATGCCACAGCATAACATTGGATCTGCAGGGTCCTTAACCCACTGAGGGATGGAACCTATATCCTTAAGGAGCTGTCGGGTCCTGCTTGGCCATAATGGGAACTCCCAGTTGGCCTGCCCTTTTTTTTTTTTTTTTTTTTGCCTCCCCGCAGCATATGGAATTCCTGGGTCAGATATCAGATCCAAGATCTGATCCACAGCCTCGAACTTGGGCCGCAGCCGTGGCTACACAAGATCCGTAACCCACTGTGCCAGGCCAGGGATTGGACCCACATCCCAGCGTTCCCAAGAGGCTGCTGATCAGTTTGCACCACAGCGGGAGCTACTCAGCCTACTTTTAATGCAACACATTCATTCTGATCTTAAACCTTGAAATACATGAGATGATAATGCACCAGACACCTAGGATGCCAGTTCTTGTAAAATCATCAACAGCACCTGTCCTCCTTTGGGGCTGTAACCTCGTCAAGTGGAAGTTTCTGGGCCAGGGGTCAAACCCACAGCTGTGGCAATGCCAGATCCTTAACCTGCTGTGCACATGAGACGTTCAAATAGAATAAAAGCATCATTTTATTCTCCCAGTCTGCCTCCTAATTTGTATAACACACCCCACAAATATAGAACAGTTACATGTTAAGAAGCAGACCTTTAAATTGTGGCCTACAAACCAAACTAGTACCCATGAGGATATGGGTTTGATCCCTGGCCTCGCTCAGTGGGTTAAGGATCTGGCATTGCTGTGGCTGTGGTGTAGGCCAGCAGCTGAAGCTCCGATCTGACCCCTAATCTGGGAAACTTCATATGCAGCCAGTGCAGCCCTAAAAAGAAAAAAAAAAGCCAAACAAAAACTCCAGGAGTTCCGTGGTGGCTCAGTGGGTTGAGGATCCAATCAGGCACTGCCAGTGCTGTGGAACAGTTTGACCCCAGGTCCAGCAACTTTCATATGGCACAGGCACAAAAAATGAACAAAACTCCATTCTGACATCTTAGGTGACTTGGTCTCCTGTTTAGCCCTAATTCCCGAACAACTGCAGTAAAACACCAAAATTATGTATTTTCTCTCTGCTCTAAATCTAACCCCCATTAAATTTATTATTTCCAAGGTATACAGTACATGGTTTATCTTCCAATAAACTGCTGGTTTGGGAGAGAAGGAAGACAGGGAACAGTGACACAGGAATGCATGTCTGGACAACAGCGAACATCTTAGTCACATTTCTGTCTTTGATACCTAGCCTACTACACAGGCATTCGGTCACTGCTCGGTGATTTTTTAACGATTTTAAACGATTTTTCAGGTGAGAGGAGAAACAAGAATAAACTTTCTAATTCAACAGACACTGAAGAGACATTCCCTACCTCTCCTGATTTCCACTGGATTAGCACCTTTGCTAATCTTCTCGAAGCCTTCCTTGGCAATAGAGCGTGCCAATACAGTAGCAGTAGTGGTGCCATCCCCAGCCTCTTCATTTGTGTTATTGGCAACATCTTGCACAAGTTTGGCACCAATATTTTTATATTTATCTTTTAAGTCAATGGACTTCGCAACAGTCACACCATCTTTTGTCACTTTGGGACTGCCCCAGCTCTGTTCAATAATCACTGTCCTTCCCTGTAATTGCAGAGAAAAAAAAAAAAAGTGACAGATTCACACTCTTAAGTATGTAAAAGAAGCAGTTTTTATAATAGACAATTACTTGAGTAAGCCTCAGTGCAACATCTGACATTTACCAGATCTACATCATGAACCTCAGGAGCAAGTTCATCAAGGTGCTTAGTTTACAGATAAAATGACTTCTGTTTTGAAGTGCAAAACCTTGGATTAGATGTTATGGGAGATAAAAACTAAAGAGACTTAAAAGATACCATTTTATGAAACAGTAAGAATACAAAATAAACCAAAACCAATTGGCAGATAATGAAATTCTAGAAAAATCTTCACAGAATTTAAACTTTTTGAAGTTTTGTTCAGTGTCTACTATCTACAACAGTAACATAAAAACTTACTTTTAAACTTAAGGTTTCAAAAATACTAAGAGTACATATGTTAAGCACAGTGCACTCTTCCAAAGCTGTTCAACATTAAATCTGAAATATGGTCAAATAGTATTGACGGCTTTTGAATTTGAACCACAGCTGCATCTTGTGAAATATGCAAATGCCATGTTTTATACAGTTTGGACCACTTTGATATTTGTACTGTCTTAAACCTGAAATGAAGCATCACTCTACCTTGAAAGAGCCTCAAAAAAGACCTTATCAGGAGTTCCCTTGGTGGCTCAGCAGTAACAAACCCAACTAGTATCCATTAGGACTCGGGTTCAATCCCTTGCCTCACTCAGTGGGTTAAGAATTTGGCATTGTCAATAGCTGTGGTGTAGGTGGCAGATGCAGCTCTGCTTTGACCCCCTAGCCTGCGAAATTCCACATGTCAGGGTATGGCCCTAAAAAGATAAAAAAAAAAAGTCTTTTTCAAACTGCTTATTACCCCCTCACTCACCAATCGCTTGTTAAATTAGACTTAAAATTTTAGATGTGCTTTGGAACAGAAGGGATGGCAGAAAAACACTAGGTAAAACTAGCACCTACAAGCACATACTTAGGGCATTGTAGACTTAACATTTTTCCGTGTATACTTGGTACTAACTACTGGGAAATAATCCAAAATTTAACTCAAGCAGAAAAATGAGACTAATCCCACCTTGAGTTTAACAACCCATCTCGAGCTACAAGTTACCCCGATTACACCACACATTGTACAAAATAGTTTCACAAATTTGGCAGAAGGAGTTATGGATACCAAAACACTTCATCTAGGAGTGACTTGCCATCAGTAAAATAGTATTCCTTAACAATACTGTAAATTAACAAATTAAGAATACTGAGGAGTTCCCTTTGTGGCTCAGTGGTTAACGAATCCGACTAGGAACCATGAGGTTGCAGGTTCAATCCCTGGCCTTGCTCAGTGGGTTAAGGGATCCGGCGTTGCCGTGAGCTGTGGTGTAGACTGCAGACGTAGCTCGGATCCCGCGCTGCTGTGGCTGTGGTGAAGGCCGGCGGCTACAGCTCCTGTTAGACCCCTAGCCTGGGAACCTCCACATGCCGCGGGTGCGGCCCCAGAAAACGCAAAAAGACAAAAAAAAAAGAATACTGATACCTTTGGCCCCATAGTAACAGCTACAGCGTCGGCTAAAAGATCTACACCTTGAAGCATTAAGGCTCGGGCATCTGCACCAAATTTTACATCTTTGGCATAAGCCCGAGTGAGATGAGGAGCCAGTGCCCTGGACACTGGCCTAATCTGGCGAAGGACTGAGGGTAATCGAAGCATTTCTGGGGGAGAAACAAGAAGA
Source organism: Catagonus wagneri (assembly GCA_004024745.2). Classification (NCBI taxonomy): domain Eukaryota; kingdom Metazoa; phylum Chordata; class Mammalia; order Artiodactyla; family Tayassuidae; genus Catagonus; species Catagonus wagneri. Next base: position 8,127,907 of record PVHT020000143.1, read on the forward strand.
TCATCAGTACAATACTAGCACTACCCGTAGTGTTTCTACACAAGCATGACCCTCGTGAAAAAGTACAATAAACGTCAAAAGTGAGCTGCGCTGACCTCTGCTAGCCTAGACAGCTGGGCCTCGGAACACACCACAGCGCCAGAACACCAGCTACTAGCGCAAGATTCAAGACGCCGCCCCACGCCCGACCTACAGCACTAGCAAAAAGCACACCCACCTTCCCCATGGCCACCAACTCTCTTCGCTGAAAAAGAGTTCAATTTTTCACCGCTAAAATGGCCTTGGGAGCAAAACCGCTCCAACTGTTTCCCGAAAAATTAACTCGACAGGAAACGAGGAGGTTGTAAACCCGAATAACCAGGGGAGTAAAAAACACTGACAGTGCAAAAATCCCTTATTAAAATGTTTCTTCATGTATCGACTCGGGGCTACTGTATCACTGCAGCAGGCAAAGCCGCGATATTGGGGGCGGCGGCTCGGCCCACTCCGCGTGGCCCCACGTGTTTTTCCATCAGGACGCCCAAGCAAGGTCAGAGGTGGAGGCGCGGTACCCCAGCTGCCCGCAGGACCACAGGCCGTTGCCATGGGCTGCGACCACCCTCCAGGAAACCCCCACACCCGGCCAGAAGCGGACTGCACCGGAGTAACCACGTGAATAACATTCCACGGAGTACACACTCATTCCCGGGCAAACCCTCCCTGGTGCGTCCTGCCCAGGCGAGCGATCCACGCCGCACGTGATGGGCCTCCGCAAGGACCCACGAGGCCTGGCTCAGCAGGTCTGGGCCTGCAGCGCGGTAGGGAAGCTCTGGCTCTTGCCGCCAACCCTCTCGGAGCAGCGGTAGAAGGACGGCTCCGGGGTCCGAGGGACATGGGTGAGGCAGCGAGGGACGGCCGCGTACCTGCGGGGCAGCGGCACGGCGGGCGGGCGGCTACACGGATCGTCGGCGGCGAGTGAGGGACAGAGTGCAAGGCGCACACAGCAATGAGCCCGTGTCCCCTCCCTCCGCCGTTTCCCCCGCCCCCCCGCAGCGCGCGTGCGAGCGGCTCCCGCCCCCTTCCTGTCCGCTCGGGCCCTGCAATCTGCACGCGCCTGGCGCCAGCCCCGCCGCTCCCCACCAGCGCTGGGCCAAGCCCACGGACCCTGTCCTCCCTGGCTGATTTAAGCTAGTTCCCGGGCTGCGCGCCGTTCCAGAACTTTCCGGGGAGGGCCGCGCTGTGTGGGTCAAGGGTCACATAGCGTCATTTCCGGGAGGGGGGGCAAAGGGCTAGTACTATCACCTCGCCCGGCGACCTAGAAAAGCCTAGAAAAAGCTCCTCTTTTCTTCCGCCTCCGGGTCCGCGCGTCAGTGGCCTGCGCAGAGCCCAAGAGACGAATCGCGGCGCGCGCCGGTGAGGCCACCCCTTCTCGCGGGGAGGGGGCGGGGCGGGGGCGAGCGCGCCTGCGCGCTCGGCGGCCTTTTCCCGAGTTCACGTGGACGCTGGGCCGTACTGCAGGTCTTTCTTTGCTGCGGCGTAAGAGTACAGTAGGAACTGCAGCGGACGCAGTCATGGTGAGTCCCGCGTGGGCTGGAGGCTGGCGAGCCCGGGGCGCACAGACTATTCCTTTTGGGCTTAGCGGGAAGGGTAGGGGTCAATCAGCGAGCGGAACCCACCAGAATCCTGGAGCGGTGAGGCCCCGCGGACCTTTTCTACGCCTTGGGTTATTTGCGCGCGCGTGTGAGGCAGCGTGTGGTCAGGGGGCGGGAATCCGTATGCACGCGCGGCGGCCGACCCACTTCTGTGCGGCATTAGTGGGTGTGTAGTTGTGAAAAAAGAATGTCTTCAGGCAGAGGGACTTAAATGTTTGCAGGTGGTTTCCAGAAAAATCCGAGAACGGAGAATAGTTGACCTTGGAATAAGCCGAGGTTACCCGTAAAGTTCGTCTGCATATTGACCAGAGGTGCAACAACGACCCCTGACACACCCAGCGGATGGGAAATTAACTCAGAATGCAGAGCTGAAGGTTCAGAAGTATTTACTTGGACTGACTAGTCGGATTGTTGGCGTTGTCTAACTAACGATTTTCTCTCTGCAGGCAGGACAGGCATTTAGAAAATTTCTTCCTCTCTTTGACCGAGTATTAGTTGAGAGAAGTGCAGCTGAAACAGTAACCAAAGGAGGCATTATGCTTCCAGAAAAATCTCAAGGAAAAGTATTGCAAGCAACAGTAGTAGCTGTTGGATCAGGCTCTAAAGGAAAGGTAAATGGGGACTAAAATGGAACTAATTTTTATGTAAAATGAGGGGGCGAATTCTTGATGTTATTAAAGGTAGTTTTTTTAGATAACTTAAAGATCGTTCTCTAGTGGTTTTATGAAGTAAAATCGTTTACTTTATATGATGAAGGGCGAATTCCAGCGCATTAAAAATCAATAGGTATAATTGTGGGTAAAGATAACCTGTGGGGACTTTTTCAGAATTGAAGGGAAATTTGAGCTCTTGGTCTAATCTCTAACACCCTGAAATTGTCCTAATACTTTAACCACCTTCTGCCTTAGTTGGCATGTAAAGGAAATCGCTTAGACTATCCCCATAGTCATTCTCAAATTGAGGGTTAGACCTCATACTTCTAGAAGTGTCAGCTAGAATTCACAATAAATGCCCTTGGGGTCAACTATGGGTTTTTTTGTTTGTTTTTTTGCTTTTTTTTTTGTCTTTTCTAGGGCTGCACCCGAAGCATATGGATGTTCCCAGGCTAGGGTTCTAATTGGATCTGTAGCTGCTGGCCTACACCACAGCCATAGCAACGCAGCATCTGAGGCACGTCTGTCATCTACACCACAGCTCACGGCAACGCCGGATCCTTAACCCACTGAGCAAGGCCGGGGATCAAACCCGCAACCTCATGGTTCCTAGTCAGATTCATTAACCACTGAGCCAGGACGGGAACTCCTCAACTATGTTAATTGAAATGTTCCAGTTACCTCTAAGAAAGTTCTAGTAAGGAGCTGTCATGGCATTAGGAATAGGAAGACTTTGGTCACTCAGCTTCAGTCTCTCTTCCGAAATCTGCTTTGAAGAAAAGGAATTTGAATCACAAAAGAAGTACATGTTTCAGAATTCCTGTCATGGCTCCGTGGTGGCCCCGTGGTCAACGAATCCAACTAGGAACCTTGAGGTTGCAGGTTCGATCCCTGGCCTCGCTTAGCAGGTTAACGATCCGGCGTTGCCGTGAGCTGTGGTGTAGGTCACAGATGCGGCTCTGATCCAACGTGGCTGTGGTTGTGGTGTAGGCTGGCGGCTACAACTCTGATTAGACCCCTAGCCTGGGAACCTCCACATGCCACAGGTGCGGCCCTAAAAAAAAAAAAAGTGTGTGTTTCAAAGTCAGAAAACTCAAAGTTTTTATATGTTGTAAGAAGTTAAACTTGACCAATGTACATAATGGTTTAAAAACTGGTTGACTTCACATAGTTGAGAGGTTATGTTGATGGTTAACGACTGAAAAGCTTAGATTTAGTTTTCTTGGTATAACTTTGTACTTTTACACTGAAATCAGGTTTAAGCCACTGTGTGTACATTATTTCAAAATAGGACTCTACTGCAGGGGTATGTTTGAGTGGAAAACTGATTGTATAAATTATATCTCTTGAGCACCAAGTACTTTTTTAACAATTTTAATGAGCATAATTGATTAATAAAAGTTAAGTGTGTAGTCAACTAGATGTCTTTGCCATTTCTTAAGGATGGAGAGATTCAACCAGTTAGTGTGAAAGTTGGAGATAAAGTTCTTCTGCCAGAATATGGAGGCACCAAAGTAGTTCTGGATGACAAGGTGTGTAAATTTCACAATCTTAACAAGTTAAGTATTCACTATTAGTTTTCTTTATTAATGGTTTCTCTGTTTGCAGGATTATTTCTTATTTAGAGACGGTGACATTCTTGGAAAATACGTAGACTGAAATAAGTCACTATTGAAATGGCATCACATGAAGCTGCCCCATTCCACTGAAGTTCTGAGATCTTTTCATCATGTAAATAATTTCCATGTCTTCTTTTATAATAAACTAGTGACATTCAAACTGATGATATTCAGTGTTTCTAAAATTTAGTTTCACTGTAATAATATAAACATTTCCAAATAAAATACATAAATGAAATTTTGTAGTGATTTAAAATGGATTTTAGGGTTCTCAGTTTCTGGGGTTTCTTTTTTTTTTTCCTTTAACCTACAGAGAATTCTGGGAAACAAGGTTTTCAGTTTTCATGTTCAGAATAGCTTTAATATGTGTATAATTTATGCTGATACAAAGCCACAGATTTACACTCACATTTTAACAAAGGAGTTCTGGTGCAGCTGGTTAAGGCTTTGACACTGCAGCGAGGTGGGTCGCTTCTATGGTGCAGGTTCAATCTCTAACTCAGGAACTTCCACTGCAACAGGCGGTTCCCCCACCCCACTACCAAGTAAATACAGTTAGCAACATTCTTTGTTTCTTCATCTTACAGTGTAGCATATGGAAGTTCCCTGGGCTAGGGGTCAAATTGGAGCTGCTCCTGTGGCATATCCCATGGCAGTGATCCAGGCTGCATCTGCAACCCACACCTCAGCTTGTGGCAATACTGTATCCTTAACCCATTTAGCTAGGCCAGGGATGGAACCCACGTCTTCGTGGACACTATGTTGGGGTCCTAACCAGAAGACACAATGGGAACTCCAAGACAAGTAGAACAATGTGACGATACATAAACATTTAAGTGTAGTTCTATGAAATCTGGTGTCATATGTCTTTGCTTTGAAAAACTTAATGAGGACTTTCAGTTTTTAAAACAATAGTGTTCCATGATTTACTTAAATCCAAGGCAGGAGTTCCCTAGTTAAGGATCCAGCATTCTCTGCTATAGCTTAGGTTTCTGCTGTGACTTAGAGCCCTGGCCTGGGAACTTCAGCATGGGCATGCCAGGGTGGGAGGAATCCAAGGCAGAGCATAATATACTCACACTGCCAGAGTGCCTTTTACATTGTAATGTATGTATGTGAATACCATCACAGTGCCAGACTAGGCAGTGTGTGATGATACTTACAGCTATCACTTAAAGGAGCGGGTTGTTGGTACTTTCAGTGTATCAGTTGACTAACTTTAAGCAACACTGAGCTATAATTTATATCCTGTAGGTTAGGAAGGTGAGGCACAGAGGGGTCAAGGGACAATCATTAAGTGACAAAGCTAGGAGTTACTGTTTCAGCTCAGCGGTTAATCCATGATGGTGCCGGTTCGTTCCCTGCCCTCGCTCAGTGGGTTAAGGATCCAGCTTTGCCTTGAGCTGTGTAGGCAAGCAGCTACAACTCTGATTGGACCCCTAGCCTAGGAACATCCAGGTGCTGTGGGTGCGGCCCTAAAAAGGCAAAAAGTGACAAAGCTAGGTTATGGGCTCTGCTACATTGTCAACTAATCGTAAACACTTGATACACATTCTGTCAGTCCTAGAGATAATGTGATGTTGGGGGAGGGGGTACCTAAAAATTTCTGGCTATTAGTAGCTATGTAGCATACAGTGTTGAATTTAACAAATAGGAAAGTGAGTCACAAAAACTGGGTAATTAGCTGCAGCTCCTAGAGGGAATTAAGATTTGAACCCAGGAAGTTAATGTTGCAGCTCAATAAAAACCCAACTAGTATCCATGAGGGTGTGCGTTCTATCCCTGGCCTTGCCCAGTGGATTAAGGATCCAGTGTTACTAGAAGCTGTAGCACAGGTTGCAAATGTGGCTCAGATCTGGAGTTGCTATGGGCGTGGTGTAGACCAGCAGCTGTGGCTCAAATTTGACCCCTAGCCTGAGACCTTCCATATGCCATGGGTGCAGCCCTAAAAAGCCAAAAAAAAAAAAAAAAAAATCCCAACAACCCTACATCAGAGGTTGGATTACCAACCTCTAAACTGTCACCTACCAGCTGTTTTCTGCCCTGGCAGTCATTTTCTAGTTCTAGTTGTTTATAAACTAGTCTATGATCACAATCCATATTTATATTTATCTTAAGCCTAGATGAAAATTTTTAAGTATGTGTAGTATGTGTGTGTTTATGTATATGGCATATGGGAATTTTTGTTATATTTAGATGAAAGAATTAAGGTTAGAAGCTTTATTTTTACAAAACCCAAGTAGGTCATTAATTTCCTGCTGTGCCTCAGGCAGGGCTAATGTGCCTTGCAAGTCATAACCTTGTAAGCTGACTTCCTTCTGATTTGCCAACGAGAAAACTGACTCAGAAGAGATGAAGAAACTTGCTCAAGGCCATGTGGCTAGTAAATTGCCATTAGGAACCCTGTCCAAAAGCTATGGCCTTTCCATTAATTCTGATTATGTTCTCCCAAGATCCAAATGAGTTTTGAGATTTAAGATGACCGTTTACAAACCTTAGTTCATCCATGACATTACCTGATAAAATCTCAGGACTCCATCTGTAACCTGTTAAATCAGAAGGGTGGGAGAATTCTTTTTGTACCACAGAAGTCTTGTAATACTTCTGAAGCAGAACTGCTAAAGAAAAAAATTTAGGTGGTGAGATTATATTGGGAATTAGTAAGAGAATCTGGACCAAAAATAAGGGGATATGGAACCACATTTTAGAAAATCATGTTTTCAATTATCTTTTGTTCAACAGAAAAAGGTAAAGATAGGTAAAATTCTAAATGGAATTTTAATGATAGTATTTTTGGGTGTTTGCCAGATACTGTTCTAGGTACTTAATATATAATCTTGCTTAACTGTGCAATCATAGCAACCCTGTGAGGCAAAGATTTGCCTCACAGGTGAGAGATGCACGGAGAGGTAACTTGCGCAAGGTGGCATAAATTTTAAGTCACAGGCTGAAAGTGAACTCAGGTTTGTCTTACTTTAAAATTTTAAAGTCTGCCTTCTACAAAAGTTTAAGAAATTGAGAATAAAATTACTAGGAAGCTATTCTGATTATAAATATTTCCACTATTAAAACTATGGAGTTTCTGTCGTGGCTCAGCGGTTAGCAAACCTGACTAGCATCCATAAGGATGCAGGTTCAATCTCCGGCCTTGCTCAGTGGGTTAAGTATCTGGCGTTGCCATGAGCTGTGGTGTAGGTGGCAGACGTGGTTCGGATCCCATGTTGCTATGGCTCTGTCCATAGGCCAGCAACTACAGCTCTGATTGGACCCCTAGCCTGGGAGCCTCCATATGCCTCAGGTGCAACCCTAAAATCACAAAAGACCAATAAATGAAATTATGATTTTACCTCTATTCCAGAAAGTGTATGCTTTCCACAAAGTTATTCTAAAAATTTGTATTATATTTTTATTTTATTGTGGTAAGAACTCTTAGCATGAGGAGTTCCTGCTGTGGCACAATGGGATTGGCATTGTCTCTGGAGCTCTAGCATGCAGGTTTGATCCCTGGCCAGGACAGAGGGTTAAAGGATCTGGTGTTGCCCCAGCTGCGGCATAGGTTGCAACATATCTGAGCCCTGTCCTGGAAACCCTATATGCTGTGGGGTGGTTAAAAAAGGAAAACAAAAAAACACTTAGCATGAATACACCATTTTTTTTTCCTTTTTAGGGCCACACCCATGGCATATGGAAGTTTCCAGGCTAGAGGTCAAATTGGAACTGTAACTGCTGGCCTACACCACAGCCACAGCAATGCAGGATCTGAGCTGCGTCTGCGACCTACACCACAGCTCAAGGGAACTCCAGATCCTTAACCCACTTAGCGAGGCCAGGGATCAAACCTGCATCCTCATGGATACTAGTCGGGTCTGTTAACCACTGAGCCATGATGGGAACTCCAAGATATACCTTCTTAATAGATTTTGAAGTGTGCGTTATGTGTTGTTAACTATAGGCACGGTATGGTACAGTAGACCTCTACAATGTTTTCATTTTGCATGACTAAAACTTCATGCCCATTGAGTAGCAACTCCCCATTTTCCCCTCCCCCCAGTCTCTGGCAGCAACCATTCTACTCTCTGCTTCTATGAATTTGACTCTTTTAGATACCTCATATAAGTGGAATGCAGTATTTTTTCCTATGATTGACTTATTTGACTCAGCATAATACCTTCAAGGTTTATCTCTGTTGTCAAATACTGCAGGATTGCCTTTTTTAAGTCTGAATTATATTCCATTATATGTATATACCATGTTTTGCCATTCATCCAGTAGATGGACATTTAGGCTTCCACATTCTGGCTTTTGTGAATAGTGCTGCAATTAACATGGAAGTGTTATATTTCTTGGAGATTACAACTTCAGTTCTTTAAAGTAAATACCCAGAAGTGGAATTGCTGAATAGAACTATGATCATTCTATTTTTAACTTTTTGAGGATCCTCCATACTATTTTCCATAGTGGCCACACCATTTTGCTTTCCCACCAACATGGACCACAAGGTTTTATTTTTTATTTTTATTTTTATTTTTTTTTTTTGTCTTTATCTAGAGCTGCACCCGCGGCATATGGAGGTTCCCAGGCTAGGGGTCTAATAGGAGCTGTAGCTGCCGGCCTTCGCCACAGCCACAGCAACGCGGGATCCGAGGCGCGTCTGCAACCTACACCACAGCTCACAGCAACGCCGGATCCTTAACCCACTGAGCAAGGCCAGGGATCGAACCTGCAACCTCATGGTGCTTAGTCGGATTCGTTAACCACTGAGCCACGAAGGGAACTCCGACCACAAGGTTTTATATAATAGAGGTATGAACTTGTCTCATTTGTTTCCTAATTTTATGTGCAGTTTTAGTTTATCACCAGTCAAATCTCTTTCTTCTAGTACTTTTTTTCTTTTGAAAATGTAATTCATTGATCCATAACTTTAGTATAGTGTCTGACTTTTTTTAACCAATGATTATCTTGTCAACTTTATTGGATTATCACTTCTTTCCTACCACCACTCCTCTGCCCTCAAATTTTGAGATGTCACCTTTATTATACAATAATTTTTTTTTTTTTTTAGGGACACACCTGGGGCATATGGAGGTTCCCAGCTAGGGGTCTAATCAGAGCTACAGCTGGCGGCCCTCACCACAGCCACAACACGAGATCTGAGCCTCGCCTGCAACCTACCCCACAGCTCATGGCAACGCCGGATCCTTAACCCACTGATCAAGGCCAGGGATCGAACCAACAACCTCATGGTTCCTAGTTGGATTCGTTTCCTCTGCACCATGATAGGAACTCCTAAATTTTTTTCAAATTTTTATTTTATTGGTTTTTTGTTTGTTTTTTGTTTGTTTTTTGTTTTTTTTTTTTTGCTTCACCGTGGCATGCAGAAGTTCCTGAGCCAGGGATCAAACCTGTACACAGCATCGACCCAAGCCATAGCAATGACAACACCAGGTCCTTAACGTACTGAGCCACTAGGGAACTCCATAAATTTTTAAACGTATTCCTAGGTTTTATAGTCTGTTCCATTGATCTCTGTGTTCCATCATATATTTTTTCAATGTGAACACAAACTTTTAGATATTTAAGTGTGATACTTGATATGCAGTACAGTTCTTCCCTGTAATCTTTCAACAATGTTCTTACCTGGTTGTGAGCATTTTTAAGCTTCTCAGTAAGAACTACCAACCCGCTCTCCAGTGTGATATCAAGTCAAGCCTCATCCAGCAAGTTAAGTGCTATTTTTTTCTGCACCCAAACCAAAATTGAGTTTGAAACTTAATGTGAAAGAGGAAATGCTTCCCTTTGCCCTAAAGCAGTCTGTATGTGAGAACCCAATCAAACCTAGGCTCTGGATCCTGTATTGTTTACATACTAGTTTTGTGACATTTCACAAATCTATAACCTCTCTTAGTTTATAAATTTTTTTTTCTTTTTAGGGCCACACCCATGGCATATGGAGGTTCCCAGGCTAGGGGTCTAGCAGGAGCTGTAGCTGCCGGCCTTTGCCACAGCTATAGCAACGCAGGATCTGAGCCACATCTGCAAACTGAACCACAGCTCATGGCAATACTGGATCCTTAACCCACTGAGTAAGGCCAGGGATCGAATCCACAACCTCATGGTTCCTAGTCGGATTCGTTAATCACTGAGCCATGACAGGAACTCCCTTTGTTTTTTTTATCTTTTTATCTTATGGGAGCTTCCAGGCCAGGGATTGAATCCGAGCCACGCCAGATTCTTTAACCTACTGGAAGGCCAGGGATCGAATCCACAGCTCCAAGACAACTCAAGCCACTGCAGTTAGATTCCCAACCCACTGCTCCACAGCAGGAACTTATCATTTTGTACTTTTACCTACATAGGCATGATCTAGTTTATTTTTATTTTATTTTATTCATTTTTGTTGGGGGTTTTTTGTTTGTTTTTGTTTTTTTTCTTTTTGGGCCCACACCCATGGCATATGATGTTTCCTGAGCTAAGAGCTGAATCAACACCATATCCAAATTGCATCTGTGACCTCAAATGCAGCTGCAGCAATGCCGGATCCTTAAACCACTGAGCAAAGCCAAGGATCGAACCTGCATTCTCATGGTTGGTTTCCCTTTTTTTTTTTTTAATCTTTTTAAGGCAGCACCCATGACATGGAGGTTCCCAAGCTAGGAGTCAAATCGGAGCTGTAGCCACTAGCCTACACCACACAGCAACAGCAATGCCAGATCTGAGCTACATCTGCAGCCTACGCCACAGCCACGGCAACACCAGATCCTTAACCCACTGAGCAAGGCCAGGGATCTAACCTGCATCCTCAAGGATATTAGATTTGTTTCCACTGAGCCATGACGAGAACTCCTCCTATGTTGGGTTCTTAAATCTATTGAGCCACAACGGGAACTCCAATGATCTAGTTTTTAATAAAGTTTTTTTTTGTAGTTTTTAATAAAGTTTAGAGAAAAAATAGCAGGCTTGGCGTTCCCCTTATGGCACAATGTGTTAGAAATATGACTGCAGTGGCTGGGTTCACTGGAGTCACTGCCGAGGCAAAGGTTCAGCCCTCAGCTGTGGTTCGGATTCAATCCCTGGCCCAGAAACTTCCATATGTTGCAGTTTGGCCACAAAATTAAAAAAAAATTTTTTTTTCTAAAAAATAAATATAGGAGTTACCATTGTGGCTCAGTGGTAAAAACCTCACTAGGGTCCATGAGGATCCTGGCTCATTTGGTTAAGGATCAGGCATTCCTCGAGCTGCAGTGTAGATTGCAGACGCAACTCATATCCCATGTTACTGTGGCTGTGGAATAGGCCAGAAGCTGCAGCTCTGATTTGACCCCTAGCCTGGGAATATGCCGGAATATGTCCATATGCCACGGGTGCAGCCCTAAACAAAAAGGAAAAAAAAACACTGAAAACAGTTCTTCCCATCCCTGCGCCCAAACCATGCAGTTCCATCCCTGAAGGCTGTTGTGGTCTCTGCACGCAGGTGGAAAAGGAATTTTCTGGATTTAAACCAAAGTGTAGAAAAGACAAGTTTATTGAGGCAAGAGACACTGTTAACACAGTGGACTTCCTGATAATCAGGGAGAGCGGACTCTGGGTACGTAGTCATGTCTATTCTTACAGTCCAAAGACAAAGGAGTGTGAGGAGTGGTCTTGCCATACACCTGTGACCTGCTGATTGGTTGGGGAAGAATGGGGTCTTCTAATACACTTAGTGATTGGTTGAGGAAAGATGGGGTCTTTGGATACACTAGCTAGTTGGTTGGGGACATGTGCTGCCCCTGTAGGGGTGGGGTAAGTACATACCTTTTCTAATGGGGAGCAGGAAGGAGTAGGCCAGGATGACCAAGGGGAGGAAGTGAGGAGTGGGCCACATACCTTTTCTAGTAGGGAACGGGAAGGAGTAGGCCAAGTTGCTGGGCTGGGGAGGTCCTTAGGAACACGGTAACAATTACAGTGAGACAGGTGGGATGATAAGGGTCTGTCAATTCTTACCGAGGCCAGAGGCTTTTTGAGTTTTATTTCCTTGGAGAAGCCTTGAAGTCCCATAGAGGCAACTAGTGTCACAGTTTACATTCTTCCTTTCAGCAGTGTCTTGTGTATATACATATGTATCCTATGTATATGAAATATATATGTATTCATTTTTCCTTTTAATAATTAATATGCTATTGACACCGTTTTTCACTTCCTTTTTTTTTTTGCCTTAACAATTTGTCTTTATGGAGTACTGGTCATGGCTCAGTGGTAACGAACCTGACTAGTATCCATGAGAATGCGGGTTCGATCCCTGGCTTCGCTCAGTGGGTTAAGTATCTGGCATTGTCCTGAGCTGTGGTGTAGGTCACAGACGTGCCTTGGATCCCGCATTGCTGTGGCTGTGGCATAAGCACACAGCTGCAGCTTCTATTCAGCCCCTAGCGTGGGAACTTCCATATGCTGCAAGTGCAGCTCTAAAAAGCAAAACAATAACAACAGCAATTTCTTAGAATTAATCTGTAAAATACACAGAGCTTTTTCATTCTCTTTATAGCTATGACATTTCATTATATGGATGAATCAAAATTTAAGTATTTACCATTTATGAATATTTAAATTCTAATCTTATGCTAGTAGAAACACTTCTGCAATAAATTTCTGCATCACCTTTTTTTTACACATGTGAACAAGTATATCTGTAAGATAAATTGCTAGGCATATAACTGCTATATCAAAGGGTATGTAGACTTTAATCATACACACACACACACACACCTCCAAGTTGCCCTTTCTAGAAGTTCTATCAATTAATAGTCCTTCCAGCAATGTATGAAATCTGATTTCTTCCCACTCTCAATAATATAGGATGTTATAAAGTTTTTATTTTGCCAAACTTATTTCATCATTATGAATGAAGGTGCATGAATGAATGAGCATCTCATGTATTTAAAAGCTGTCTCTAGTTCCTTTATTGTTAACTGTTCCTATTGAAATATTAATATCTTATGCTCATTTTTCTACTGAGTGGCCTTTTATGATTTGTGTGACATCTTTATCAGGGAAATTTGTTCTTTGTGGTAAGCTTTTTCCTCCAGTTTATCATTTTGACTTTGATTTTGTTTATTCTTTGAATTTTCAGTTGAATTAAAAAAATGCTTTCCATTATAGCTTATGGTTATTATTTCAAGCTCTGAAAAGTCTTCTCCAAGATAAGGTTCTTCCAGGGTGTCTTTGGGTTTTTTACATATATATTTTTTCAATTTTGGCTTTATCTAGAAATTTTCTTATTATAAGAGGTAAGGAATGGATCTAGCCCCTTTTCCTTCTTACATATTAGTCTGGTTGTTTAAAACATGTTAAAATTTAACCAGACCTTTGAAACGTTCTTTCAGTCTCATTTAACCTGGAGACACGACTTGGAAAAAACATCATTTGGCTTGTCATTTCAAATGGCCAGTTTGTTATAGTATTTTTAATGGTCATTCCTTTATCCTTTAGCTTTTTTTTTTTTTTTTGGACACCTGGAGAAATATGGAAATCCCAGGCCAGGGGTCAGATCTGAGCCACACTTGCCACCTATGCTGCAACTGAGGCAGTCCTGGACACTTTAAACCCACTGTGCCAGGCCGGAGACTGAACCTACATCTTGGTGCTGCAGTGATGCCATTGATCCTGTTGCCCCACAGCAGGAACTCCAAGTAACTCCTTTTTAAGATATCAATTTATCTTTTTAAACATTAAGATATATTTGATTTACAATGCTGTGCCAATTTTTTCATATTTTTTTTTAACATGTGTCAGGCACTATCTTAGGTATTGGAGATACAGGAATGACTAAAATGGGGAGGCAGAAGTAAACAACTAAATTGGTAGAATAGTTTTAGATAGAGATTAGCATCAAGAAAATAAAGGGAGAGGAGTTTCCCTCATGGCTCAGTGGAAATGAATCCGACTAGTATTCATGAGGATGTGGGTTTGCTCCCAGGCCCCGCTCAGTGGTTTGAGTTGCCATGATCCGTGGTGTAGGCTGCAGACGCGGCTCAAATCTAGCATTGCTGTGGCTGTGGTGTAGGCTAGCAGCTACAGCTCCTGTTTGACCCCTAGCATGGGAACTTCCATATGCCATGGGTGCGGCCCTAAAAAGACAAAAGGACAAAAAATAATAATAAGAAGAAAAATAAAGGTAGAAAATGTTGCTTACTTCATGAGAGACTTTAGGTACTCTGTTAAAAAGAGGAAATGAGAATAGTCTGTTGTGGGAGTTCCCGTTGTGGCTCAGTGGTTGATGAATCCAACTAGGAACCATGGGGTTGCAGGTTCGATCCCTGGCCTTGCTCAGTGGGTTAAGGATCCAGCGTTGCCATGAGCTGTGGTGTAGGTCACAGACGTGGCTCAGATCCCACATTGCTGTGGCTGTGGTGTAGGTTGGCGGCTACAGCTCTGATTAGACCCCTAGCCTGGGAACTTCCATATGCCGCAGGTGCGACCCTAGAAAAGGCAAAAAGACAACAAAAAAGGAAAAAGAATAGTCTGTTGTGACTTGTCTCTTTTGAACATACCTTCCCTTCCTAAAAACTCATGAACTACTGTATTAGTTATCTATTGCTGCATAACAAAAATCACCCCAATTTAGTGGCTTAAAATAACAATAAACATCTCATTTCTGATCTGTAGGTGAGAAATTTGAGTGGAGTTCCTGTTGTGGCTCAGTGGTTAACGAATCCTACTAGGAACCATGAGGTTGCGGGTTTGATCCCTGGCATTACTCAGTGGGTTAAGGATCTGGCATTGCCGTGAGCTGTGGTGTAGGTCGCAGACACGGCTTGGATCCCGCATTGCTGTGGCTGTGCATCGGCCAGTGGCTACCGCTCCCATTAGATCCCTAGCCTGGGAACCTCCGTGTGCCGCAGGTGGGGACCTAGAAAAGCCAAAAAAAAAAAAAAAAAAAAGAAAGAAAGAAATTTGGAAGGAGATTATTTGGATGATCCTAGTTTGGGGGTCTTTCATGTGGCTGCCATCATCCAAAAGTTTGACTGGATTTGGAAGTTATACTTGGAAGATAGTCACTCATGCTGGCAAGTTGAGGCTTGCTTTTGGCAGGAGCTTCAGTTCCCTACCAAGCAATCCCTCATTGGTTACTTGAGGGTCCTCACACATGACAGCTTCCTCACCCAGGGTAGGTGAGCTAAGAGAACAAGGCAGAAGCCACAATGTCTTTTATGACTTAACATCCGGAGTCATACATCATTTTCATGTATCCTATTGGTTAAACAGCTCAGCGCTATTCAGTGTGAGAGAGAATTATGAAAAGATACAAAGACCAGGATATAATGATCACTGGGGGCCATTTTGGCAGCTGGCTACCACAATCACTAATTGGTCACATAGAATTCTAGGAGTTCCCTGGTGGCTCCATAGGTTAAGGATCTGATGTTGTCACTGCTGCGGCTCAGGTCCGATCCCTGGCCCGGGGAACTTCCACATGGGTGCGGCCAAAACAAACAAACAAACAAACAAACCCAACCCAACAGAATTCTAGAGAGAAAAATGAAGTGATGAAATGCCATGGAGTTCAGTATCTCACTCATTTGTAGTCAAATTTGTCTAGATTTGAACTTTATAAATCCAAAAAATTTTGTCTATAACATCTTTTTTTGGGTGGAGGCTGTGATATGGAGGTTCCCAGGCTAGGTACTGAATCAGAATCAGAGCTGCCGCTGTAGCCTATACCACAGCCACAGCAATGCCAGATCCGAACCACATTTGCATTCTATGCTGCAGTTGGTGTCAACACCAGATCCTTAACCCACTGAGCAAGGCCAGAAATTGAGCTTTCATCCTCATGGATACTAGTCAGGTTCCTAACCCGCTGAGCCACAATGGTAACTCCCATTTGTCTTTAAAAAAGACTATTCCTGGAGTTCCTGTCATGGCTCAGTGGAAATGAATGTGACTAGTACCCATGAGTTTACAGGTTTGAACCCTGGCCTCACTCAGTGGTTTAAGGATCCAGCGTTGCTGTGAGCTGTGGTGTAGGTGGCAAATGTGGCTCGGATCGTGCATTTTTGTGGCTGTGGTATAGGCTTACAGCTACAGCTCTGAATGGACCCCTAGCCTGGGAATCTCCATATGCCTCAGGTATTGCCCTAGAAAGACAAAAGAAAAAAAAAAAAGACTATTCCTTCTTCAGCCAAAATATTCAAGTAACTCATTATTACATGGGCCCTTTTCTCTCTTATCCCCTCACCCCCTAAATTAATCCTGGTTATAAAACGGTTTTTGTTTGGAGGTCATAATCTGCAGACTCATAGGAATTAAAATGTGAAGGTTATGAGCTAGAAACATTTCAACTATAAAGAACAAGGTTCTTCCAGTGAACAAGGCCAGAACTGACATCATAAGGCAAATTTATTAGACTTTTCAAAGAGGTGAATGCGTATTTTGTTCCTGAATTTAACACCTACTTATTCTTTTGCTTTTTTCAGATGAGCTGAAACCGTATTGCAAATGTGGATTTGAGAACATTAAGATGAGCCCCTACTATAGTAACTGATATTACAGCTCAGGGACAGTATCACACAATCTGGGAAATTTTAACTTAATCCTTGGAGTAAATGAGGGGGGGTTGTCCACAGATGGAGAGGCATATCTAAGACTCTGCTCTCTACAGACCCTACCATGTCTAAGGGAGGCAACATTTAGGGGACATTTGTCTTAGAGTCTCACTGTATTTAGTAAGAGAATTGGTGATTTGCATGGTTGTCTCCGTTGCTAGAGTCTAAGTAACTTATGGGACATTTTCACACTTGTATCTCAGTGCTTAATAAATATTTGCTGAATGAATAAATCTTTTGATATCTGGGAGGTAGTGATGGAGTTCTTCTTGCTCTTGAAATGTTATCAGTCTCTACATCTTCCAGAACGAAGGAATCTTTCTTAAAGATAAATAAATATAGTTCTGTTGTTAAATACTTTTGAACAGAGTTTCAAGTCACTGACAGTTATTCAGCTTTGCACTCTTAACCAACCTTGCCTCTACTCCTCATTTCCATCTTTGGAGGCTGTCTGTTACAAAGCTCTGCTCTCAGCATTTTCCATACATCTTTAGGCCTACCTGATAACTGATGTTTTCCTCTCTTGGAAATCACCCTGCCTCATGTACTGTTTACCCTTTTAATTGTCTTCCAATCTGGTAACCTAAGGCCTCCCTCATTCCAGATCAAAGATTTAAGGTTTCTAAGCAGGAACAGAAAATAGGTTTGCCAATGCTGCTGTGATTTCATGACTTTAGAGAACACTTAAAACTCGCAACAAAGGAAATATGAAATCCCGTAAGTTGTACAACTACCATCAAGGGACATTCATTTTCTCCTCCTACTTCTGACTTGCAAAAAATACAAGCTAATTCTATTTAAGGCACAGTACCAGATGTCCACTATATCTCAGATAAGTTAGTGGGTAGCGGAAATATCATTTTACACTCTAAACCCCAGTGTGATTTGAGATTGGACTGATTTCATGCAGGGTCTGTGCAATTTTCCCAGACTGCTGGCCTCTTTCCCACTTTGCACGTCTAAGGTGATTTCCGGACAGTAATACACTTCCGTAGGTATTTGCTTGCACAAAGGTTTACTGAAACGGTCGCCATTGTGCAAGCTCTATTCTTCATTGTAACTTAAGCCCAGAGGGATGCATCAACGCGTTTTGCCGATCTTGCACATTATCCCAGCTGCCCTCTAAACCCACCTGCATACTCCTGGAGCCTCTCTTGGCCACAGCGGGCGGGTCTCTTGCTTAACTTCACCTCGGGCGAGCCAAGGGCTGTTCCTTCTCTTGCCTCCCCTCCCTTCCCCAGCCGGCGCTTTCCGAGACTCCTCCCAGTTTTCCCGCCCTGCCCCGCGCGGGCTAGGGCTGTGCCGTCAGCAGTCACTTCTCCCCGGCGCCGGACGAAGAGCGCTGCTCCGCCCCGCCCCCCGCGCAGGCAGACGTCCTCTACATCCGGGTACCGACTCCAGCCGCCCAGACTCTGGCACTATGGTCATGGCGGAGGGGACGGCTGTTCTGAGGCGGAACAGGCCAGGCACCAAGGCTCAGGTATTATGCCTACACCTGTGCTGGAAGGGGGGTCTTTTGGTGCCGAGCCGCGCCGCACCTGGAGGGTGGATGCTCCTGAGAGGAGGCTGGGCCCGGGCGTCTGGCGGGTGGGGGCACCGGTGCCCGGTCTCCTCTTCCGGAGCCTCAGCCCCTTGGTCTAGATGAGGCGGCGGTGGCGGCCCGCGAGGCCTGCGGAGCTCGGACTTGAGGATGGGCGCGCGGGGCCCGTGGGGCCACTGAGGCCTGGAGCTGGGAGTCTGTCAGCAGCGACTGCTTGTTCGCTTGTTCTCGCCTCTTCCCTGATCCCCAGCTGACCAGCGTCTTAGGGGTGCGGCCGGCCAGGTGGAGACCCCGGGGTTTCCGTGAGGGTCGGGGCTGCCACAGCCTGCTTCGTTTTGGCTTCCAGGTCCTAACTGGCTTATGACGTGCCTGACTTCTATCCAGCTTGACGAGCCGGATCCGGGAGTCGATCATTTGCTTTATCCTCCTTCTCTTGCACTGTAACTCTTCTCAGGTCCAGCAAGTTTTCATCATCAAGTTGTGACTTGTTAGATGTCATTCCTTGTGAATTTCCTTGTTATTATGTGTGACGCATAGGGAATGAACAGATAATTTTATCAACTTTTAGTAGGGCAATACTTGGGGTGAGTTGGTGCTTGTTTAGGTATTGATTCTTGGGATTTGCAAAAGACGGGGATGCCTTACATTCTTAAATCAAGTAGGTGTTTAAACTTCATCTGATTAATTTGCCAAGTGAAATGCTTTGTTATTGAGTAGATGCTCCAAAATCAGAAGAGATGTGTTAAAATGTAATTTTAAGGAAGATAAGTGGTGGTGGTGGTGGGGACGACAAACAGAAGCAATGGAGCTGTGACCATATGCCAGAGAATAGATTTTAATATCTTGTACAGAAAGATGTAAAAGGGAAATATCTTTGAAAGGGAGTCCTTTCAAAGGAAACATTTACATTCATTTACCTTCCCAGATCCGTGTTACAGATAAGGAAACTGAAGCTCAGATGTTAGATTGCATTTGCTGAAAGTTTCCGTCTCCAGACCCTTAGTTCACTAGTTTTCTCTTTAACAAGTTGCTTCTAGTACTGAATTGTAGAGCCTTTAGTTTGAAAGTCTTTTTTTTTTTAATGGAGTCATATGTCAGTCACTTCTGTTGGCAATTTTGTGGTCGTACCACTAGGAATTTATATATTATTTATGCTTTCTTTTTGCTGTTTCCAAAGTTTCTTTTTTATAAATGATCTTTTTCTCATGTACCTTTACTTCTTATTCTGTGGGAGCATTGTTTGTGATACTTTTAAGTGACCAACTTCCAGATTTTTATTTGTATTCATAAGTAGACTTTTGTACTCACATTCTGAGAATCATCCATTTTTACTTGTTCAAAAGTTCTTAATTTTGAAAGTTAGTTAAAATCATATACTTTAACTCAATATTTTAACATTCATTTGCTGTGTTGTTATGAGTATGTTGTTATAAGAAAGCACCTTTATTTTTAGCACATTGTAGTAGATAAAGATTGTTCAATAAAATGTAACAGAAAAGGTTAGGATTTTAAAAAAGGGCTGCTTAAGCAGCATGCTGTCCTATCCCTTGTCTCTTACAGTGATTTCCTTCAGTGAAATGGGTCTAGTCAAAAATGATTTATTTAGAACGATAATAGAATAGGTGGAGTATCTATCTTCCTGCTATTTTTTTTTAAATTGGTTAGATTGGGATATGGGCACATCATTGGTTTTCAATAAATGTTTAACTGAATTAATTGAGAACGTTCAGTAACTGGATTTTTGGCTCCTATTGTAAATATTGAAAGTCTGTCACAGTTAAGATGAGGTAAAATATTTAATTCCCATTTAACTTATTTACATCTTTTCTGTATATTATTATGTGTTTTCTAATATTTAATTTAAAATTTTTTTGTATGGCCACACCCTTGGAAGTTCCTGGAACAGGTTTGAAGCCAAGCCACAGCTGCAGCAACAGCATTGCCATCCTTTAATCCACTCTGCTAGGCTAGGAATCAAACCTGCCTTCTCTGCAGCAACCAGAGCTGCAGCAGTAGGATTCTTTTTTTTTTTTTTAATTAAAGTATAGTTGATTTACAATGTTGTGCCAGCTTCTGCTGTATAGCACAGGGACCCAGCCATACATGTATATATCTTCCTTTTCTTATCCTCCATCATGGTCTATCTCAAATAAATTGGAAGTAGTTCCCTATGTTGTACTGTAGTACAATCGGATTCTTAACCCACTGCAGCACAGCAGGAACTCCTTTGTTTTCTAATATTTTAAAAACCAAAATATTCTACAGACTTCCTTGTTTTTTTAAATGAGAGAATAGGCAAAGTGTATTGATGGCAACTTTTTTTTTTAGGCCCACACCCATGGCATATGGAAGTTCCCAGGCTAGGGGTCAAATAGGAGCTATAGCTGCTGGCCTGTGCCACGGCAACAGCAACGCCAGATCCGAGCCACATCTGCGACCTACACCACAGCTCATGGCAACGCTTTATCCTTAACCCACTGAGTGAAGCCAGGGATTGAACCCGCATCCTCATGGATACTGGTCAGGTTCGTTAACCGCTGCTGAGCCATGACGGGAACTCCAATAGCAGCGTTTTTTACTACAATCCAGAAAGGAAGCATTTTAAAACTACTTTCTAATAATACGTAGATGATGTCTACATCCTGGAATAATTTCTAGAAAGTTGTTTTTATTTCTTGACATTTAAAATAAAATTAGTTCATTTTCATTCAGATAAGACAACTATTAAAACAAAAGATGAAATGTTTAAGACACTTAAAAGGGTATATCATCAGAACTGAAAACTAAGACATTAATGGTATAGTTGAATCCCTCTGTATCACATGCTTCTGTCTTCATCTTACTCCCAACCAGTAAAGGTAATTATCATTCCTTTTTTTCCTTTATACTTTGATTATATATGTATTATATTCATAAGTATGTTTTGCACTTTCTTGCTACAATTTTTGTTCTCGGTGTTTGGAGACTTACCCATGTTGACTGATATAGGGTTGTAGACTGTTGGTTTCCTACTACTTTTTCCTCCAGTTTTACCCCTGACATTTATTGAGTACCTACAATGTGTTAGGCACTGCACGCCTTCTAAGGATATATAGGTAAACATTTGAAAGTTCTTAACCATGTCTATGAACTGAACTATCTGTAGAGGAATTCAGAACCGGTACAACGTGATCCACAAAAATATTCCCCTTAAAAAATGGTTGTTCTATTTGTATGACTACTTTTTTTTTTGTCTTTTTGCCTTATCTAGGGCCGTACTCGTGGCATATGGAGGTTCCGAGGCTAGGGGTCCAACAGGAGCTGTAGCCGCCCGCCTACGCCAGAGCCACAGCAACACGGGATCCAAGCCGCGTCTGCAACCTACACCACAGCTCACGGCAACGCCGGATCCTTACCCCACTGAGCAAGGCCAGGGATCGAACCCACAACCTCACGGTTCCTAGTCAGATTCGTTAACCACTGAGCCACGACGGGAACTCCTGTATGACTACTTTTTGATGGAGGTCATATTTTGATTTAGAAATTTAAAATATTTAAAATACCATTTGGAATTGGAATGATAATTTATAGTGTCTGTCGTAAATAATTTATGGAGTAGTAAGTGCTACTAACTCCAGCTATTCTCTTTAGATAAAAACTGATTCAGTTGTTTAGTGCCTGGAGATTTTTTTTCTTCAATGTAGCTTGCAAAGATATTCAACCACTATAAACAAAAAAGTGATAGACTTATCTCATCAATTCAGTAATATGTGAAAGGTTTATGGGAGTCATATTTGAGGGATTTGTGATTGAAAAAATATAAATGTTCAATTAAATAAAATCATGTTGTTCATTTAAAACATTGAATGAGATACCTTTAACTTATTCACTAATAACTGTATCACTTACAATATAAAGGCTTTTCTTCTCTCTCTTTTTTTTTTTTTGTCTTTTTATGTAGAGCTGCACCCGCGGCATATGGAGGTTCCCAGGCTAGGGGTGTAACAGGAGCTGTAGCTGCCGGCCTTTGCCACAGCCACAGCAACGCGGGATCCGAGCCGCGTCTGCAACCTACACCACAGCTCACAGCAACGCCGGATCCTTAACCCACTGAGCAAGGCCAGGGATCAAACCCGCAACCTCATGGTTCTTAGTCGGATTCCTTAACCACTGAGCCACGAAGGGAACTCCAAGGCTTTTCTTCTTCTATAGTATAACTTTGGCTCTTTATTAGAATTGAAGTTAATTATAATAATACTGCATGTTCTTTGTAATTTGTGCTTTAACCATGAATTTTTTTTATAGGATTTCTATAATTGGCCTGATGAATCCTTTGATGAAATGGACAGTACACTAGCTGTTCAGCAGGTAATAACAGTAGTTTCTTTTGTAGCTACAGTAACCTAAGTATCTTCTCTCCCCTGACATTCATATATCTTTTAGCACAAACCAGAATCCATGGAATTAATGGGATGCCTATTTAAAACTTCTATCAAACATCTTTTTTTCATTATAAATCTCATTTTAAGATGGCATATTAAACTATAATCAAACTTAAATACATTTATTATCTGTTAATGTATATCAAATTAGGGTGTCAAGTTTGATTTTAGAATGAATTTAATTCAAAATTAATTGAATGCTTGGGGGGATGCACTGAGGGTTTGGGATGGAAATGCTATCAAATTGAGTTGTGATGATTTTTGTATACCTATAATTGTAATAAAAATCATTAAGCAATGAAAAAAAATTTTAAAAAATGAAATCCTATTAAAAAATAATTGAATGCTAAATTAGAATAATATAAGTAGAAGAAATAGCATATTCATTTGATGCCTGAACACTTGAGGATGTGTCTAAGCTTTACATTTTAATTTTAGTTACTGTTATTTCTTAACTTTTGTATCCCTCCAATATATTTGAGGGCTAAGATGCCTCTCTTTAGGTTGTTGCCACCATCTAGTAGCTCACTAAGGCAGTCGTTATCAGGGAGGTGGGCTTCTGTAGCAGATTTGGTTTTAAAAATCCCTCAGGAAATTCTTAAACATTCTTACTGAAAATCATATTGTATACTACGTTGAGTTTAAAAAAGAAAAATGGTGGTTCTTCCCAAATAAATAAAATCTGAAGTCTGGAAAGAAAAAAATTCCCATAACTAATTCTTAAAAATAGCATTAAAGAGTTAATAAAAAGATGACCAAAATTGTTGTGCACTGGCATATTGGACAAGGTTGTTTGTTTTTTTAATTTTGTTTTTCTTCTTCTTTTTTTTTGTCTTTTTTGCCTTTTCTAAGGCCGCACCTGAGGCATATGGAAGTTCCCAGGCTAGGGATCGAATCAGAGCTGCAGCTGCCACCCTACACCACAACCACAGCCACGCCAGATCCGAGCCTCATCTGCAGCCTATACCACAGCTCATGGCAACGCTGGATCCTTAACCCACTGAGCAAGACCAGGGATTGAACCCACAACCTCATGGTTCCTTCTTAGTTGGATTTGTTAACCACTGAGCCACAATGGGAACTCCTAATTTTGTTTTGTTATTAATTTTATGGCCACATCTGTGGCATATGGAAGTTCCCAGTCCAGGGAATGAATACGAACTGCAGCTGTGGCAATGCTAGATCCTTTAACCCACTGCACTGGAGCTAGGAATTGAAGCCGAACCTGAGTCACTGCATTCGGATTCTTAATTCACTGTGTCACTGTGGGAACTCCTCCATGGCTATTTGATTTTGATAGCCAGATAATAAACGTAGATAGCTATTTGGATTTATTGTGTTATTTGAAAATCTTGGAAAGCAAAATAAAAATACAATTGAGGAAGTTCCCATTGTGGCTCAGTGGGTTAAGAGCCCAGTTAGTATCTATGAGGATGTGGGTTCAATCCGTGGCCTTGATCAGTGGGTTAAGGATCTGGTATTGCTGCAAACTGTGGTGTAGGTTGCAGAAGGGTCTCGGATCCATTGTTGCCTTGACTGTGGCATAGTCTGGCAACTGTAGCTCAGATTTGACCCCTAGCCTGAGAACTTCCATATGCCATAGGTATGTCCCTAAAAAGAAAGAAAAAGTACAGCTGAATCCTTTTTTTTAATTACTCAATGGATTTTATTACATTTATAGTTGTACAATGATCATCACAACCAAATTTTATAGCATTTACATCCCAAACCCTCAGTGCACCCCCCCAAACTGTCTCATTTGGAAACCAAAGGTTTTTCAAAGTCTGTGAGTCAGTATCTGTTCTGCAAAGAAGTTCATTTTGTCCTTTTTTTAGATTCCACATGTAAGTGGTAGCATTTGATATTGGTGTCTCATTGTCTGACTGACTTCACTTAGCATGGTAATTTCTAGGACCATCCATGTTGCTGCAAATGCCGTTATTTGTTTCCTTTTAACGGCTGAATAACATTCCATTGTGTATATGTACCACATCTTTACCCACTCCTGTGTCAATGGACATTTAGGTGGTTTCTATATCTTGGCTATTGTATATAGTGCTGCCATGAACATTGGAGTACATGTGTCTTTTCATTTTTTTTTTTTTGTCTTTTTGCCTTATCTGGGGCCGCACCTGCGGCATATGTAGGTTCCCAGGCTAGGGGTCTAACAGGAGCTGCAGCTGCTGGCCTTTGCCACAGCCACAGCAACGCGGGATCCGAGCCATGTCTGCAACCTACACCACAGCTCACAGCAATGCTGGATCCTTAACCCACTGAGCAAGGCCAGGGATCGAACCCTCAATCTCGTGGTTCTTAGTCAGATTCGTTAACCACTGAGCCACGAAGAGAACTTCACATGTGTCTTTTCAAGTCATGGTTTTCTCTGGATAGATGACCAAGAGTGGGATTGCTGGATCAAATGGCAGTTCTATTTTTAGTTTTCTGAGGAATCTCGTACTGTTTTCCACAGTGGTTGCACCAATTTACATTCCCACCAACAGTGTAATAGGGTTCCTTTTTCTCCACACCCTCTCCAGCACTTATTGTTTGTAGACTTTTTGATGATGTCCATTCTGGCCATTGTAAGGTGGTCTCTCATAGTGGCTTTGATTTGCATTTCTCTAATAATGAGTGATGTTGAACATCTTTTCGTGGGTTTTTTGGCCATCTTTATGTCTTTGGAGAAGTGTCTGTTTAGATCGTCTGTCCATTTTTTGATGGGGTTGTTTGCTTTTTTGGTATTGAGCTGTAGGAGGTGTTTATAAATTTTAGAGATTAATCCCTTGTCAGTTGATTCATTTGCAGATATTTTCTCCCATTCAGTGAGTTGTCTTTTTGTTTTGTTTAGGGTTTCCTTTGCTGTGCATAAACTTTTACGTTTAATTAAGTTCCATTTGTTTATTTTTGTTCTTATGGTCATTACTCTAGGAGGTGGATCTGAGAAGATGTTGCTATTGTTTATGTCAGAGAATGTTTGGCCTATGTTTTCCTCTAAGAATTTTGTGGTATCTGGTCTTATATCTAGGTCTTCAATCCATTTTGAGTTATTTTTGTGTATGATGTTAGGAAGTGTTGTAATTTCATTCTTTTACATATGGCTGTTCAGTTTTCCCACCCCCACTTATTGAAGGGGCTGTCTTTTCTCCATTGTATATTCTTGCCTCCTTTGTTATAGATTAGTTGATTGTAGGTGCGTGGGTTTAATTTTGGGTTTTTTATCCTGTTCCCCTGATCTGTATTTCTGTCTTTGTGCCAGTACCAGATGGTTTTGATGACTGTAGTTTTGTAGTATAGTCTGAAGTCCGGGAGCCTGATTGCTCCAGCTCCGGTTTTCTTTTTCAGGATGTCTTTGGCTATTCTGGGTCTTTTGTGCTTCTAAACAAACTTTAAAATATTTTGTTCTAGTTCTGTGAAAAATGTCTTTGGTAATTTGATAGGGATTGCAAGCTGAATTCTTTGAGCATTAAAAACTCAATTCATAACCTTTTTTTTTTAATTCCTTTTAATGGCTGCACCTGAAGCATATGGAAGTTGAATCAGAGCTGTAGCAATAGGCCTATGCCACAGCCCTGGAAAAACCAGATCCAAGCCATATCTGCAACCTACGCCATAGCTGGCAGCAATGCCAGATCCTTAACCCACTGAGGACAGGAGTTGAATCCACATCCTCACTGACACCGTGTCAGGTTCTTAACTTGTTGAACCACAATGGGAACTCCTCAATTCATAATCTTTTTTTTTTTTTTTTCACTTCATAATCCTAACAGAAACATAACAAAACGTTTAGAATGGATCTAGTGTCATATTTAGATATTTAGCCCAGGAAATGGAAGAATCTTGTTGAATGAATGGCTTTGCTTATTTCCTTTTAAAAATGTATTATTTGAAGTTGCCATTGTAGCTCAGTGGGTTGAGAACCCAGTGTAGTGTCTGTGAGGATGCAGATTCAGTCTTGTTCAGTGGGTTAAGGATCTTGCATTGCCTCAAGCTGCAGCAGAAGTTGCAGATATGGCTCGGATTGGTGTTGCTGTGACTGTGGCATAGGTCTGCAGCTGCAGCTCCTTTTTGAACCTAGCCCAGAAACTTCCATAAGCTGCAGGTGCAGCTGTAAAAAGAAAAAAAATGTATTATTCAATCAACATATATTTAATGGGCTAGCAAAGAGGTAGGCCTTGTAGAGTATACAGAAATACAAACCTGGAGCTCTATGCCAGGAAGTTGATAAAAATTAAGAGGAAAAGTACAGATATTTTTCCCTTTAGAAGTAGAGATTGTCTTTGATGCTCTGTTGAAGTTATTAGTCCAAACAATTTTTTTGTGGAATCTTTTGGGTTTTCTACATATGAGATTATTTCATTTGCAGAGAGCTAAGTTTGCTTCTTCCTTTCCAATCAGGATGCCTTTTATTTCTTTTTTTTGCCTGATTCCTTTGACTGGAACTTCCATGCTATTTTGAATAGAAGTGGCAACAGCAGGCATCCTTGTCTTGTTCTTGATCTTGGAGGAAGGCTTTCAGTCTTTCGCATTGAATATGTTTGCTTTGGTTTTTTCCTAAATGGAAGAGTTTGAGAAGAATTGGTGTTCTTTAAATAGTTTGTAAAAGGGAGTTCCCGTTGTGGCTCATCAGATTACAAACTCGACTAGTATCCATGAGGTTTGATCCCTGGCCTCATTCAGTGGGTTAAGGATCCAGTGTTGGCATAAGCTGTGGTGTAGGTCATGGGTGCTGCTTGGATCTTGAGTTGCTGTGTCTGTGGTGTAGGCCAGCAGCTGC
>PVHT020000143.1:8156125-8166657 GCA_004024745.2 Catagonus wagneri
GCAGCCACAGCAACGCAGGATCCGAGCCGTGTCTGCAACCTACACCACAGCTCACGGCAACGCCGGATCGTTAACCCACTGAGCAAGGGCAGGGATCGAACCCGCAACCTTATGGTTCCTAGTGGGATTCGTTAACCACTGCGCCACGACGGGAACTCCCTCATTTCTGATTTTAGAGGGAAACCTTTCAATCTTTCACTGTTGAGTATGATATTACCTGTGAGCTTTTTATAAATACCCTTCATTGTACTGAGGCAGTTCACTCCGATACCTAGTTTTCAGTGTTTTTATCCTGAAGGGTGTTGGATTTTTTCAAATGTAATTTTTTCAGCATTAACTGAGATGATTGTTGGAGTTCCCTTCGTGGCTCAGTGGTTAACGAACCATGATTAGGAACCATGAGATGATTGTGTGTGTTTTTCTTTTGTATTTTTTTTTTTTGTCTTTTGTCATTTTAGGGCCTCACCTGGGGGGCCGCACCCGGGGCATATGGAGGTTCCCAGGCTAGGGATCTAATCGGAGCTATAGCTGCGGACCTATGCTACAGCTACAGAAACGCCAGATCCAAGCCGCATCTGCGACCTACACCACAGCTCACGGCAACGCCAGATTGTTAACCCACTGAGCAAGGCCAGGGATGGAAGCCGCAGTCTCATGGCTCCTAGTCGGATTCGTTAACCACTGAGCCACGATGGGAACTCCTTCTTTTGTATATTAATGTAATATATTACAGTGGTTAATTTTTTTTTTTTTTTTTTTTGCTTTTTTAGGGCTGTACCTGCAGCATATGGAGGTTCCCAGCTAGGGGTCCAATCAGAGCTACAGCTGCTGGCCTACGCCACAGCCACAGCAATGGAGGATCTGAGTGTGTCTGTGACCTACATCACAGCTCACAGCAATGCCAGATCTGTAACTCACTGAGTGAGGCCAGGGATTGAACCCACAACCTCATGGTTCCTAGTTGGATTTGTTTATGTTGCGCCACAACAAGAACTCGTACATGGGTTAATTTTTTAAAATGTTGAACTGCCTTTCATTCTTTTCAGCTTTCTTTTGACTCATGTGTATGTGGTTTATCTTTCCATCCTTTTATTTATTTATTTTTTTTAGCTGCACCTGTGGGATGTGGAATTTCCCCAGACCAGGGATTGAACTCATGCCACAGCAGTGGCCCAAGGCACTCCTGTGACAACACTGGGTCCCCAGTCTGCTGCCCCACCAGAGAACTACACCATCCTTTTACTTTTAATTTACCTGTATCGTTGTATTTGAAAAGTCTCTTGTAGGCCATATACTTGGGTCATGTTTCTTTGTTCTTTATGACAGTGTTTGCATATTAAGGATATAGGCCATTAAATATTAATGTAATTATTGATATGTTTAGATTTAGATCTACCATTTTATTACTTATTTTCAGTTTTTTCTTTTTTGTTTTTTTTGCCTTTTTTGCCTTTTTAAGGGTTATTTGAGTATTTTCAGTAGTGTATTTTAATTTATTCCAATGTTCACTATTTCATATATATATTTTTTTGTTTTGTTTTGTTTTGTTTTTTTTAGTATTTTTACCACAGCATGCATGGGCTTGATGTGGATCTCAGTTCTCAGATTAGAGATCGAACTCAGGCTGCAGTGGTGAAATTGCTTCAAAGTGCCGATCCAATCAGTTGGCCACTGGGGAACTCCTTTTTTTTTTTTCTTTTCTTTTTAGGGCCACACCCACAGCATGTGGAAGTTCCCAGGCTAGGAGTCGAATTGGAGCTACAGCTGCCGGCCTACACCACAGCCACAGCAACACCAGATCTGAGCCGCGTCTGCGACCTACGCCACAGCTCATGGCAATGCTGGATCATTAATCCACTGATCAAGGCCAGGGATCAAACCCGCAACCTCATGGTTCCTAGTCAGATTCGTTAACCTCTGCACCATGACGGGAACTCCGGGAACTCCTTCTTAAATAATTTTTTTGACCATTTCTCTTGAGATTATGAAAAACATGCTTAACTTTCCAGTCTAATTAGAATAAAAATTTTATTGCTTTGATTGAGGTATAGCAACTATCATCATTTAGACTTGTTTGGTCTCTTCCTTTATGTTATAGTTGTCTGTGTTACATCTACATACATTGAAAACCCCATCAGACAGTGTTATATTTCTTGCTTTCAAGACAGTTTTTTTGGAGTTCCCATTGTGGCTTAGTGGGTTAAGAATCCTACTAGTATCCAGGAGGATGTGGGTGTGATCCTTGGCCTTCCTCAGTGGGTTAAAGGATCCAGCATTGCCATGAGCTGTGGATAGGTTGCAGATGAGACTCAGATCTGGCATTGCTGTGGCTGTGGCATAGGCTGGTAGCTGCAGCTCCAGTTCACCCCCTAGCTTGGGAACTTCCTTTAGCAGTTCTTTTAGAGCTGTCTGCTGGCCACGAATTCTCCTTAATTTTCTTTCGTCTGAAAATATCTTTAGTTTATCTTCATTCCTGAAGGGTATTTTTGCTATATATAGAATTCTGGGTGGACAGTGCTTTTCTTTCAGCACTTTAAAAATGTTGTGCCATTTCCTGTCATTTGTGCTTTCTGATGAGAAAGCCACACTCATTTGAATCATTCAGTAGGTCGTGTGTCTTTTTTGTTGGTTTCTCTGTCTTTGTTTTTGTTAGTTTATGTGCCTGAACATGGATTTCTTTGGGTTTTCCTGTTTGGTGTTCATTCTGCTTTTTCTTATTGTGGTAAAAAACACATAACTAAAATATATCATTCGTGTCATGTGTACAGTTCTGTGGCATTAAGTACATTCACATTGTTGTGCAGCTATTATCATCTCCATCTTAAGAACTTTGTCATCTTCCCCAACTGAAACTTTGTACCCATTGAATAATAATGACTCTCATAATATTTACTGTGTAATATAATTTTTTAATTAACCATAAGAACTTCTTTGTTTCTAGTATATTCAGCAGAACATAAGAGCAGATTGTTCCAATATCGACAAAATTCTTGAACCACCTGAAGGCCAAGATGAAGGTGTATGGAAGTATGAACATTTAAGGTAGGTTCTTATGATATATCAAGATAGTGCTTCTATTAGTAAAAGTAACCTTTAATATTAATGATTATAAGTCCTAAATAAATTATTATTTATAGACTGAAAAGCCAAATCCTAAAGGTTTTGTTTTCAATGTTATAAAATTTTCAATGTTGTTATTTACTGATTGTTTTCTATGTGTTATGGATTTGGCTTTTTAGGACTGCGCTTGCAGCATACAGAAGTTCCCGGGCTAGGCATTGAATCAGAGCTGCAGCTGCTGGCCTACGCCATAGCCATAGCAGTGCAGGATCCGAGCCTTGTCTGTGACCCACATCACAGCTCACAGCAATGCTGGATCTGTAACTGCTGAGTGAGGCCAG
Organism: Catagonus wagneri; assembly: GCA_004024745.2. Taxonomy (NCBI): domain Eukaryota; kingdom Metazoa; phylum Chordata; class Mammalia; order Artiodactyla; family Tayassuidae; genus Catagonus; species Catagonus wagneri. The sequence goes on from PVHT020000143.1 coordinate 8,159,527, forward strand.
GGTTCGAACCTGCATTCTTATGGATACCAGTCGGGTTTGTAACCCACTGAGCCACAATGGAAACTCCCTGGGCCTTATTTTTTGTTTTGTTTTGTTTTGTTTTTTGGCCAAGCCTGTGGCACATGGAAGTTCCTAGGCCAGAAATCAAACCCTTCACCACAGTAGCAACCCAGGCGGCTGCAGTGACAGTGCTGGATCCTTAACCTGCTGTGCCACAGGGAACTTTGGTATTATTATTATTATTATTATTATTTTGCTTTTTAGAGCAGCACCTGTGGCATATGGAGGTTCCTAGGCTAGGGGTCGATTTGAAGCTGTAGCCGCTGGCCTACACCACAGCCACAGCAATACCAGATCCGAGCCATGTCTGTGACCTATGCTATAGCTTATGGCAACGCTGGATCCTTAACCTGCTGAGCAAGGAAAGGGATCCAACCTGTCTCCTCATGGATGCTAGTGAGATTCCTTTCGTCTGAGCCACTACGGGAACCCCTCCTTTTTTTAACACTATTTTCCTTAATCAAATCCTTTAATCACAAATGCATTATTTCCATATACCTCCTTAGGAAAAATTTTATTTCTCTAGGGAGGTCCTAGTCTAGACTTAGTGTCTTATGAGTTACCTGTTAATTACTGTGAACTTCGGTCTTCCCTTTGGTAAGTGAGATTAATTGTAATTGTGAAGTAGGGAGTTTTTGAGCTTTTCATGATATCCTTTGAATGAGAAAACTGATGACTAGTGAATGATGAATTAACTTTAGAAGCATCTATATTCTGAGGTTACTTGAAGTTATAAACTTTCAAGTGTAAATGGGAGCTGGGATGAGATTGCAGTTCTCTTGTGGCTCAGCCAGTTAAGGATCTGGTGGGGTCACTGCAGTGGCTTGGGTCTCTGCCATGCTGTGGATTCAGTCCCTGGCCTGGGAACTTCCATGTGCCACAGGTGCAGCCAAAAAATAAAAATAGAGAATGCAGTATGAGATCAATGTTCATCAGAGTTTGTTACTTTGAGTCAAAGTTTAAATAATAAGGTGTAGTTGAAATAATTTCCTGAATAAATTAGACCATGTTTCCTGTAATGAGTGCCTCAATTTGTAGGCAGGGCACTTTTTCTGTTGGTTTTTTTTTTTTTTTCATTGCTATGGCCTTGTTGTCTAGATATTGTCAAGATATGTCTTGTCATAATAGTTTCAGGATGCTGAGACTTTTTTGTAATCTGCCAATTTCTTGGACAAATCACTTGCCTACTTGATATGTTTTTCTAATACATCTCAATGTATGATAATTAAAAGTATGAGTATGTAGTTATTATGCCATTGGATCGACACCATTGCCTTATTTTAATCAGCTTTGAAAATAACTGTTTCCTAGGAGTTCACTGGTGGCTCAGTGTGTTAAAGATCTGGTGTTTTCACTGCTGTGTTGGGTCACTGCTGTGGTGCAGGTTCGATCCCTGGCCTGGGAACTTTCATAAGCCATAGGCACAGCCAGAACAAAGTAACTGCTTTCTTCCCTATGGGATTAGTGATGAACATAAGCAAGGGTGTTTTTTTCACAATTAGCATAATTCCTTAAAAGTGAGAGTTTATCTTTTTTTGTTGTTGTACTTTTTGCCTTATTTACGGCCGCAACCGCGGCATATGGAGGTTCCCAGGCTAGGTGTCTAACAGGAGCTGTAGTTGCTGGCCTTCGCCACAGCAACGCGGGACCCGAGCTGCGTCTGCAACTTACACCACAGCTCACGGCAACGCTGGATACTTATTAACCCACTGAGCAAGGCCAGGGATCGAATCTGCAACCTCATGATTCCTAGTCGGATTCGTTAACCACTGAGCCACGACAGGAACTCCAGTGAGAGTTTATCTTAATTTCCAAAGTTATTATTTCAGATCTAAGAAAAAGCTTTTCTTCTCTATTGAACTCAGACTATGAAATATGCATTATACAAAACTTATAAAATCTTTTCTCATGCACATTCCATCTGTCCTTGTGCTGTTGTTATTTTTGTGGGTTATTTTTGTTGTGTAATTCATGTATTATATATACATATATGTTCTTTTGTCTATTAGAGTTTATACATCTTTGTAGTTAACTAAGAAGAGTTTTTTTTTTTTTTTTTGTCTTTTGTTTTAGGCCGCACCTGCGACATATGGAGGTTCCCAGGCTAAGGGTCTAACTGGAGCTGTAGCCGCTGGCCTGTGCCACAGCCACAGCAATGCCAGATCCGAGCCGCTTTTGCAACCTACACCACAGCTCATGGCAACACCGGATCGTTAACCCACTGAGCAATGCCAGGGATCAAACCTGCAACCTCATAGTTCCTAGTTGGATTCATTTCCGCTGCACCACGACAGGAACTCCCTATTGTACTTTAAAAAAATAACTAAAAAAATTTTTTCTTCACACATATATTTTTTCTTTTTTCCTTTTTTTGTCTTTTTCGGGCCATACCCAAGGCATATGGAGGTTCCCAGGCTAGGAGTCCATTTGGAGCTGTAGCCGCCAGCCTACAGCACAGCCACAGCAATGCGGGATCCGAGCCACATCTGAGTCCTACACCACAGCTCACGGCAACGCCAGATCCTTAACCCACTGTGCAAGGCCAGGGATCAAACCCACATTCTCACGGATGCTAGTCGGTTCGTCAGTCGCTGAGCCATATGGGAACTCCCATGTATTTTTTTCTTCTAATTATGTCGGTTTTAGCTTTGCATATTTATGGAACCAAAGTGTATTCATTTATTTGATGGGGAAACATAGTAGTGATTAACTAATTTGGTAGGATTTTTAAAGGGAAAACATTCAGTACTTTGACAACATTAAGTGGTTAATTTTATCACATGAAGGATTATCTTTTTATATTAAATAACAAGTCTATCTAAATATGATCTAAATGTGTAATTTGCTCCATTTTTAAAAAAATTTTTTGAGCACTTAAGTGTATTCTAAGCATTGTTCTAAGCTTTATAATTCTTTTTTTTTTTTTTTGTCTTTTGTCATTTTAGGGCCACACCCGCAGCATATGGAGGTTCCCAGGCTAGGGGTCTAATCGGAGCTGTAGCCGCCAGCCTACGCCACAGCCACAGCAGTGCGGGATCCGAGCTACATCTGTAACCTACACCACAGCTCACGGCAGTACCTGATCCTTAACCCAATGAGCGATGCCAGGGATCGAACCTGCAACCTCATGGTTCCTAGTCAGATTTGTTAACCACTGAGCCACGATGGGTTCTCTGCTTTATGATTCTTAATTTGACAATTTTAGAGGGAAAATATATCATGAAGAAATGCACAAGACCTATTAAGTGACCAAAAAAGCAAGCTGCAGAATTGCATATGGGAAGTTACTTTGTGGCACAGTGGATTGAGGATCCTATGTCGCAGCTGTGGTGCAGGTTGCAACCATAGCTCGGATTTGATCCCTGACCTGGGAACTTGTACATTTCATGGGTGCAGGGAAAAAAAAGCAAAAATTGTTTATGGTGTCATCCCAATATATATTTAGTCTATGCAGAGAAAAATAAAATTTGCATGTAAACAGTAATTATCTTTTGGGAAGAGGTGGTGGAATTATGGAGGGCTTTTCTTCCTCTTACATATTGTATTTGGTCATGTTTTGAGTTTTTAGGTGGAACCTGTTATTTGTAATTAGAATAAAACTTGTAAAATACATAGGAGTATAAAACATCTAGACTCTGTGTATCTGTTTGTATATTGGTATATACACATAAATTTTTACATAACTGGAATCTTGATGTAAATATAAACATATATTCTCTGTATGTTTATGTAATACCAACATTTTACTACTCTTCAGTTGCTAATCGTTTAGACTGTTTCAAAAAAAATGTTATGGATATAATTTCAGTGAACATCTTTGTACATACACCTGCATGCAGTTCTGATTATTTCATTAGAATAGACTCTTAGGAGAATGACTTAGTCAAAAAGTAGACACTTTGCAGAATTCCTGTTGTAGTGCAGTGGGTTGGGAATTCGACTGCAGAGGTTCCCGTCGCTGTGGAGGTAAGGGTTCAATTCCTGGCCTTGTGCAATGAATTAGGGGACCTGGCATTGCCACACCTGTGGTGTGGGTTGCAGCTGTGGCTCAGATTCGATCCCTGGGCCAGGAACTTCCATATGCCAAGGATGTGATCATAAAAATGTATATATACTTTGTTAAGTGTCTTGGTAAATATTTCCAAATTATTTCTCAGAAAAATTTTTACCAATTTCCAGTGTGTAGCAGTTATTAACTCACTGAACTCTGATTAGGCTTGTTAGTTTGGGGTTTCATTTATTAATATATATGTCTTTGTAAGAAATGTGTCAAATTCAGGTGGTGCTGATAATGGTGATAAGGGAGGAAGGATGATACTGATGGGATTCTGTTTTTACAATTCATATTCTAAAAATAATGAGACTAGATAAGACTTTTCATTTACATATTTATATTTTTAGGCAATTCTGTCTTGAGCTAAATGGACTTGCTGTCAAACTTCAGGTAATATTTTCTTTAAGTTAAAGCTATGATTGACTGTTCTGATTTTTTTCTATTTTCATAAATTAATATGCTTTCAAAGACTTACCTAAGATTTTCTAGAATTTTACATGAAATGTAGCAACCCAAATGGTATACTTTTTCACTGTTATTTTATATATTAATAAATGTAACAATTTTTAACAGAGTGAATGCCATCCAGATACATGTACTCAGATGACAGCAACTGAACAGTGGATTTTTCTTTGTGCAGCTCATAAAACTCCAAAAGAGGTGAGAATTTATGAAATGAAATGACAAATAAAATCATAATAACCTAGATCTCTTCAAAACAGCAATACATTTTTAGAGTTTTTGTTTTATTTTGCCATTTGATTTAGGATTCTGGGAGTTCCCATCATGTGGCACAGTGGTTAACGAATCCGACTAGGAACCATGAGGTTGCGGATTTGATCCCTGGCATCACTCAGTGGGTTAAGGATCCGGCCTTGTCATGAGCTGTGGTGTAGGTCGCAGATGCGGCTTGGATCTGGCATTGCTGTGGCTGTGGCATAGGTGGGCGGCTACAGCTCTGATTAGACCCCTAGCCTGGGAACTTCCATATGCCGCAAGTGTGGCCCTAAAAAGCGCAAAAAAAAAAAAAAAAAGAATTCTTTGCTGCTGCAAAGTATTGCCACAATGCTATTTTAGAATTTCTATTGATTTATATACATATTCATTATTATTATTATTATTATTTGTCTTTTTGCCTTTTCTAGGGCCGCACTTGCAGCATATGGAGGTTCCTAGGCTAGGGGTCTAATCGGAGCTGTAGCCGCTGGCCTATGCCACAGCCACAGCAATGCGGGATCCAAGCCGCGTCTGCAACCTACACCACAGCTCAAGGCAACGCCAGATCCTTAACCCACTGAGCGAGGCCAAGGATCGAATCCTCAACCTCATGGTTCCTAGTCAGATTCGTTAACCACTGAGCTACAATGGGAACTCCCTATAGTAGTCATTCTGACGGGTGTGACTTGGTATCTCATTGTGGTTTGATTTGCATTTCTTTAATGATTAGTGATGTTGAGTACCTTTTCATATGTCTGTTGGCCATCTTTATGTCTTCTTTGGGAAAATGTCTGTTCAGGTCCTCTGCCCATTTTTTTAATCCATTTGTTAAAGAGTGTGCTGCCTATGTTTTCTTCTAGGAGTTTTATGGTTTCCCATCTTAAATTTAAGTCTTAAATCCATTTTTAGTCTATGATGTAGGAAAGCAGTTAAGTTTGGGAGTTCCCATTGTGGCTCAGCAGATTAGGGACCTGATATTGTTGCTGTGAGGATGTAGGTTTGATCCCTGGCCTTGCTCAGTGGGCTAAGGATCCAGCATTGCTGCAAGCTGCGGCATAGGTCGCAGTTGTGGCTCAGATTTGGTGTGGCCGTGGCTGTGGTGTAGGCTGGCAGCTACAGCTCTGATTTGACCTCTGGCCCCAGGACCTTTCGTATGCTGCAGGAGTGGCCATTAAAAAAAAGAGAGATTGATTTTATTCATGATGTTACTTTTTTTTGAGTTAATAAATTGAAGCAATATTAAGGTTGTATATCATCTGTATCTGGGAAAATCATAACAGTTTCATTGATAATTTACTAGGTTGGCCACATAGTGTAGTAAATGATGTGATTATTCCAGTTAGGAAACTGAATCAAAAAAGCGAGTTTCGAGTTTCAAAGTTCTCATTGTCGCTCAGCAGGAATGAACCAGTCTAGTAGCTATGAGGCTGTGGGTTCGATCCTGGCCTCACTCAGTGGGTTAAGGATCTGGCATTGCTGTGGTAGGTTGCAGGCATGGCTTGGATCTGGTGTGGCTGTGGCCGTGGCATAAGCCAGCAGCTGCAGCTCCAATTCAACTCCTAGCCTGGGAACTCGCATATGCCACAAGTGCAGCTCTAAAACGCAAACAAACAAAAATGAGTTTCATTTTGGCAAATAGTAAAGATCCATTATTCTCACTTTTTGGTGGAAAAGCCATCCAGTTTGTAATATGAGGTTTATATATATTTCCATTGCCATATCCACTTTTTTCTTGGTTAATGTTAAATGTAGGATGGGATAATCGTCAGCATTAGATCCTGTGAATGAATCTTAAAATTGTAACATTGCTTGCTAAAGACCAGCTCCTTTGGATTGTCCGTTGTGTCAAGGGAGGGTAATGGTATAATTTCCAAGTGATAGTTATATAGAATGGGACTACTATAAAAATACAAACAAAAGAGCTTTTTTTTTTCTTTTTAGGGCTGCAACCGAGGCATATGGAGGTTCCCAGGCTAGGGATCCAGTTTGGAGCTACAGCTGCCGGCCTACACCACAGCCATAGCAACATCAGATCCGAGCCTCGTCTGCGACCTACACCACAGCTCACAGCAATGCCCACTGAGCGAGGCCAGGGATCGAGCCCACAACCTCATGGTTCCTAGTCAGATTCGTTTCTGCTGTGCCGCGATGGGAACTCCTAAAAGAAATTTTATTTTTTTTTTTTGCATTATAGCTGGTTTACAGATTTCTGTCAGATTTTCCAACTGCACCGCGTGGTGACCCGGTTACATGTACATATATGGATTTGTCACATGTAATTAGATATAGTTCCCCATGCA
>PVHT020000143.1:8167657-8228613 GCA_004024745.2 Catagonus wagneri
AGATTCGTTTCTGCTGTGCCGCGATGGGAACTCCTAAAAGAAATTTTATTTTTTTTTTTTGCATTATAGCTGGTTTACAGATTTCTGTCAGATTTTCCAACTGCACCGCGTGGTGACCCGGTTACATGTACATATATGGATTTGTCACATGTAATTAGATATAGTTCCCCATGCAATACAGTTGAAGCTCCTTGCTATTCCATCATTAAAGCACTAGTTATCCCCATTCCCTCCCAGCCCTCCGCCACCCCCCTAAAAGAAAATTTTGAAAGGATACTTTTTGAATTCTTTTGGAATAATTGTGCATAGTTAGGAATAGGAATAATTCTACGTGACAGGTTAGTAGCTAAGAAAGTTGCTCTTAGAGTTCCCATGATGGCTCAGTGGTTAACGAACCCGACTAGTATCCATGAGGATGCGAGTTTGAACCGTGACCTTGCTCAGTGGGTAAGGATCCAGTGTTGCCATGAGCTGCGGTGCAGGTCGCAGTCGGGGCTCGGATCTGGCATTGCTGCGGCTATGGCATAGGTCAGCAGCTACAGCTCCAATTTGACCCCTAGCCCGAGAACCTCCATATGCCGTGGGTGCGGCCCTGAAATGAAAAGAAAAAAAAAAAAAGGTGCTCTTATGAATTAAAAGCGCTGGCAAGATTCTGAAGTGGAAGAGTCAGAGTAATGAGCAGTGGTGATGTTTACTCATGATTCTCGAGAATTAAAGAGAGGCATCTAAGCAAATAGAGTTAATTATACAAATAGTGATTGTAAGTGATGAAGAAAGATTATAACTTGTTACTGTCTGCTAGCTCTTTTGAATGTAATTAGTGCCACTGAATTGTACTTTTAAAAATGGTGCAGGGAGTTCTTTTGTGGCACAGTGGGTCAAGGATCCAACATTGTCACTGCAGTGGCCACAGTCGCTGCTGGGGCACAGGTTTGATCCATGGCCTGTGAACTCCCACATGCTGTAGCACAACCAAAAAAAAAAAAGATTCAAATAACAGGGAGTTCCCGTCGTGGCGCAGCGATTAACGAATCCAACTAGGAACCATGAGGTTGCGGGTTCGATCCCTGGCCTTGCTCAGTGGGTTAACGATCCGGCGTTGCCGTGAGCTGTGGTGTAGGTCGCTGATGCGGCTCGGATCCTGCGTTGCTGCGGCTCTGGCGTAGGTCGGCGGCTATAGCTCCGATTAGACCCCTAGCCTGGGAACCTCCACATGCCGCAGGTGCGGCCCTAAAATGACAAAAGGCAAAAAAAAAAAGATTCAAATAACAAATTTTATACTTTACCACAATTTTTTTATAGTGGGGAGAAAAAAACCCACAGTCCTAAAATGGCATACATACATTTCACCTGCTAGAATGACTAATAGCATTAGAAGATAATAAATAGCAAGTGTTAGCCAGGATGTAGAGGAAGCAGAACCCTTATACACAGCTGATGGATTTGTAAAATACTGTAGCCACTTTGGAAAACAGTTTGAAGATTCCTTAAAATGAGAAGTATGGAGTTACCATGTGACTTATCACTTCTACTTTTAGGTGTATACCCAAAAGAAATGAAAACATACATCCACACGAAACTTGTGCATTAAAGCTCACAGTCACATTACTCATAATAGCCAAAAATGGAAGCAACCAAATTCCCATCAACTGATGAGTAAATAAACAAAATGTGGTATTTGCATACATTAGAATATTATTGAGCCTTAAAAAGGAATGAGGTCTATTGACGGAGAAACATTTTACCATATTTTATATATGTGAAAAACAATCTAGGAGTTCCCTTTGTAGCTCAATGGGTTAAGAACTCCACTAGTATCCATGAGGATGAAGGTTTGATACCTGGCCTTACTCTGTAGGTTAAAGGATCTGGCATTGTTGTTGGCTGTGGCCTAGGCCAGCAGCTGTAACTTTGATTTGACCCCTAGCCTGGGAACTTCCATATGCCTTGGGTGCAGCTCTAAAAAAGGCAAAAACAAACACGGAGCAAACAAAAACAGCTCAATTAGACTGTCAAAACTAGAAATTTGAGCAAGTGATTCAAAATTAGAAATTTGAACAAGAGAAAAAAGGATAATTGACTACCAGGGAGGGGCCACAAAGAATGACGGCCAGGTTTAGGGACTCTTCTCAGCTTTGCAGATGCAGAAAGTTTTTAATTTGGGGCACTCAGGGTTTATTAGGAAAACAGATTCTTCCTGGTTATAAGACAAGCCTTCTGATCCAATCCTAGAATTCTCTTTTTGCTGCTCCGTGCCACACATTGTGGCTTCTAGCCACACAGACCTGCTTCTAGATCCTCTCTGGACACAGTGGATTTTTTTGCCTACGTTGTCCTCTTTTCCTAGAGGTCCTCCTTCTTATTCCCATGCCTGTCTCTACTCCCTTTCAACTGGCTAACTCCTTTTCATCCTGAGAGACTGACCCAGTGTCACTTCTTAGAATTAGAAGTCTCACCTTAGAATTAGATATCACTATAGATAAATAACGTGGTTTGATACTTCTGTACTGTCCTAAAATACCACAAACATAGCTGACTATTCTAACCACTTAGTTTTATAACTGTTTGTGTCCTTTCAGTACTGGACTACAAAGCAGCTGAAATACTGGAACTTCTGTGGTATTCTGTAATACACGAGACAATAGGCAGCATATTTTATATTAGGATTACCATTTTCAAAGTCTGAGACAGAGTTCCCCTCATGGCTCAGCAGTAACTAACCAGACTAATATCCATGAAGATGTGGGTTCGATCCCAGGCTTTGCTCAGTGGATTAAGGATCCGGCATTGCTGTGAGCTGTGGTATAGGTTGCAGACATGACTCGGATCCCAAGTTGCTGTGGCTGTGGTGTAGGCCTGTGGCTGCAGCTCACATTTGATCCCTAGCCTCAGAACTTCCACATGCCATGGATGCAGCCCTAAAAAGACAAAACAAAACAAAAAGTCTAAAAAGATTTTGATTTAAGAAAAAAGAAATTAATGAAATGCTGATTCATGTTGTACTATTGATGAGCCTTAAAAGCATGTGAAGTGACACAGAAGCCTACATACTATCCACTTTTAGGAAATATCTAGAATGGTAGAAAGTAAATTGTTGCTGCTTAGGTTTGGGGGGAAGAGAGAATGAAGTGACTGCTAATCAGTACTTTTTGTTTCTTTTGCGAGGGGTGATGAAAAATGTTCTGGAATGTAGTCGATAATTGTTGCACAATTTTTGAATATTGAATTTTACATTTTATTTACATTTATTTATTGTCTTTTTATGTCTGCACCTGCGGCATATGGAAGTTCTCAGGCTAGGGGTTGAATTGGAGCTACACTACAGCCACAGCAATGTCAGATCCAAACTATATCTGTGACCTATGCTGCAGTTGGGGCAGCACCAGATCCTTAACCCCCTGAGCGAGGCCAGGGTCAAACCATTTTAAAGGAGAAACTTCATGGTATGTGAATTATATCTTAATATACAAATATTCTGCAAAAGCTCATTAGCAATTTTTATATCAATTATATGTTGAAATTATAATTTTGGCTGTATAGAATTAAATAAAATACATCTGGAGTTTTCGTGGTGCAGTGGGTTAAGGATTTGGTGTTGTCACTGCAATGGTTTGGGTGGCTGTTGTGGCACAGGTTTGATCCCTGGCCTGGGCACTTCCACATGCCTCAGGTGTGGCCAAAAAAATTTAATGAATTTCACCTGTTTCTTTTTTACTTTTTTTTTAATGTGGATACTAGAAATTTTTAAATTAAACAGCTTGCATTGTGTTTCCATTGGACAGTGCTGATATAAAGGTTGCAAAAATGGGAGTTCCCATCGTAGCTCAGTGGTAATGAACTCAACTAGTATTGATGAGGATGTCGGTTCGATTCCCTGGCCTCGCTCAAGTGGGTTAAGGATCTGGTATTGCCATGAGCTGTGCTGTAGGCTGAAGACACGGCTCGGATCTCACGTTGCTGTGGCTGTTGTATAGGCCGGCAGCTATAGCTCCGAATCAACCCCTAGCCTGGCAACTTCGATATGCAGTAGGTATGGCCCTAAAAAGTACCCCCTCCAAAAAAAAAGGTTGTAAAAATGTCCCATGGTACACTCAAATAACCAATATGAATGAGAAACACAGTGAGCTGGAAAATTTGTTTTTGACCAAATCACCTGTAATCAAATATATACATCTTTCAGTAAATACTGCTCCTGGTACTGTTTTAGGTATTGAGTCTACTAGTCATAAATTCCTGTGGACATATAGTTAGAAAAATATATTGTTTTGGTTTAGAAGTCAGCTATGCTTACCACTGTACCTGCAGTGCCATTTTTTTGGTTTAAGCAGTCTTTATGTATTTGTCATATACTATAATAAGCCATATTTAGTAGTTTTTACATTTGTAAATACCAGTTTCATTCTCAACACTTTAAAAATATTCTAAGCACAGCGGGTTAAAGATCTGGCATTGTCACTGCAGCAGCTCAGGAATGTCCACATGCCACAGGCATGGCTGAAAAGAAAAAAAAAGAAAAATATTCTAATTACTGGGTAGAGCTAGAGTCATTTTTATTCCTTTAGTTCTTTTTTTTTCCTTGGTTCCCTGGTTCCTTCTCAGTCTTCCTTTCCTTTGATGCTTCTCCCTCTCTGCCCTCACAAAAACTGAATGAGTAGAAATACTTTGCAGTTTTATTTTTGTTTTAATAAGTTTGCTGATTTGACATGAGAAAGTAGGTTTCATTGTTTCTGATAAATGGGATAGGATAAGATAGGTTTATTAAAAATAAACCAGATTTCGCGTTAAATTGCCAAGGAGAGGTTCAAGGAGAAAATTTTTTAGAGAGCTGCTGGATTGGTAACAGGGTACCAGTGACATGCTAAAGCATGCTTTTTAGGATGTAGGAAGGCAGTGATCTCTGGAGATAGTTGTGAAGAGGGAGCTTCTGAGCCACTTGGTAAAGTATAAATCAGTGGACTAGAATCTGTATATCTGGGTTGTGGTTTTTGAGTCCTTTTTCCTAACTCTGTGATCTCATATAAATCATTGACCATTAGTCAAGGGTAGTCCCTGTTGTGCACATCATTCTTCATGGGTCTCCCTTTCATGCTTTCGCTTTGGGGTATTTCTGTACTTGCTTACTTGAATCTCTGTGGTGTAGAGTCAGCCTCCTCTTAGACTGCACGCCCAAAGAGCAGACTCCTACGCTGGACTGCTCGTTTTGAAGTATTCCTTTTCTTTGACTATAGATTTTTTTAAGATCTGATGAGAAGAGACCTGTGCACACTCTGCAAACTAACCAGCCTCAGTTTCCTTATTTGTAAAAAGCAGAGGGTTAGATTAGATAATCAGGTGTTCTTCTCAGCTCTAAGCACTGGTTTCTTAGCACTGGTTTCTTCTAGGTACAAAATTGAGAGTGAGAAATTGGGAGACTGACTCACTTATCTTCTAGAAGGCTGGGTATTATAGTTGAAGAGGATAATAAGGCCTCATTTATCTATTTGTCCATCTATTTTATTTTTTAAATTTATTTTATTATTTATCTATTTATTTATTTGGTTGTGCCTGCCATGTGGGAGTTCCCAGGCCAGGGTTCAAACTTGTGCCACAGTGGCTGCCTGAGCCACAGCAATGACAACACCAGATCCTTAACCCACTGTGGTTCAGTAAAACCTTTATTATTTTTTTTTAATGACTGTTCCTGCGGCATATGGAATTTCTCAGGCCAAGGACTGAATCCAAGCTGCAGCTGCGACCTAATCTGAAGCTGTGACAATGCCAGATCCTTTAACCCACTGCACTGGCCCTGAGGATCGAACCTATTCCTCTGCAGTGACCCAAGCTGTTGAAATTGGATTCTTAACCTGCTATGCCCCAGGGGGAACTCCAGTAAGGCTTTATTTATTGAAATAACATTGAATTTTATAGTCATTCTGATATTGTAAGGGACTTTTTCTTAGAATATGCTCAGGTTTTTGGAATAAGATTCCTATGTGATAAATATACCTAATTTTAGAGTTAGAACTCCTTGTTGATGCATTTTTATATCCTTTCTTTTATAGTGTCCTGCCATAGACTATACTAGACACACACTTGATGGTGCTGCATGTCTTCTGAATAGCAATAAATATTTTCCCAGCAGGTAAACAAAACTTTTAAACATGGTGAAAAACTTTTTGAATTTTATTTTAAAACTTGATTTTTTTTTTTTGTTAATGCATTGTATTCTTTAAACTTTTTTTTTTTTTAACCTGGTGGCTTGTTCAAAATTATTGAACTTTTGAAATTAGGGTTGTGGATAACTAAAGGCATCAGCTCCTAAGGCTCACAGGTCAGTTCAGTCAAAGGTAGTCCCTGTTGCTGTAACACTATTTTCCAGGCTTCTGGATATTTACACTCTTGCTTACCTGAATCTTTGTGATAGAGTGAGCCTCCTCTTAGACAGCATGCCTGAAGACTTACCTAAGTTGGACTGCTTATTTTTCAAGGAGTCCTTATCCTTGCCTCCAGACTTTTAAGATCTGGGAGGAAACCTATGTATACTGTAATATTCTATTTGTGAAATTCATGACTGTCCTTTTATTCTGTTAAAGTATTTGTTATCAGGTCAATAGGTTGGGAGACTTTACCCCTGCTAAATATCACTAACTTCAAGGAGCTCATATAAAATGTATAAAAAATACTGGTTTTTGTCTCAGTATCCTTTTAAAAATCATAAATTTGTAGGTAGTTTTAATTCCTCATGAAATTAAAAGAAGAATCAAGCTCTGTAAAACAAATTCCTTTCCATAGTTTTAATCAACTCTAGTGTACAAAGTATTAATGTCATAAACATGTTTTAGTAAGTTTTAATTGGTCAGGATTTGTTTTAATTGCATTAAACTTTAACAGAGTTTCAGAACTATAATATTGAATTTCTTAGGCACTGTGCGTAGGTAGAAAGAGCACTAGCCCAGTTGCCACAGGCTGCAGCATAGGTCACAGATGTGGCTTGGATCTGGTGTTGCTGCGGCTGTGGCGTAGGCCGGCAGTTGCAGTTCCATTTCGACCCCTAGCTTTGGAACCTCCATATGCTGTGGGTGGGGCCCTAAAAAAAAAAAGAATAGAAAGAGTTCTGGGCCAGGAGTGAAGAAAAGGGTTTTTAGTCCTACCCTTGCCCCTTACAACTAACACTGTGACCTTGGACTGGTCATTTATTTTCCCTGGAGTCAGCTTTCGCACTTCTGAATTGAAAAGATTGGATTATTTTATTCCTAAGATCTCTCCAGATCTATGATTTCTGATTTCTAATTCTAGGGTTAGCATAAAGGAATCATCTGTAGCAAAACTAGGATCTGTATGCCGTAGGATCTACAGAATATTTTCACATGCTTATTTTCATCACCGGCAAATATTTGATGAATATGAAGTAAGTATATTTCACTAATTGTCCTAATACATTCTTATCAGAATGACAGTAATAGATGTTGATATTATGTCTCATTTTTTTCTTCCTCTCTACAGAACGAAACATTTTTGTGTCATCGATTTACTAAATTTGTGATGAAATATAATTTGATGTCCAAGGATAACCTGATTGTACCAATTTTAGAAGAGGAAGTTCAGAATTCAGTTTCTGGGGAAAGTGAAGCATGAAGGGAATCATATAGAAAAAATGTACTGATCACATAATTAACATTAATTATGTACTGTATATATGTCATTTTAGACACATCAATCATGTATTCATATTATAGCTTCTTTGTTTAGTATAGGTTTTTGTATGCTGAGTGTTGCCTTTTAAAATGGAAAATACTTTTTAAGTTATTCATGAGCTGTATATTCACTGGTGTGGCACTCATGGTTTTTAAATAAGATTAGTATTATCTGTTTATAATGCCTGTTAATAAAAGAATTTACAGTTTGGTAAAATTGCTGCTAAACAATCATTGGTTCACAATCCTCATCAAATAAACCCATCTATAAAAAGATGAGTGAGCTTGAGGTTTCACATAAGCCATTTACTAAAGAGATAGTAATGTTTTCCTTTGTTTTTATACCTGAGTTTAGATATCCTAGAAAATTCCATAGTACCTGTATAGTTCAGTCTTAACTGTTAACTTTTCCAAAATGAGATAGAAGTGTTTTAAAATTCTGTTTATAGTTTTTGATATACATATATAATTATGTGTATATCCAAATGTAAATGCAAGTGAAGCGTTAGAAATACTTAAATAATCTTACTATGCTACACAAAGTATATTCTAGACCAGCATACTTTGAAAGGATTTACCTTTCTTTCTCCACAGTGGACTGTTACATACAAGGTGATGGTAATGATAAAAGTGTGTAAATGATGTTCCCACCAGAGAACTGCCCTGTCCTTCCCTTCTCTTCATTTCCCTTAACTCCTTCCCCAAACTACATTTAGCTGAGAGGCTTTTCACCATACTGTGATTTAGTGGTGGTTTATACCTATTTATATGTGTATTAATTGCTTACAGATTTTACCTCATATTAGCAATTACATTACACTACAGGACATATGTATCAGCATAGGCTCTTGCTTATCTTGGCTTTGTGAAATTGATCTAACTACTTGGAAAACAGTCTTTAAAATAATTTGACTCTTCCTATTGGTAATATTAATCTTTTCATCTAATCATCTAGGCAGCATTTAAATAGATTTGAAAAATATTGTAGTATTTATTTTACTTCCCTTCCCCACAAAGCTTATGTTTGAATTTTATGCACATGTGAGTTTTTTTGCAATAATTCATAGCTTCCGGAGAAGGTGTTGTATGCTCATACATTTTTTGGACTTTGTTATAATTCTGTGTCTTAAGGATTCAGCCACAGATTTTACAATCTTATCTACCGACTGCAATTTTTAAAAAGCACTGGACGTCTTATTGTTAAACTAGTTGTAATGAGGCACTAAGGGTAAAAAAAAATCCATCTTTTGAATAGAGTTTAACATGAGGAACTTATTTTTCATTTAAATGGGTTATTTTGAAATGAAGATAAACATGTAGTCATCGATTTTTTTTAATCCAAATTGGAGGAAAAATTTATATCGTATTATGAGACAAGTATGTACAGCAAAGTGTGGGCAATAGTAGCATCCTGAGAGTTTGTATATATATTTATGCCTTCCCAGTCCTGCCAGTATATTTGGCTTTGAACAATGCTGTCCCAATAGCCAGTTATTACTTTACCCCAGCCCACAACCATCTTTTAAGAAGTTTTATGTTCACAGTGAAAGGAATGTTGACTTTGAAATTTTGCATTTATATTAATGTCACTGAACCAATGGGAATAGTAATTTTTACACAAACTTGCTAAATATTGAGAGACTAAACTACTAAGTTAATAAATTATATATAGCAATATAGCTATTCTTTCTAGACTGTGTCTCACGATGGATTTCCGTTGCTTGACTATTTTCTTAGCATTTGAACTAAGGCAGTGGCTGGGATTGGTGATCTGGCTAATAAGTATTTTGAAACATAGTTTGAATAATATGACTTGGTGTTGATGGGGAAATAAAATATGATTTTTTTTCTTACTTATTCCATCTTCCCTGTACTGTGTGTTTGGAATTGATCATAAAAAAAAAAATCCCCCAAAGTAAACATCAGTTTGTAGTCTTGCTTTTGTATTCGTATTGACATTTCATTCATACTCTGGAACTATAAAGTTGACTCGCTTCATTAGGTAAGGCCTAAATGAAACAGTTTTTTCTTAATACTGTTTATAGCATTTTGATAATATATATATGTATCTAAGTGGTATTAAAAAAACCTGGTAAGCCTGGCAAACCATTGGTTTATAAAGTAAGTGCTCTAAGAAGAAGAGAATAGAAAAGTTAGTACATCCTGCTGTATGGCACTGGGAACTATATCTAGTCACTTACAATGGAGCATGGTAATGTGAGAAAAAAGAATGTATACATTTATGTGTGACTGGGTCACCTTGCTGTACAATAGAAAATTGACAGAACACTGTAAACCAGTTATAATAGAAAAAATAAAATCATTATAAAAAATTAACATAAATCTAAAAAAAAAGGAAGTCAGTACAGCAAGGAAGTGAGGCTCCACTTTTTGTTGCCATTATCCAATACAGATCCAAAAGTTAAATTTTTCTTTTCTGTAAAATTATTTTGACAATATAATTAACTCATTCTTTTTCATATCTGAGAAAATAGCTAATTTTTAAATAATTTATGTTCCCATAAGTATCATAATTCTTTTGCATGTACATTTTATTTTCTCTGACTTGAGGTGTTAAATTTGCATTTCTAGGACAATTTTTTTTTTCTTTGTCTTTTTTAGGGCTATACCCTCCGGCTTATGGAGGTTCCCAGGCTAGGGGTCAAATGGGAGCTATAGCCGCTGGCCTACACCACAGCCATAGCAATGCCAGATCTGAGCTGCATCTGCGACCTACACCATAGCTCGTGGCAACGCTGGATTCTTGACCCACTGATCGAGACCAGGGATCGACCTGTGTCCTCATGGATACCAGTCAGATTCATTTCTGCTGAGCCACGACGGGAACTCCTCTAGGACAATTTGTTAAATTTTTAACCAGTTAATATTACTATCAATAAAATTTTAAATTCATGATTAAGTGCACTGTTAGCAAGAACTATGTTATGATCTCAAACTCATTTACTGACTGATGTCAGATTCACTGTAACAGAACTATTTTTTCCCCTGGGTACTTTGCCTATTTTTGGCTGAAGTTTTCCTATAGTTTTATTGCACAAATGCCAGCTTTCATATATATAGTTTTTGTCTTTTTAGACCTGCACACACTTGGCATATGGAAGTTCCCAGGCTAGGGGTTTAATCGGAGCTATAGCTGCCAGCCTCTGCCACAGCCACAGCAGCACCGGATCCGAGCCACATCTGTGACCTATGCCACAGCTTGTGGCAATGCTGGATCCTTAACCCACTGAGTGAGGCCAGGGATTGAACCTGCATCCTCATGGACACTATGTTGGGTGCTTAACCCACTGAGCCACAATGGGAACCTTAGAAAAACTCACTCTTAACATTTGGGGATGCATAGTTATTTTTTGTGGGCTAGGGATCTAATTACAATACTTGGTTTGCCTGATTTTTTCTTCCATTTACATTTATTTTTTATAGTACAAAAAGCTTTTATATCGGTGTTCCTGTTGTGGCTCAGCGGTTAACGAACCTGACTAGTATCCATGAGGACAGGGGTTTGATTCCCAGCCTTGCTCAGTGGGTTAAGGATCTGGCGTTGCTGTGAGCTGTGGATAGGTTGCAGACATGGCTCGGGTCCCACATTGCTGTGGCTGTAGTGTAGGCTGGCGGGTACAGCTCCGATTTGACCCCTATCCTGGGAACCTTCATATGCTGTAGGTGCAGTCCTAAAAAGACAAAAAAAAAAAAAAAAAAGCTTCATATCAACTGTGAGAACCTCAAGTAATGAAGCAAAGAGAATACTAAGTTTTCATAATAACCCAAATTTCCTAAAGAGATATACAATTGACATCCTGAACTTATATCTCTGAAGATAGTATGTTAAGTGTTGTGTCTGGTATTGATTCTATGATTAAGTACAGCATCAACATTAAAAATTAAGATATTTGAGTTGTGATGCAGCGAGTTAAGGATCTGGTGATGTCACAGCAGTGGTCTGCGTCTCTGCTGTGGCAAAGGTTTGACCCCTGGCCAGGGAACTTCCACATGCTATGGGAATAGCCAAAATGGAAAAATTGGTAAGATATTTATTAATTTTTTAATGAAATCAGCATTTTATCCTGATCTGGATTTCTACTATAAACATTAGTAAAAAACAGTTTGTAGTTCCATAAGTAGTGTATTTGCCACTTTGAGCAGACCTCACGAGAGCCATGTATGTTATTGCTATAACTGCATAACAATCAGGGAGTTCCCATCGTGGCTCAGTGGTTAACGAATCCAACTAGGAACCATGAGGTTGCGGATTCGAACCCTGGCCTTGCTCAGTGGGTTAAGGATCCAGGGTTGCTGTGAGCTGTGGTGTAGGTCACAACGTGGCTCGGATCCTGTGTGACTGTGGCTGTGGTGTAGGCTGGCAACTGCAGTTCCAACTGGATCCCTAACCTGGGAACTTTATCATATGATATTGCTTATATGTGGAATCTAAAAAAAAACAAATGGGAGTTCCTGTTGTGGCACAGTGGTTGACGAATCCGACTAGGAACCATGAGGGTTCAATCCCTGGCCTTGCTCAGTGGGTTAACGATCCACTGTTGCCATGAGCTGTTGTGTAGTTTGCAGATGCAGCTCGGATCTGTCTTTGCTGTGGTTGTGGCATAGGCCAGCGGCTACAGCTCTGATTAGACCCCTAGCCTGGGAACTTCCATGTGCCGCAGGTGCGGCCATTAAAAAAAAAAAAGCAAAATAAATAAGTAAATAAAATAAATGATGCAAATGGACTTATGTGCAAAACAGAAATAGAACCACACACAGAGAAAACAAATTTATGTTTATCAAAGGGAAGGGGAGAAAGGAGGGCACAAGATTAACAGTTTGGGATTAACAGATACCACTATATAAACAGGTAACAAGGACCTATTGTATAGCACAGGGAACTCTACTCAATATTTTGTAATAAACTATAAAGGAAAATAATCTGAAAAAATATAACTGAATCACTTTGCTGTACACCTGAAACTAATACTACATTAAAAATCAACTGCACTTCAATTAAAAATATTTTTTTAAAAGTAAAGGGAGTTCTTTAGTGCCTGGGACTCCATGCTTTCACTGCTGTGCCCCAGGTTCAGTCTCTAGTCCAGGAACTGAGATCACACATCAAGCTGCTGCTTGGCAAAAATATTTAAAGAAAAAAAGCAAAAAAAATTGGGAATTCTCTGGTAGTTAATGATCTGTCTGGCATTGTCAGTGCTGTGGCTCAGGTCATTGCTGTGTAGTAGGTCCTATCCCTAACCCAAAAACTTCCTCATGCCACTGGAGCATCCAAAAAGAAAAAGAAAAAGATATTTTAGGAGTTCCTGTTCTGGCACAGTGGAAACGAGTCCGACCAGGAACCATGAGGTTGCGGGTTCTATTCCTGGATTCGCTCAGTGGGTTAAGGATCTGTCATCGCCATGAGCTGGCATGTAGTCGCAGACACGTCTCAGGTCTGGCATTGCTGTGACTGTGGTATAGGCCGGCAACTGTAGCTCTGATTTGACCCCTAGCCTGGGAATCTCCATATGCTGTGAGTGTGGCCATAAAAAAGCAAAAAAAAAAAAAAATATATATGTACGTATATATGTGTGTGTGTGTGTTTTAAAAAAGCACCATCCTTTTTGCTCATTCACATTGTTTTTTCTATTTTCACAACCTGTCCATTTAGTAATCAATGAAGGTTTTTGTTTAGTGCTGTATTTCTGCGTAGTTATTTTGAATACCTGAACATAGTTAAATGTGTTAATACAACAGGATTTTTGTTTTGTTTTGTTTTTGTTTTCGCTTTTTAAGGCTGCACCTTTGGCACAGGAAAGTTCCCAGGTTAGGGGTTGAATTGGAGCCACAGCTACACCAGATCAGAGCCGCTTCTGCAACCTACACCACAGCTCAGGGTGGTGCTGGATCCTTAACCCACTGAGCGAGACCAGGGATCGAACCTGCATCCTCGTGGAACATAGAGCATCCTCATGGGTACTAGTCGGGTTTGTAGCCCACCGAGCCATAATGGGAACTCCCTATGACAGGATTTAAAATAACTTGGTGATGAGTTGAGGGCACTAGAAGAGGGATTGTTTATGGTGCACGGCCAAATGAATTTAGTTGTTGAGAGGATTGTGGCTGGAAATGTATAGGGTTTGCTATTTCTGAATAAGATGATAATTTTTAGGACAAGGGTAGAGACTAAGTCCTTGTTATTGTTTAAATAGTAGGTTCCAGGTACAGAACAATCCATCAGTTCAAAGTGGAAAGCTCGGATTTAACAGGATAATAGCAAGTAGAACGTGACTGGATTGATTGGTGTCACATTTCTGGGGCATTAGGAGAGGACAGTCTGTGAAGCAAGGTGTTAAGTGTCAGGAGGGCTGCTAGTGGGGTTCATTAACCACTGAGCCACAAAGGGATCTCCCCAGAAGGAAGGGCCTCTGGAATGTGCCTTTCTGTCTGTCAAGCTTCTCCAAACCCGAGGCGTCATTTCCTCTGCAGAGTCCACTCATTTGTCAGATTCAAGGGCTCATGTACTCACCGAGAAATAAAAATCATTACTTGTGTAGAATCAGAATGGAGGGCGAAAAGGGCTCGAGATGGTGGCCCGGAAGTGACAGTGATGATGGTGAAAGGGAGGCCACGTGTGGAGTGACAGGACAGCTTTCTCCTGACAAATGTTCTCTCCACCTACGGGAGAAGAATTTTTCATCTTTGTGGGTTCTGTATTGCCTACTCTCTCCCAATGCCTGTGACCCCCTATATCTACTGATGTACCCCCAAATCTCAGGTCCTGGCACAGCCATTTGCTGCTCTGCACAGTCTGAGATGCTTTGCCCAGAGCTTCCCTAGGCCTTAAAATTAGATAATTTTCAGATCTTTGTAGGTACCGGAGTCCACTCCACATAAGACCAAATATATTAAATTTTGTCCCATTTTACATTAAATATAGGTTTTATATTAAAATATAGACATTTGTACAGATTTTTTTGTGATTGATTTTAAGAATTTGGCTTGCCATTCATCACTTAGTTTATAACTGGCTGTAATTTCTCATTAGTCATCACATATGCCTTGGAATTAAGAAACGATAATCTAGGAGTTTCCTGGTGGCTCAGCAGGGTAAGGACCTGTCGTTACTGCTGTGAGGCAGATTTGAACAATTCCTGGCCCTGGAACTTCTGCATGCCGTCAGTGTGGCAAAAAAGAAAGAAAGAAAAGAAAAGCTAATCCACAAGTTATTTTTCAAAATTAATGACATTTTTATGAATATGAAATGAAATAATTTTTTTAATGGTTGCACTCACAGCATATGGAAATTTCTGGGCCAGGGACTGAATCTGAGCCACAGCTGCAGCTACAGCAATGCAGGCTCCTTTAACCCACTGCGCCATGCTGGGGATTGAACTCACTTCTTGGCAGCAACCTGAGCCACCACAGTCAATTCTTAACCCATGTGCCACAGCAGGAACTCTGGAAATAATGTTTTAATAGACTATGTTTTACAGCTACTTAAATATTGCAGTTTTGAAGTTTTCATATTTTATTTATTTATTTATTATTTGTTTTTGCTTTTTAGGGCTGCACCTGAAGCATATAGAAGTTCCCAGGTTAGGGGTCAAATCAGAACTTTGGCTGCCGGCCTATGCCACAGCCATAGCAATACCAGATCCAAGCCACATCTGCAACATATACCACAGCTCATGGCAATGCTGGATTCCCCAACCCACTGAGCGGGGCCAGGGATCAAACTCGCACCCTCATGGATGCTAGTCGAGTTTGTTACCACTGAGCCACCACAGGAACTCCAGTTTTCATATTTTATTTTATTTATTTTTTTGTCTTGTTAGGGCTGCACCTGCGGCATATGGAGGTTCCCAGGCTAGGCGTCGAACTGGAGCTATAGCCACTGCCCCAGGCTACAGCCACAGCAACATGGGATCCAAGATGTGTCTGCAACCTACACAGCTCATGGCACCACCAGATCCTTAAGCCACTGAGCGAGACCAGGGATCAAACCAGAGTCCTCATGGATACTAGTCAGAGCCATAACAAGAACTCTAGTTTTCATATTTTAAAGCCAACATTTTTTAACAGTCTCAAATACTTTTAGGGACACCTAAGTCCTCATGTTTAAAATAATCTGCTTATAATTTTATAACACAAACACATGCTATTAGTATTTATCAAATATTATTTTCTCAGGGAAGCCTTCCCTGACTTTGACTATATTAGATTCATCTGTTGCATGTTTTAGCAAACTTTGCTTCCTATGAGTGTTTGCATCAAGACTGTGTCTCTTGTCTGTTCAGTCCCTGGCACAGCATCTGACCAAGAGTTAATAAACACTTGTTGAAGGAGTGAATGGGTGAGAGAGTGAACTTGTGTCCTCTTACAGGGATTCTGTGGCAGGAGAGTTTCATCACTGCCAAGAGCCTGAATATTAAAAACTAAAAAAACACTCTTAAAATATGTCCTCCCTCCTCCACCTTTTATTAAGGCTCTCTGCCTTTAACAGTCTCTACCTGTCATGAAAGCAGCTTGGTCTTCAACAGGCATAATTTGTTCTTGGCTGTTTAACATCCAGTTTGGGGTCTCTGGCTCTTCTGGGGACCCTGTGAATTAACTAATATACTTGGCCAGGTAATGATGAATCTTTTTTTTACCACATAGAAATACACTTAAATGTTTAGATGTTATATGCAAATGTAAAATATGCCCTGTATTTATTCTAGAGTTGTCCCAGGCATAAAGGTGTTCACCACATTAAAAAGAACTTTTTTTTTTTTTTTTTGCATTTTAAGGCCACACTTGCGGTATATGGAAGTTCCCAGGCTAGGGGTCAAATTGGAGGTACAGATGCTGGCCTACACCATGGCCACAGCAACTTAGGGTCCGAGCCGCCTCTATAACCTACATCATAGCACAAGGCAATGCCAGATCCTTGACCCACTGAGCGAGGCCAACGATTGAGCCTGCATCCTCATGGATACTAGTCATTATCTATTACTAGTAATGGATAATGACTAGTCCATTGCTAGTATCGGCTTATTACTGCTGAGTCACAATGGGAACTTCCTAAAAAGAACTTCTTTGCAAACTTGAAACTAGACCTTTTGAAAAAAAAAATAATTTCAATTTATTGAGCACCTAACGTGTCTTAGGAACTGTGGTACATTTCCCACATTATGCCACTAAATCCTCATATGATCACATTTGTTTGTTACTTGCCCCAGTTTACACTCAGGTAAACTGATCTTCACAGTAGCTGTTCAGTGTCCACAGGAGCAAGTAGCAGGCCAGGGTCTGGCTACAAAGCTCAGGCTTCTCTGTTTTGACAAGCGACCTCACGGGTTTCTGTGCACCGTTGCTACCAATCTTTGGAAGACTTCTTTAACTAGTATATTAAGACTGAGTTAGGCAGCATGTGTTGGAATGGAGTGGAACCTAACCAAATAAGGTTTTGCTTTTTTTATATAACAAGACCAGAGGTCAGCAGTCTTGGGCTGATGCAGCAGCTCCAGGGTGCTTCGTTGGGATCCCAGTTTCCTCCTGACTTTCCATTCCATCATCCCTGGGCGTAGCCTCCATCCTCAAGCCTATTTCTTGGTTGTAAGAAGTCTACTTCCCTCTAGGCTGCACACACTGGACAATACTGGGTATTATTACTCTTTTAAAAAACTACTAACTCTGGGAGTTCCCGTCGTGGCTCAGTGGTTAACGAATCCGACTAAGAACCATGAGGTTGCGGGTTTGATCCCTGGCCTTGCTCAGTGGGTTAAGGATCCGGCGTTGCCATGAGCTGTGGTGAAGGTTGCGGACGCGGCTCGGATCCTGCGTTGCTGTGGCTGTGGCGAAGGCCGGCAACTACAGCTCCTGTTGGACCCCTAGCCTGGGAGCCTCCACATGCCGCGGGTGCAGCCCTAGATAAAGCAAAAAGCCAAAAACAAACAAACAAACAACAACAAAAAACTACTAACTCTGTGGAGTTCCCGATGTGGCACAATGGGATTGGCGGCACCTTAGGAGCTGTAGAATGCTGTAGGTTTTTGCTCCCCGGCCTGGCACAGCAGGTTAAGGATCTGGGGTGGCAATTGCAGCTCATATCAGATCCCTGACCTGGGAGCTCCATATGCGGCGGCGGGGGCTGGGGGGCTGGGGGGGAACACCTGCTAACTCAGTGAAAACAACAACGACATCTTTTTGCAGTGGGTTTTTTTTTTTTTTTTGCTGTTGTTTTCTTTTTTGGCTGCACCCAAGGCATATGTAAGTTCCCAGGTGAGGGATCAAATCTTAGCCACAGCTGTGACCTACGTCACAACTCCTGCAACGCTGGATCCTTAACCCACTGTGCTACAGCCAGAACTCTTGTTCCCCAGTTTTTATTTGTGAGTTGAAATCAGGGCATGTTTATTGGTAGTTTATATTTCTTTTTTTTTAAAAAAAATAAACTATTTGTATCATTTGCAGTTTTTTTCTACTTGGTTGTATATCTGTTTCTTATTAACATTCTTTGTGTACTTAGAATTTTAGGCCTTTGACATTTGATCATTTCTTGATTCCAGCTTTTTGTTTACATTTTGATGACGTTAACGAAGTATTTTTCTATGTGGAAGTTTTAAATGTGTAGTCTTAATATTTACACAGTCTTTTTCCTTTATGCCTTCTGGGTGTTAAATCATGCTCTAAATACTTGCTCATATATTTATTACAGGATTTTTATAGTTTTGTTTTTTACATTTAAATCTTTAATTCATCTGGAATATATTTTGAAATAAGTTGAATCCCATTATTTTAACTTGAGTCTGCGGCAGTAGTTTTTTACATGAAAAAGTGGAAAAAATGGAGAGACATACATAAAATGTCAGACTGCAGCTATATCATAAAGCTGGATGTTTTAAAAGATGGAATCCTAACTAACACTTTTGGAGGGGGTTTTAAAAAAGGAGGAAGACTTTAGTCACCTGGCTTCCCAAAGGAACAAATTCAAAAGAATTACATGTGACTAAGGAACTAATGTTTACAGGAAAAAATATCGAAACATTAAGACCCACTTCTTGAAAGTGTAATAAAAACATTAAAGTACACCTGTAGTCTGAGAAACAGAAATGTCAATAAAATATACAAACACGATGTGTTTCATTTGTCTATTAATTACTGACATGAGAAGACATGTTGTATTCTCTTGTGTGAAATAAAAAGTCATTCCATTAGCCACATCTATGACAGTGATGTGAGTGGATCTACTTGTGAAATTTTAAGATGTCGAAAAAACTCTGTCCCTGAGGATTAGAATTCCCGTTAAGACACAAAGGAGATTAAATGTGGGTATTTAGTAGTTTTTTTCATAACCAATAAAAAAAAAAAAATACTTGCATTGAAAGCCTGGTCTTTAGATTTTCCAGATGTCCATGTGGGTGGTTCTTGGCCAGGCTGCCAGAGTCAGCCTCCTGCCTGCTGTGGCAAAAGAGCCATCAACTGGGAGGACCAGTGAACACTTCACTGAAACTTGGAGGGTCAATACAAACTTTCTTTCCATGCAGTAAAATCTTCTAATTTCCCCAGCTGTTTTATTTAGTGATTCCATTTTTAACGAGAAAATGAGAATAACATGATTTCCATTTCTTTCTTTCTCCCTTTCTTTCTTTCCTTGGCCACATCCTCGGCATATGGAGGTTCCCAGGCTAGGGGTATAACAGGAGCTGTAGCTGCCGGTCTACGCCACAGCCATAGCAATGCGGGATCCGAGCTGCGTCTACAACGTACACCACAGCTCAGGGCAACGCCAGATCCTTAACCCACTGAGCGAGGCCAGGAATCCAACCCGCAACCTCATGGTTCCTAGTCGGATTCATTAACCACTGAGCCATGACGGGAACTCCCTCCTCAGGTCTCTGTTAATGTTGATTTGTGGACGGTTTGGGAGCTGTGAGGAAAGATCTGGTATATTAATCAGTACTTAGTGTTATTCATTGGATTTCCTCTAGAACTTGAATGGTTCCTAATTAAATGGTAGGATTGGAGAGGGACAAAGGAGATTTTAAGAAATACAGATACTATTTCGAGTTGGAGAATCTAATCACTTTTCAGTGATCAGTGGACAGAATCAAGTCATGTTCCTTTTTTTTGTCTTATTTTTTTGTCTTATCTAGGGCCGCACCCGCGGCATATGGAGGTACCCAGGCTAGGGGTATAACAGGAGCTGTAGCTGCTGGCCTTCGCCACAGCCACAGCAATGCGGGATCCGAGCCACGTCTGCAGCCTACACCACAGCTCACGGCAACGCCGGCTCCTTAACCCACTGAGCAAGGCCAGGGATCGAACTCGCAACCTCATGGTTCCTAGTCAGATTCAGTTAATCACTGAGCCACAAGGGGAACTCCTCAAGCCATGTTCTGAATTCTCATTTCCCCACTTTGAAGATGTCCATCATGAGCAGTTTAAGTTTTCTGGGTCTCAGTTTCTTTCTCTGTGAGCTGGAGTAAACCTAGCCTCAGGTAACTGTTGTGACAATGGAACATGTGTGGAGGCATCTGGCTTACTATGAGGTAAATACTTGCCTCATAGTATTTACCTCATCTCCTTTAGACTTGACATCTTTCATCTGAACAGTTTAGAGGATTTAATACAAATATGTTATGGCATTTTAAATATTCCTAAGGGTGATTTTAACGTGCTCTAGGAATCCTGGGTGGAATAAGCAGCCTCCTTAACTAAAATGGTGAGAGGACAAGCTTTACGTAGCCAGGATCCCAGGATTGAAAGCCACTCTTTGTAGTAAACATATGACGTGTTTATCTGACTGATTGGCACCTTTTGTTTTTAAGTTACAATTTTAATTTGATACAATTTCAAACTTACAAAGAAGTTGTAAGAAGAGGAGTTCCCGTCGTGGCTCAGTGGTTAACGAATCCGACTAGGAACCATGAGGTTGCAGGTTCGATCCCTGGCCTTGCTCAGTGGATTAAGGATCCGGCATTGCCATGAGCTGTGGTGTAGACCGGCAGATGTAGCTCCAATTTGACCCCTAGCCTGAAAACCTCCATGTGCTGCACCCATGGCCCTAGAAAAGGCAAAAAGCCAAAAAAAAAAAGGAAGTTGTACGAAGAAGAGTAAAAAGAACTCTCGTAGGAGTTCCCTTGTAGCTTGGCATTGTCCTACATATGAACTTCCATATGCCTTGGGTGCAGCCATAAAAACTAACAAACAACAAACAAACAAAAACCCAACCTCTCATATACCCTTTATCTAGATTCACCAGTTGTTTACATTTTGCCCTATTTGTTTTATCCAATTCTGTCTCTTTCTCTCAACACACACACACACACACACACACATTTTTTCTCTGAATCATTTGAGAGCAAAGGGCAGGCAGGCGTCAGTCCCTTTCTGCCTAAATATTTTAATGTACATTTCATAAGGATTTTCTTTACATGGCACAGAAGAAACCCTGTCTCTTTCTCTCTTCTTTCTTTTTTTTTTCTTTTTGCTTTTTAGGGCCCCAACCTCGTCATATAGACCCAGGTCAGGGGTCAAATCGGAGCTGCAGCTGCCAGCCTGCACCACAGTCACAGCAACACCAGATCCTTAACCCACTGAGCAAGGCCAGGGATCGAACTTGCATCCTCATGGTTCCTCGTAGGGTTCTTTACTGCTGAGCCATGACAGGAATTCCCCATCAAGTCTCTTTAATCTCGTTTACAGTGGAAAAATTTCTCAGCTTTCCTTTTCCTTTTCATGACCTTGACATTTTAAAAGATATATATATATATGCCAGTTATTTTTTAGCACGTCCTTTGATATGGGTTTGTCTAACGTTTCCTAGCGATTACATTCAGGTTGTGCATGTTTTGCCAGGAAAACCACAGAAGGGATGTGTCCTCAGCCTATCAGGAATCACAGTATGTTGGTTTGTTCCATACTGTTTTTTTGTTGTTGTTGTTGTTATTTGTCTTTTTATGGCCTCACCCACGGCATATGGAGGTTCCCAGGCTAGGAGTCTTAACGGAGCTACAGCTGCTGGCCTTCGCCACAGCCACAGCAACGCAGGATCCTAGCCGCACCTGCGACCTACACCACAGCTCAAGGCAACGCCAGATCCTTAACCCACTGAGTGAAGCCAGGGACTGAACCCGCAACCGAATGGTTCCTAGTTGGATTTGTTTCCACTGTGACACAACAGGAACTCCAGTTTTTTCCATTACTGTTGATGTGAGCTTTGACCTTTTGGCTAAGGTCTTGCTAAAATTTAACTTGGCAGCATGAGTAAACATGTGTGCTGTGTCTGGGGACTCTTGAGTCTGAGGAATTCTGCCTGCTCAGGACCTGGAATGCTCATATTCTTCATGTTTTGCCTTCTGTAGAACCCAGAACACTCCTTCCCAAGCTGGAGCACAGGCTCACCCGTGTGAGACTGATTCACAAGTGAGTCATGAGAGGAGGAAAGCTGAACAAAGGGCAACCATTTACCTCGAAGTGGTGGCAGAGAAACATTTGGGTTTGGGAAAGGTTGCAAAGTCCTGCAAAAAATAACGGCTGTAAATGGGAAAGTTGGGTTCCAAGCTGCATTCTTGGTACTGGCAACTGCAAGCTTGTTCTCTTGTCAAGGTTTGCACATTTTTCCTGGAAGCTTAGCCCTGAGCTTGGAGCTCTAGCCTTCTCAACAATTCTGTGAATTCTCCAATACTTGTTTCTTTCATTAACATACAATTTACACATAGTAAAATGGACTTGTGTATACAGTTCAATGAGTTCTGACAATTTTATACACTTGTGTTACTTTCAACCAGATAAAAAATAAAACATTTCTTTCACCCCAGAAAGTTCCCCTGTTTGCCTTTATGGTTGCCACATATATGTGGTCTTTTAGGGCTGCACCTGCGGCATATGGAGGTTTTGTAGGCTAGGGGTCGAATCGGAGCTGCAGCTTCTGGCTTACACCACAACCACAGCAATGCAAGATCCAAGCCGTGTCTGCAACCTACACCACAGCTCATGACAATGCCGGATCCTTAACCTGCTAAGTGAGGCCTGGGATTGAACCTGTATCCTCATGGATGCTAATCAGATTCGTTTCTGCTGAGCCCGGATGGGAACTCCATGGTTGCTCTATTCTGAATGTTTGTGTTCCCCCAAATTCATATGATGAAATCATAATCCCCAATATGATGGTATTAGGAGGTGGGACCACAGGTAAGTAGATTGTTAGGTCATAGGGTGGAGTGCTTATGAATGGGATTAGTACCCATATAAAAGAGACCCCTGAGGAGTTCCCCTGGTGGCACAGTAGGTTAAGGAAACACTGTTGTTACTGCAGTGGCTTGGGTTCAGTCTCTGGTCTGGGAATTTTTGTATGCAGCAGGTGCAGCCAAAATAAATTTCCATTTGGCTCTTTATATCATAAATTTTTTTAAAAATTTTTTAAACTTTTGGCTGTGCCCTCAGCATGTGGAAATTCCCAGGCCAAGGATCAAACCTATTCCACAGCCTTGACCTGGGCCATAACACTGACAATCCTGGATCCTTAACTTGCTGCACCACAAGGGAACTCTTTTCTTTATCTCTTCTATTTCTTTGCTGATGCTTTCTAATTTTTCATCAGTTTTTAAGCACTTTCATAATTGCTTGCTAAACCATTTTCATCATAGGTCCTCTAAAATCTTTATTTTTTATTTGTTTTACGGTCACACCTGTGGCATTGGAAGTCCCAGGCCAGGGATTGAATCCAAGCTACAGCTGGGAACTACGATGCAGCTATGGCAACGCTGGATCCTTTAACCCACTGCGCCATGCTGGGGATCAAATCCCAAGCCTCTGCAATCACCCAAACCACTACAGTTGGGTTCTTAACCCACTCTGCCACATTGGGAACTCCAAAAAAATTCAAGAAATCTTGAATATGGAACTCAGGTTCATCTAAAAATCAAAACAAGCAGTTCTG
The DNA here is from genome assembly GCA_004024745.2 of Catagonus wagneri. NCBI lineage: Eukaryota > Metazoa > Chordata > Mammalia > Artiodactyla > Tayassuidae > Catagonus > Catagonus wagneri. Next base: position 8,191,259 of record PVHT020000143.1, read on the forward strand.
GTGGTCAATGGGTAGGATTCACTATTTTCACTGCTGTGACCCAGGTCCAATCCCTGGTCTAGGAACTGAGATCCCACATCAAGCTGCACATCACAGCCAAAACAAACAAACAAAAACATTTAAGAAATAAAAAAAAATACTTCTGCAAAACTGTAGATAGCTATTTCTATAGAATAATACTGAGAATATTCTTAAGTTGCTTTTACCTATAAAGGTAATGCTCCTGCATGTTACAAGTGGAATAATTCCATATCAATCTTTTTTTTCTTTTCTTTTTTAGGGCCCTACTTGTGGCATATGGAAGTTCCCAGGCTCGGAGTCAAATGAAATTGTAGCTGCTGGCCTACACCACAGCCACAGCAATGCAGGATCTGAGCCACATCTGTGAACTACGCTGCAGCTTGCAGTAACGTCGGGTCCTTAACCCACTAAGCCACAATGGGAATTCATCCATGTCAATCTTATCAACAATTCATGAGATTGGTCTAGCTCGCTTACACTATATATTTGATAACATGTAATACAAATCTGTCAGATGTGTAAAACATATTATGAGCATTTGTGTTCAATAAAACAGTAGTCCAATAACAAATGATATTTTATTATTCAAATGATCATACAAGGTCAATGCCAATGCTAATAAAAATATATAATAGGCTAAATTCATCAACTGCACAGTCAGTTGTAATTCATTTAAAGTTTCTCACATTTCAAAGTGAACCTTTAAATCTCTAACTGTTAAAGGCTAAGGAAGGCAACTAACAGAGCGGGAAAGGCAGAGATGGTCGCTGTACACAGTGCATGTGCTTGGAGCATTTTTTATTCCCTCGGGACTGAAAATTCCGGGTTTCCGCATTCTTCATGATTTATCAATCAAAATAAAAGCATACTTCAAATCTAGAGAGATGTAGAAGACTTCAGTTTCCATTTAAAGTTGATGTTTCCCTTTTTAGACTATTCACAATTTTAAAAGAAAATTAATTGTGTCTATCAAGGTTTTTAAATAATTGAGATTGTGGGTTCTTTTCACACTGAATTTTAGGGGATGCTGCTTTGTTCTGTGTTAGGCTATTAGAAGCATCAAAGTTTCAGCTCAATGAATCAATACAGGTTGGATAGCATGGTGACTCTTTAAAACCAAAGACATTCAAAAGGATTCTTTTTCAAAGAATATTTTAACAAATAAGGGGTTTCTTTGTATACACATGACATAGTTAAAGGCAAAATTTAGACTGTTATATTCAGGAAATAGGTATTTTATTAATTAGTCCTTTATATGTGTGTATGTGAGAGAGAGAATTTCAGTTTTAAGTAAGACTCTAATTTCCTGAGAGTTTTCTAATTAGGTAAAGATACTGGTTGAGAAATTTACTCCTCTTACCAGGAACTGTAAGAAAATTATACCTTGAACATTCATGAGAAATTGAAGTACATTATCGGTTAATAACCTAATGAGACATCTGGTTAAACAGATGTTTTAGTCGAGAGAACTCTAAACAGGATGATTCTGAATGTACAAATATGTTGGTTATTCTTCCCTGCCTGGGAGGTTGAGCCAAAGTTTACGTAGATTAGAAGACAGCCTGAGTCTGGAAAAATTCAAGGTATTACATAAATGCAGATAAAGTGATACAATGAAGTCACTTGGCAATTATTTTACTCATTATTTACAAGGCCTCTGTTGCTCTCCTTCTTTGCTCACATACAAGTGACCTGAGTTACTCCATCTTCCTGGTCAAACTGTCCATCGTCTAGCTCCCGCAGGACACTGTCACTGCTGCTCAGCCCAGAGAAGCTGTGCTGGGCGGGCCTCTTCTCCTTCATCCAGCATTCTCTAGAGGGAGCGAGGAGGCGCCCCTCGGCCGGGCTTCTGCTCTCCGCAGGGTGCGACGGGGCCGTGTCCAGTCCGATGCTCCTCCTGGTGACTTTGCTCCTGTCTTCGCCTTTCACGTGCCGGCTGCCTCGCCTCTGAAACACAAGAGATTAGCAGGAGTTAAAAGGGTGAATGCAGTCCTGGCCTTCTGATCCAGCACACGCCTTTCTGCCAAATCTTCCAAATCCTGCTCTTCGGGGACCAGCTTGGAGCCTCTCGTCACGTCCTCCAGCCCAAGTGAAAGTGTGCTCTCTGAGGACAGAGACCTGTTAAGATCAAACTTGGGGGAACAAAGCAGACAGAGAAACACTAGAGGTTCCTTTTTGCTTTTTGGTGTTAGTTGGGATCTGAGCAGCAGCAGAAGTGCCTCAGAGGCCACCTGACCCCCATTTCTATGGGAATAGGCTGTACAGATAGTTCAGAACGAGATCGTACGGGAAGAAGGGGTGGCTTTCCCGATGGGGTGGACCCCTCTCCTTGTCCTGCCACAACCGCCTCTGCCTGACACAGTGGAAACGGGACCAACTCACTCTGCAGACTGGCAAGCTGCAGGTGTTTTCATTGTGCAATATCACTGAGGCCTGACCATGTCCTTGGCACGGTTCAGAATGAAGAGGACATGGTCCCTGCCAAGGAAACAAGTCAAACTTAGATATCTCAGTCAGCAGAAGGAGAACCCAAGGAGAGACCTGTGGATGAGATTTCTTTAATACTGATGGGACTTCTTTAATACTGATGATATGACAGATCATGATCATACATGCAGGCACAAAACTGAACAAGGATAAATAAAAAAGATAAAGGTAAAAGAAAAAACAGCAAATAAAAAAAACATTTAAAAGCTCAGTACTTTCTCAGGTTACAAAGAGCTTATTTGCTTAAAGTTCATTTATAAGTTAGTTGGGAACTAGGATTACATTTTCTTAAACGTGAGAGTGAAATTACTCTTAGAAAAGCTCTTAGAAAAAAAAATATATTGGAGTTCCCGTCGTGGCTCAGTGGTCAACAAATCCGACTAGGAACCATGAGGCTGTGGGTTCGATCCCTGGCCTCGTTCAGTGGGTTAAGGATCTGGCGTTGCCGTGAGCTGCGGTGTAGGATCTTGCGTTGCTGTGGCTGTGGTATAGGCCAGCGGCTACAGCTCCGATTTGACCCCTAGCCTGGGAACCTCCGTATGCCGCTAGTGCGGCCCTAGAAAAAGGCAAAAAGACCAAAAAAAAGAAAAAAAGAAAAAAATAATATAGAAGTCAGATGCCCAGGCTAACCATAGAAAAGTTTGTTAACCCATAGGTTTGTTGAATTGCAGTGTATAGGATACAAGAGTTTCTTCTACTGGTTTTCATGGCAAACATAAAACGCAAACAACAGCTTTATTCAGTTGGATTTGGTGGGCTCCTGTGGAATGTAACCTCCACCTTTGATGTTGATGACATTGTTTGTACAGGAGGATGCAGCCCTCAGTGTGTTGCACAGAAAGGAGTGTGTTGGGAGCTCATCTTTTTCTTGGCTGAGAGGCTGAAGTCCTTGGGCAAGTTTAAAGGAACAAGTCTGCAGTGGGTCCTGCCTCAGGGAAGGACCGCCCTCATGTTCCAAGTCAGACAAAGCTTGAGGGTGGAGACATATTCATTTGCTTTCACCAAGTGCAGAGGTCAGATCAAAAATCCTTTTCTTTTTTCTTCTCATTCACCAAATGTATTGAATTTAATACAAGCAGAGGAACCCGGTAGATGAACTCGCAGTGTACAGGATTTGAGAACAGCACGTTCTCCCTGGCACTGGGACATTTTGGCTGCAGGCAGGGCTGATGGGTACTGCCAGATTGGGCTCTTTCTCAAGCCTGGCTACTGGCTCCCTTTCCCACAGCCATAAAGAATGAATTCATTCTGGAATGACCTCTGATGCTGACTGAATGAAAAGGGAAGGAGTGGGCACACTTGGCAGCTTGGATCTTTCCTTCCTTACAGCAAAGGTGAATTTTGCAATAAATTCCTTATTGTGTATCAGTCAATAGCAGCCAGCTCTCACATAATGAATGAGAATCTTCTTAATAAAAATTGGGTTTTATTCAAAATAATAAGATAGTAATAGTATTTCACTTTTAGATAAGTACTAATAAGTAAACAGCCACCAAATGTAAATTTCTCTCTCTCTCTCTCTCTTTTTTTTTTTTTTTGGTCTTTTTTTAGGGCCGCACATGGAATATGGAAGTTCCCAGGCTAGGAATCAAATTGGAGCTACAGCTGCTGGCCTATGCCACAGCCATGGCAACATGGGATCCTAGCTGTCTGTGACCTACACCACAGCTCACAGAAATGCCAGATCCTTACTTAACCAGATCCCTGAGTGAGGCTAGGGATCAAACCCGCATCCTCATGATACTAGTTGGGTTCGTTACCACTGAGCCACGACGGAAACTCTGTAAATTTCAAATATTAGAAGATGACAGGGGATTCCCTGGTGGCTCAACCCACTAAGGATCTGGTCACTGCAGTGGCTTGAGTCGCTGCTGTGGTACGGTTCAATCCCTGGTCTGGGAATCTCTGCATGCTGTGGGCATGGCAAAAGAAAAAAAAAAAGACAATATACCTAACATGACAACTCTAAAAAAGGTTTCAGAATAAACACTTTTCTTTTTGACCATTGACTCAATAAATACATCTTCAGCAATGATGTTACCTCCCCACTCCACTCTGATGCCACATGAAATAATTAATAGCCTTTCCAACAAATCAGATTGCAATGTTCTTACACCTTAGAGTGTAGGAGGCTGAAACCTGGCCAGTCCTTGAAGATCATCTACTTTAACCCCTCATTCTACAGAGGTAGGACCCAGAAAGAAGATGGGGTTTGTCCAAGGTCAGGGAGCAGCTAGCTGGCTTTGAGCTGAGCCTGAGTGTCTTACCTTTCTTTTCACATTATTCACTCTGCAAAGATGTGAGTAGATTTGTGGTCAAAGATCTGTGTGTTTCTCAAACAAAAATTTCCAATTACAAAATAACATATGTTCAGTATAAAAAACCTGGCAAAAACAAAGAAAAAAGCAAAACCCATGCACGATCCTATTTCACAGAGATACCACTGTTAACATTTGGCATGTTTTACTCTGATTTTGCATATGCACACACAGAAGTGTACAACTCACTTTTGCACTTAGCATTCACTATATTTCGAGTATTTCTCTATGTAAATAAAGAGATTTTCCATGCCATATTGCCAGGCTTATTCATATATCTTCTCACTTTTTTCTGATATTTTCACTATAAATTGGGGGAGATTATACCAAGATTTGCATGCAGCTCTAACGCCAGCCTTGGTAAAAACTGATCAACTTTTAGTAAATCATTTACTAAAAATGACTGATTCGTTTCAAATACATGAGGCTCAGAGACAAAACAGTTGCATTTAGGAAGTCCTACCAATCTCTCATTTTCCACTGTCAGTGTTTTAAGAGCAAAGCAAAAGAAAGTCAGAATTAAACCAGTAATAAGACATTGTATTGTCTTGGACAGTGTTATGATGGACAGAATGAAAGAGTAGCTAAAAAATATAAATAAAACAATAAAAACACGGAATGGTGAAGTTCACATTGTGGCTCAGTGGTTAAGGACCCGACATAGTCTCTGTTGAGGATGCAGGTTTGATCCCTGGGTTTGCTCAGTGGGTTAAAGATCCGGTGTTGCCCTGAGCTGTGGTGTAGGTTACAGATATGGCTTGGATCTGCTGTTGCTATGGCTGTGTCACAGGCTTCAGCTGCACCTCTGATTTGACCCCTGGCCTGGGAACTTCCATATGCCACAGGTGTGGTTGTAAAAATAAAAAAAAAATAAAAAAAATAAAAACATGGGATAGACATTCAGGATTTAGGGGAGGATTAAGAAGCTATCGTAAGACTAAGTGCAGCTCTAGTACCAGTTAGAAGAGTCAGAGGCTCTGAATCATGCAGAGAAACCCCATTCCTGCTTGCTCATAGAATATATTCTTGGGTCATCCCAGCTGAGGCTCTCAAAATTATCCAAGCCTGGGAGAGGAAAAGGTTTGGTGGACAACCAGTCTTCCAACTAGCTTTCCTATCCACCATCTCTGCAGCAGTGTGTGCATGTGACCCAATAAGACCCTTTCCTGGGACTGCTACATTGGCTCTAGGATAAAGAAGTTCTTTCTTTCCAAAGATTGAAGTATAGTTGATTTACAGTATTAGTTTCAGGTGTGCAAATAGCGATTCAATATTTTTGTAGATTATACTCCATTTAAATTCTTCATAAAAATTTTGCTATATTCCCTGTGCTCTACAATATATTCTTCTATTTAATTTAATGTAATTTATTTATTTAGTGGGTTTTTTTTTTTTTTTTGGTACGGCCACATTCACCGCATATGGAAGTTCCCAGGCTAAGGGTCAAACCAGAGCTACAGCTGCCAGCCTATGCCACGGCTACAGCAATGCCAGAATCAAGCTGCGTCTGCAGTCTATACCACAGCTCATGACAACGCCAGATCCTCAACCCACTGAGCGAGGCCGGTGATTGAACCCATGTCCTCTGAATACTAGTTGAGTTTGTTACCGCTGAGCCACAATGGGAACTCTTGTAGTTTATTTTACGCATAGTGGCTTGTGCCTCTTAATCCCCTACCCATAACTTGGGATACCTGTACCATCCCTCTCCCCACTGGTAGCCACTAGTTTGTTCTCTGTCTGTGAGCCTGCTTCTGTTTTGTTATATTCCTTTTTTTTTTTGGCTGCACCCTCAGCATGTGGAAGTTCCTGGGTCAGGGATCAAACCTGAGCCACGGCAGTGACAATGCTGGATCCTTAACCTGCTGCACCAGAGAGTAACTCCTGTTTTATTTTTTAGATTCCACCCATAAATGATAACGTATAGTACTTGCATTTCTTTGCCTGGTTTGTTTTAAGAAGTTCAGCTCAGCTGAAAAGAAGCCCTCTGCAAATGCATGCGTAGAAGCCGAAACAGACAGAGCATCCTGGGGATGAATCGCTGCCGTTACCACCTGAGGGCCCTGGTTTCTGTAGTTCTCTTGCTGCTGTTATGAGCTATGCCCGTATCCTTTCCACTTAGATGCCCTTAGGTACATAATCTGAGCCAAGTTTCTGTCCTTTACACCTCAAGGGACACCGATAGGCAATTGTGAGTGGCCCAGGAGAGGGGGCCATTCTTCAGCCTGAACACTGCCCTGTGGCTGCAGTGATCCCTCCTCCCTTCTGCCCACACCAGTAAAAAGCCCATTTGCTGGATGAAGAACCTCATTAATGTTAAAAAGCAGGATGCTGCCACTTTTACTTTTTAAAAAATTTATTTCTCTTTTAAAATTTTATTTAGCCACCCCGTGGCATATGGAGCTCCTGGGCCAGGGATCAGATCCAAGCTGCAGCCTCGAACTAATCCACAGCTGCGGCAAAGACAGATCCTTAACCCACTGTGCTGGGCCCGGGGTTGAACCCTTGTCCCAGGGCTCCCGAGATGCTGCTGAACCCATTGCGCCACAGTGGGACTCCTGTCATTTTTATTTTTACATCTTGCTCTTTAAGGTACCAGACATCCTCTATTGACACTGGCACCAGATTTGATTTCTCATGGACAAATGAGGATACTAACAGCTAATGAATGAAAAACGATCCCTATGAGTTTCAAATAATTTCAGCTGAACTTCAAATCACTGGAAAAGTAAGAACAATGTTTGATTAAATAATTATCTTTCTGTAGAGTAAGGAAAGAAGTTAATGTATAAATTACATTATTTCTTAGTATTTATGTGATTTTATTATATAAGATCTAATTCAGAACACTTCTTTGATGTACTGCAGTTCTTAGTGTGTATTAGAGAAATGATTCAACAGATGTGCCCAAGAAGGCTTTATCTCTTTAAATAATTCGTTTTGAGATATATATTTTTTTGCTTTTTAGGGCTGCACCTGCGGCTTATGGAGGTTCCCAGAGTTGGGGTCCAGTCGGAGCCACAGCTGCTGGCCTAGGCCACAGCCGCAGCAACGCCAGATCCTAGTCGTGTCTGTGACCTACACCACAGCTCATGGCAATGCTGGATCCTTAACCTCATGGATCCTAGTTGGGTTCGCTAACTGCTGAGCCACAATGGGAAATCCCTTGAGATATGTTTTAAAGACAAGAAAATTATTTGAATGCAAAACTGCTCTAAAGAAGAAAAACAAATGCAAAAAAATTTAACTCCTGTCTCTCAGTCTATTCTTTCCATCTTTATTTATTTATTTATTGGGGCCTCACCCACGGCATAGGGAAGTTTCCATGCTAGGGGTCAAATCGGAGTAGTAGCTGCCAGCCACAGCCACAGCAACACCAGATCTAAGCCGCGTCTGCAACCCACACCACAGCTCATGGCAATGCCAGATCCTTAACCCTCTGAGAAAGGCCAGGGATCGAACCTGTGTCCTCATGGATGCTAGTCAGATTCGTTAACCACTGAGACACAACGGGAACTCCCCATCCTTTTTTTTTTTTTGGCTATGCCTGTGCCCGAGGCATTCAGAAGTTCCTGGGCCACTGCAGTGACAGTACCGAATCCTTAACTCACTGCACCATAAGGGAACTCCCTGAAGGTAATTTTTAGTAGGAGAAAATGGAGAGTCGTTTAGAGTTTTTGATTTTTCTTCAGTTTCTCCAAAGAGTTAGTGTTGAATCATTTAACACTGAAAGAAAAACATCTCTATGAAAACAAAAGCAGCCTTCCACGTGACCAGGTGCTGTGCCCAACCCTCTACGTATTCCCTAAACTGAATCCTCCTCAGAACCCTATGGGAGGTATTAACGTTGTCCCTATGTTACAGATGAGGTCATGGTGGCTTGGAGAGCGTGGTAGATGCTCTCACACACACAAATGTGCCCCCCATCCCCCTCCTTTTTTTTTTTTTTGCTTACCCTGTGAACACCACTGGATGGAAATCCCATTTGAGTCGGTGGAAACTAAACATCTCTTTTTTTTTTTGCTTTTTAGGGCCGCACCATAAAAAGCATGTGGAGATTCCCAGGCTAAGGATCTAATCGAAGCTACGGCTGCTGGTCTACACCAGAGTCACAGCCACGTCTGTGACCTAAACCACAGCTCACGGCAATGCCAGATCCTTGACCAATTGATTTAGGCCAGGGATTGAATCCGAGTCCTCTTGGAAACTAGTTGGGTTCATTTCCGCTGAGCCACAACAGGAACTCCTGTCTGATTCTTAATTGCCTTTTGTTCCTTGTGCCCAAGTGGCATATTTGGGGTAATGTTTTGATCCCCTTCAGAACTGTCTGCTGCCACATTTCCCTTTTACATGTTGGTTCAGAAGCCTGTTTTCCTTATCAAGTCCACACTTCCTCATCCATTCACCATTTAGAATTACAGTGAGAGTTTAAGAATTAAATGCTTCAGAAGTTCCCATCGTGGCATTTTGGAAATGAATCTGACAAGGAACCATGAGCTTGTGGGTTTGATCCCTCACCTCTCTCAGTGGGTTAAGGATCCGGCATTGCCGCGAGCAGACGCTACTCGGATCTGGCATTGCTGTGGCATTGCTGTAGGCCAGCAGCTGTAACTTTGATTCGACCCCTAGCCTGGGAACCTCCATATGTCAAGGGTGCAGCCCTAAAAAAAGAAAAGAAAAGAAAAGAAAAGAATTAAATGCTTCAGTATAACATTTAGCACATAAAGCATCAATTTTACTCACTTCTGGTGTTTGAGCAGCTGAATTCCACATAACTGGTCTCTGAAGAAACACAACTTGCTTTGTAGCCAAATTCCCTTCACTGCAAATTAAAACAATAGTATGTAATTGTGAATTTACAGTTCTCTATTTCACACTTGACTAGAATGTTCCACATGTATCCTTTGTAAAATAATCTGATACAAAAGTAATTCTGAAATATGATTCCATACAGTGTTTTTTGGCTACACCCTCAGCATATGGAAGTTCCTGGGCCAGAGATTGAACATGCACCACAGCAGCGACCTGAGCTGCTGCAGTGATAACACCAGATCCTTAACCAGCTGTGACACAAGAGAGCTCTGAAGTATGATTCTACATGTTACAGCTGGAAAAACAGGAAACAAACCCTAAAAACTAAATATGGTCATTACAAAAGAAAACTTTAATGTTTAAAATTTGTAATCTTACTGTACTAATATATGTAATTTGTCTATTCATGTTCCCTCCTACTCTTTTTTTTCGCCTTTTAGGGCTGCACCCGAGGCATATGACACGGCATATGGAAGTTTCCAGGCTAGGGGTTGAATCAGAGCTACAGCGGCTGGCCTAGCAACAGCCACAGCAATAGGATCCCAGCCGTGTCTGCGACCTACACTACAGCTCACAGCAACACCAGATCTTTGACCCAATGAGTGAGGCCAGGGATTGAACCTGCATCCTCATAGATCCTAGTCGGTTTTGTTAACCACTGAGCCACGATGGGAACTCCTCCTCCTACTCTTTTTCAACGTGTGTATTTTTGTTTTTTGTTTTTTTTTTTTGCTTTTTAGGGCTTCACCTGAGGCATATGGAGATTCCCAGGCTAGGGGTCCAGAGCTACAGCTGCTGGCCTGCAGCACAGACACAGCAACGCACCACAGCCACAGCAATGCCAGATCCGAGCAGAGTCTGTGACCTACACCACAGGTCACAGCAATGCCGGGTCCTTAACCCACTGAGAGAGGCCCTGGAGTGAACCCGCAACTTCATGTTTCCCTGTTGGATTTGTTTCCACTGTGCCACAATGGGAACTCAAACGTGTGTATTTTTGCATGTCTATAACCACTGCATATTTGCCTTTCTATATTCTATGGGTATCCCTGTTTTTGCTTGTACACTGTGATCATATTCTTAATAGCTGCATAGTACCTCAAAGAATTAAGATACCAAAATGCACTAAGCCTTTCCTTTATTATTAGAAAAGTAATTTCCAGTTTTCTGCTATTTATAAATAATGCTGCTATAGAAATATGTCTAGTCTTCCTTATTCTTTATGAGTTATTTCCTTGGGATAAATTCTCAGGAGTGGGATTATTAGGTCAGAAGGGTATAATTTAAGCTCCTTGCTATGCTTTGTCAAATTTATCTGATTAAAAGAAGAGACAGATTTGATCTGCCACATGTGAGAAATTTTATATACATTTTCAATCGAGGGACTTGAGCCACAGCTAGTTTCACTTTTAGATGCTTCTTTGTAGTCAGCTACTCAGTATTCTCCTTATTTAACTATCATCATGGCAAATTACCCCTTGCCAAAGACTGCTTGGGGTTTGGATTTCTCTGAAATGCTTTTCACAGAGTCTCCATGGATTTATGGGGAAGGAGTGTCTGTGGCTGATGTTGCTCAGTTACGACTTTTATTATGCAAAAAACCCCAACAAAACCTCCCTATTAGCTGCATTTTATGCTGAGCTCTGTTTCTAGAAAACAAACGCAACATTGAAACTCTGGTCCTAGTGGTTTACTCTACACCATTTGAAAATCCCAAATTTACTGATACTGTTGAATTTTGAGAAACAGCAAGTCTTCCTGCAAAGTGGTAATGAGAGACTGCTTCTTTTTTATTTTTGAAAGACTGCTTCTGGTCCAATCTTATTGTAGTTTGACTTTATCTTTGATTAGAAGATAAGATTGGTATGAAATATATCCTAACTTTTGGGAACAACTTGAATTATCAGGAACCATCGGTTATGACACAGGTATACGGGGAAGGGACAAACAGTGTGAAGAACAGGTTGGTCTGTTTGGGAGCATGCAGGATACTGGAAAAGGCAGTGACTTGGGAACTAGAAAGGTGCTGGGTTCAAATCTTAACTGCTGTAAAACAAAGAATGTTGTCCACCTTCCAGTTCTATAAAAATCAAGTCATTAGCTACTGTGGTCACTGACCTACAATTCACCCTCAAAGGAATTCAGGCAAAGATCAGAAGAAAGCACTCGGTGCTCTGGGAAAACAGAAAAAAACAGGCCTTTATATAGAAATAGTTCAGGAGAAATCTTTTACGAACCTGCATTCTTGCATACTTAGAAAAGCACTAAAATCACTAAATGAGATATCTGTTCCTCATGACCAACCTTCTTCCTTTTTTTTTTTTTTTTTTTGTCTTTTTAGGGCTGCACTCGGGGGCGTATCCTTAACCCAATGAACGAGGACAGGGATGGAACCCACGTCGTCATGGACAGTAGCTGAGTTCATTATCGCTGAGCCACCAAGGGAACTCCCAACCTTCTATCAAGATATGTGCTTGGAGTTCCCGTTGTGGCTCAGTGGTTAACTAATCCGACTAGGAACCATGAGGTTGTGGGTTCGATCCCTGGCATCACTAAGTGGGTTAAGGCTCTGGCGTTGCCGTGAGCTGTGGTGTAGGTTGCAGATGTGGCTCGGATCCCGTGTTGCTGTGGCTGTGGCGTAGGCCAGCGGCTACAGCTCCTGTTAGATCCCTAGCCTGGGAACCTCCATATGCTGTGAGTGTGGCCCTAGAAAAGGCAAAAAGACAAAAAAAAAAGATATGTGCTTGACTGCACGTAACTTTTCTCCTAAATCACATATATACTGACCCCTTACAGTTACCTCTTCGGAGCAGTTCCTCAGAGCTGTCTGAGAGGCCGGACCCTGGGCTAGAGTCCTTAGGAAGTCTCCAAACAAAACTGAAACTAACAGCTCTCATGTTGTGCTTTTACCGTAACAGCTGATGATACCACCTAATAGCTGATGACTTCAGCAAAGTTTTAAAATTCTCTTTCCTTTCCTAACAGGGACTTTGTGAAGGACAAATCAGTCAATGTGCCTGCCACTGGAAGAAGCACAGTGGATGTGATTTCCTTCTGCTTCCTCCATTTAATGAAACGTGGGGTGCAGCGAAGTGGGAAGAAATATCTTAGAATCAAGAATATCTTCTGGAAAGAAAAGACAAAGGAAAGGATACACAAGAACAGAGGAGAGATTTGATTTCTGGATAATGCCCAAAATGTGTGACCCAGGTAGGGAATCACATGAGGGAACCAGGCCTAGAACTATCCAAAGATGGGAAGGAGGGATCAGGATGGAATTATTCTTCTTGAATAGAAAGCAGGAGGGTGTCAGGGTAGGGGCTGGGGGTGACACTGGGGTGAGTTCTTCCCAAATGATTATAGGATGGGTCAAGTATGAACCCACTAAAATGTGATGGTTGGCCTAAAGCAGGCTTTTGACCATTGCTGATGAGGTAAAATAGCAGGTGTGGAGATGGTTTCTTTAAGGCTATCCTTGGACAGTCTCTGGATGCTCAGTGAGACTTTGGAAGGTTAGCATCTTCCCCTCTCTTGGGAGGTCCTTAGAGCCAGGTCTCAATCTGAGACCTCTATGTACTTAGTTTTCTAAGGGAAAGTACAGATTTAAGATAGGTCATTCTAGGAGTTCCCTGGTGGCTCAGCAGGTTAAAGATCTGGCATTGTCACTGCTGTGGCCCAGATCGCTGCTGTGGCATGCATTTGATCCCTGGCCCAGGAACTCACATGGGTGTGACGTGAGTGTGACCAAAAATAAAACAAAATTGGAGTTCCCGCTGTGGCACAGCAGCAATGAATCCAACTAGTAACCATGAAGTTGTGGGTTCGATTCCTGGCCTCACTTAGTGGATTAAGGATCCAGCGTTGCTGTGAGCTGTGGTGTAGGTCGCAGACGCAGCTCAGATCCTGCGTTACTGTGGCTGTGGTATAGGCCCACAGCTGATGCTTCAATTTGACCCCTAGCCTGGGAACTTCCATATGCCACAGGTATAGCCCTAAAAGGCAAAAAACAAAACAAAACAAAAAAATAAATAAAATAAATAGGTCCTGCTATTTTCAGAACATCTGTAAGATGTGGAATGCCTCTGGATTTGGAGAATCCAATCATGAGAACTCTAAGGGAAAGAGGTCTGAAGCCTTACAAAGGGACACCTGACAGGGCAAGTGAGTCCCTCACAGTCTCCAGAGGCTCTGGAGGTAACTCTCTTTACTGAGCTTGGATAGAAGTTTTGCCCTGTAGCACAGGCTTCTGAAAGGACTTGACTGGTGAAGTCATTACGGGACCAGAGAGCACTTCAGATGCCTCCTGGATGCTCTAAGAGGACAGGGCCTATGTCTCCTATTCCCTACAGAAGTTCTCATCCAGGAGTTCCCTTCGTGGCTCAGTGGTTAACGAATCCGACTAAGAACCATGAGGTTGCGGGTTTGATCCCTGGCCTTGCTCAGTGGGTTAAGGATCCGGCGTTGCCGCGAGCTGTGGTGTAGGTTGCAGATGCGGTTCGGATCCCGCGTTGCTCTGGCTGTGGTGAAAGCCGGCGGCTACAGCTCCTGTTAGACCCCTAGCCTGGGAACCTCCATATGCCGCGGGTGTGGCTCTACATAAAAGGCAAAAAGACAAAAAAAAAAGAAAGAAGTTCTCATCCAAAAAGTGCTGCTGGTTACCTGAGGAGCTTAGTATCTTCCTGAGAGGAAGTTAAGAACCTTTGGATTCTCTTTTGGAATGTTATTAATGGGCAGTCATGCTATGATGTAATAGAAAATGAATACAGCTTTTGGAAAACGCTTAATTTACAGATAAACTCTAGAAAAGTTCTGGCACAACTTGTGTTGGTCAAGACTATAAGCTGCAAGAAGCTGGTCAAGGGAATTGTCTGCAAAGAGGTGAAAGCATCCACTAGTCCTTTCTCTCTGAGAGCAGCAGATACTCCCTGGTGCCACTGTCAGCACGAGGGATGGGGCAGCCAGGGCACTAAGTTCTCTGCAGGCAGTGGTGGAGGGCAGGGTGAATGGCTGTGAAGCCCCAGCCTGGGGAAGGGGAAGGAGGAGCACTAGTCCAGAAGAAGGGCCAGGAAAGCATCACGACTTCAGAGGCCAAAGGTATGGTCTGGGGCATTGGGCCAAACTGAAGGAGGAAAGCAAAGGTCAAATCGGCGAGGCCCATTGCAAAAATGAGATTGGTGAGAGAAGCAAGGTCATGTTCAGGCATCTAACCAGACCAACCAGTGGAAGCAAAGTGAAAGAAGTATGAGGCCTGAGTCAGCTCCTGAGTCACACCCAGGATTAGGCAAAGACCCAAAGGAAGCAGCAGAGAAGCCCCAGCACTGCTGCTTTCTCTGGGACCAGGGGCTTTTGCTCTCTGCCCTGGTGGTAAGCTCATCTTTTTTTTTTCTTTTTTTGCCTTTTCTAAGGCCGTGCCCACTGCACATGGAGGTTCCCAGGCTAGGGGTCTAATCGGAACTGTAGCTACCGGCCTACACCACAGCCACAGCAGCGCCAGATCTGAGCCAAGTCCGCAACCTACACCCAAGCGCTCGGCATTGTGGGATCCTTAACTCACTGAACAAGGCCAGGGATTGAACCTGCATTCTCATATTTACTAATTGGGTTCATAACCGCTGAACCACATGGGAACTCCAGTGGGTATAGTTCCCAGTGTAGCGGATGCTCAGTAAATGTTTCCGTCTCCATTTCCTGCCTTCTATGCATTTCATAAGAAAACAAAAAGAAGACTCTCTACTTGGGTGTTTTTAAGGGATAGAGATTTGCTATGAAATTAAAAGACAAGGCAAAGACTAGACTCCTAAGGACAGAAGATCTCATAGACCAAAAAAGGAAGAAGAGTAACTTGTGTTTATGCAGTGCTTTCGGTGTACTGAGTACATTCCATGTGAAGTTGCACATTTGCTTGTTATGGTCCTTTCAGGTGGCAGCAAAGATATTATTTCCTCCATTTTTTTCCTTTATTGGCTGCTCTGCAGCATAGGAATGGAGCTTCTTGGCCAGGGATCAGATCCCGGTTGTATGGCAACGTAAGATCCTTTAACCGACTGTGCTGGGCAGGGGATTGACCCTGCATCTTTGCGCTGCAGAGACACCTCCGATTCCTTTGTGCCACAGTGGGAACTTCTCCCCCATTTTATGAATAAGGAAGTTGAAACCCAGAGTTTTGTCTCAAATCATTTCTAGTTCTCCTGTTTCTACATTACCACACCATCTGCACAGCAGATACAGAATGGACTCAGGGAAGCCCTGACGACAGAGAGGAACAGCCTAGTTTAATTCCATTCTAACTGGACAACTTTAAAATGAATGAATAAGCGTAGACTCTTGTGCAGAAGTCCAGATTTCTGTGTTGGCGTCTCCCCAATTTGGCATTTCAGTTTATAATGTTCAGAAGTTGCAATGAAAAATAATGAGGACATAGGAGTTCCCGTCGTGGCTCAGTGGTTAACGAATCCGACTAAGAACCATGAGGTTGCGGGTTCGATCCCTGGCCTTGCTCAGTGGGTTAAGGATCCGGCGTTGCTGTGAGCTGTGGTGTAGGTTGCAGACGTGGCTCGGATCCCGCGTTGCTGTGGCTGTGGCGAAGGCCGGTGGCTACAGCTCCTGTTAGACCCCTAGCCTGGGAACCTCCATATGCCGCGGGTGCGGCTCTAGACAAGGCAAAAAGGCAAAAAAAAAATGAGGACATAAAAACAAGGGTTTAATTTTCCTGGGCTAATTAGACTATTTAAAACAGAACATACAGGTCCCTGTGTTAGTATGACAAAAGGGAAGAAAGACAGGAGCAAGTTCATGATTTGTGGCATTTAAGCACCACATAAAAGACGAATCACTAAAAACTGCCTTAAAAAATTTCCCCCATGAACTCAGTTTTGCACAAGAGTGAACACATACTACTTATAAAAACAAACAAGCAACAAAAACAAACAAAAAAAGCAGTTCTGTCAGGGCTTAATAATATCTTTTTTTTTTTTGTCTTTTTATAGGGCCGCACCCACAGCATATGGAGGTTCCCAGGCTTGGGGTCCAATTGGAGCTGTAGCCGCCGGCCTACACCACAGCCACAGCAATGTGGGATCCAAGCTGTGTCTGTGACCTATACCGCAGCTCACGGCAACGCCGGATCCTTAACCCACTGAATGAGGCCAGGGATCAAACCTATGTCCTCATCGATGCTAGTCGGGTTTGTTAACCACTGAGCCACGATGGGAACACCTAATAATATCTTTAGTGATATTTAAATTTTAAAATTATTTTCGCAGGAAGTTGCAAGGACAACTTGAAATTCTGCTTGGTCCAATATTTACTTACAATTTCAAGTATCTTTGAAACAGAGCTGGAGACAGAATATATGGTTTGGTGGGAGAGAATTTTTCTACATTCTTTACCATATAAAAACCATGACTGGCCTTTCTGTTGTGACACAGCGGGTTAAAAGCTTGACTAGTATATAGGAGAATGTGGGTTCAAACTCTGGCCTGGCTTATTGGATTAAAGATCTGGAGTTGCTGCAAGCTACGGTGTAGGTCGCAGAGGCAGCTCAGATCTGGCACTGCTGTGACTGTGGTCTAGGTTGGCAGCTGCAGCTCCAATTTGACCCCTAGCCTGGGAGCTCCCATATGCTGCAGGTGCGGCCCTAAAGAAAGAGAAAGAGGAAAAGGAAAAGAAAAAGAGAAAGAAAACGGGAAAAAGAAAAATGACTACAACAAAATCCGAAACATCATGTTTAATTGGCCTGTAGGAATCACCCCTATCAGCTCATTGCTCTTGGCTGAGTTTCTGCTTCTGGACTCTCATACCTGGGCTGCCCACGCTGACACCGTTGCCTCTTCCCAGCCTGCCCATATTTGATATTCATTTCAAGTGTGATCTCCTCTGAGAGCCTTCAGTGATCCCTTAACTGAAGAGTTGTACTCTGCTTTCGGGGTGCCCATGGATCCCTTGAGTAGAGCTATGTGAGAAGCAACCTATTTACCACGCCTGGTTAGCCCTCTCTGCCACCGGGAGTATTCTCCTCTTACTTATGGAAGCTCTGTGCTTTCATAACGGTGCGCCTCAGACTTCACAGCCTTCACAGAACCCCTCTTGGCCTTCACTGAGGTCCTCTACCCTATTCAACTCTTATACTCAACTCTTTTCGATCACTGCTTCCCCAAAGAGCCTTTTTAGATATCTTCTCCCTAATGCCCCACCCCAACCCCCATTAAATTTTGATGCCATAGGTGTGCTGTGGATCTGTTTATGTACTGGGACATTTTGGAGGAACACAAACTGTTGTACTATTTTTTTCACCTCCTTTATAACCAGTTTTCACCCCCTCGGGGCAATGTCATCCCTGCTGAGAGCACATGCTTTAGCCTCCACTGCAAGACTTGTCATCATCTGTTCCGCATTATTTATTTGTTATTTGTGCTGTCTCTCCAAGCAGGTTATGAGTTCCTGGAAGCCGGGATCTGCCTCTAGGGTAGGTAAAATATTGCCTTATACATATGAGGCTCTCAATAAATATATCAGAGTTGAGCTGAAAGAACATTCTGTCTAAAATAAAATGCAAGCATGTGAGTCAGTTTAAATCCAAACTGAGCTGGTTTCCAATGAGTGACTTATTTGCAACTGCCTAGCCACTTGTGAAATAAAAATAGTCTTATAAAAAACCTCTCATTTATGGCTCCAAAACCCATTAGACTGGAGAAAACAGAATTGTTAGGTTAATTTGTATTTTCTGATGAGTTTTGCACCATCTTATATATTAATTATTTGCCATAGTTTAGTACTGAGTTCCCTTACTGAGCTGATGATTAGTCACTCCATTAAAAATGTTATGTGCTTTCTTGTCCCACCCCTATGCCCCTCAGGATTGAGGAGCATCAAAAAAAAGGGGGGGGTTTGAAAATAAGCAGGACTGTGTGGGGTCTTCCAAGGCACAAAAGCCCTTCTGTGTCCCCCGTTTCTTGTTTGTAGAAAAAAAGGCTTTAGTTTCCTAGTTCTTCCCCAGGTTCCAAAGAGCAGACTCAAGCACAAGCCTCCTAGTCTCTCCTGAAGGGACATGCATAACAATCTGATGCATGTCTCTGAGTTGTTCTGTAGAAACTAAGACTCCAGGAGGATGGTGGCTACTTGCTGACCACAAGCATGTAGACTCTAGACTGGTTGGAATCAGACAGCTGAGATTCTGGAAACATCCTGTTACCTCACCACCAACCGATCAGAAGGTCACGAGCTGATCACGCATCTACGACCCTTTCTCCTAACACTGTCTTTAAAAACCCTTGATGAAAGCCATCGGGGAATTCAGGGTTTGGGAGCATGTTCCCCATCCTTGATGCCCTGCAAATAAACTCTTGCATTGCTGAAAACATCTGTCAGTTAGACCTTCTGCACCCCAGGCACATGAGCCCTTGCTTGGTAACACAACTGAGAAATAAATGTGTCAATTCTTGATTTTAAGGCGTGAAATGAAAATTTACTTTTTAAAAGTCAAATTATGAAATTAAGTTTTAACTTGCACTGGTGTAGCTCTGTGCTTAGTCACAAAGTTCCTTTGCCTTACCACCTTCATTTGTTTCTCAGCTATCAAGATATGTGTTAAAGATAAAAAAGATGCTTCCTGGAGTTCATGTCGTGGCTCAGTGGTTAACAAATCCGACTAGGAACCATGAGGTTGAGGGTTTGATCCCTGGCCTTGCTCAGTGGGTCAAGGATCCAGCGTTGCTGTGAGCTGTGGTGTAGATTGCAGACACGGCTCGGATCCCGCGTTGCTATGGCTGTGGCGAAGGCCGGCGGCTACAGCTCCTGTTAGACCCCTAGCCTGGGAACCTCCAAATGCTGCGGGTGTGGCCCTAGATAAGGCAAAAAGACAAAAAAAAAAAAGGTGCTTCCACAATTTAGTGCCTCCCATCCCTGCCCCCAACAAAATGTTAAAAATTTAAGTTCAGATGAAGAAGTGTGACAACTGGAAGTATATATAATAGACAATCTGCCTATTTCTTAAAAAAATGGGTTTATCAAAATGCTGCTCACTGCAAGATTGCTATGAGTTTAGCTCACAATGGAGTTACACAATACTGTTGCCAAAGAATTTAAATTAGAAAGAGAAGACACCATATTAAAATGGGCCAGACATGAAACCCTAATCTCCTCAGCTGTAGATTAAGAATGCAGCTCCTACTTTGGCTGCCACTTGAGGATTTAGAGGAATTTATTTGTGCACCTAGGTGTCTCAGATAACTGCATAGACTTCAAGTGCTTCTGAGCTGTGCTGACCTCAGGGCTGTGGAGCCTTTTCCTTCAGGGGCTGCAGAAAATAGGAGTGGAGGAGGGCTCACTGTCCCACTGTGACAACGCAGTGAGCAGACAATTTTCTCTTTTTGGTGTTCATATCTTGTCCTTTATGACTAGATTTTTAATTTTTTAAAATTTTTTGTCTTCTTAGGGCCTCACCCATGGCATATGGAGGTTCCCAGCTAGGGGTCCAATTGGAGCTGTAGCTGCTGGCCTTCGCCACAGCCACAGCAACGCAGGATCTGAACTGCGTCTGAGACCTATACCACAGCTCACGGCAACACCGGATCCCCAATCCACTGAGAGAGGCCAGGGAACCTGTGTCCTTAGGGATACTATGACTAGACTTTTTAATATCCTGCATATAGTATAATTTGATTTATTGTACCCAAAACCCCTCACTTTTAAATTCTGTCCTCTGAGATTTAAATAAGAGTTTATACTTTTCTTCTATCTTGTGTTCTAAAATGCTTTCTCTTTCAATGTTACGTTATAATTGCATGTTTCTGCAAGTGCAGCAGAACACCTTGGATTCTTGTTAAAATGCATATTTCCCCCTTCCCTGCCTGTCCCAGTTATTGGGGAGGAGAGTGGTTAATTCAAGGTAGACAGAGGGAGTTTTGGCTTCTCTTACATTTTATTCCGTGATTATTTTAAGGTTAGCAATATCAGTTGCTGGTTCAGCTAATCTGATCCTCTACAAGATTTGCCCCGAGGAATTTAATGTAAATTTTCACCTTGACTTTTTGAAAAGGATTGGGCCTATTTGTACAATTACATAGTGATAAGGATTAAAAAGGGATTCTGACAAGGTTTCAGGGCTGACAACAATAACCTTGGAATAGACTAGTGATATCACGTTTCTATATCATGATGTTTCCATGGTAATGCAGCTTTAAAGCCAGGTGGTGTGATCTTGTCTAAGTTAATGAAGCAACAACCTTAACCTAAGGACACTCTGGGAAAATAAATTTATGCAATTTGATAACAAGATATATTTGTTTTCATTGAGGGATAGTTACTTCACAATATTGTGTTAGTTTCTTTTTCTTTTCTTTTCTTTTTTTTTTTTGCCTTTTGTGTTTTTAAGACTGCACCCGCAGCATATGGAGGTTCCCAGGCTAGGGGTCAAATCGGAGCTGTAGCCGCTGGCCTACACCACAAGGCCAGGGATCTAGCCTGCGTCCTCATGGATGCTAGTCAGATTCATTTTTGCTGCACCACAACGGGAACACCTACTGTGCTAGTTCCTGGTGTACAGAACGGATTTACTATTTTTGAAGATTCTATTTCATTATAGGTTATTACAAGATAATGAGCACGTGAGCAGATAGGGCAGGGTGGTCCCCAGAGAAAGAGAACCAGGAATTGCTTTCTTGACATAAGAGAAGCCATTTTTGGTTTAAGTGATATTGTGATCTAAGTCTGGCCACAGTGCTTGCACTTGAACAGGCCTCAGTAATTATTATCTTAAGGGAACAGAGGTATGCAGGAATAAAGGGAAAGCAGCCAAGAAGCAAGGGTTAGTGATAAAGCAGAGTCCTAGCTCCCCCTCAAGGGATGTACATAACAATCTGATATAGATCTTTCAGTTTTGTAGGAAGTAGGGCCACACCCAGGTGGATGATGGGAACTACATGCTTTGACTTTAGCCTGGTCAGAACCAGAGGAATGATGATGTTGATCTTTTTTGACCCTTGTGACTTCAATCATCTAAAGTTTATCCGAGTTCTATGCAGAATTCTCCTTCGCTCATGTCCCTTCATCAAAATACATGTACCCTCCGTTGAAAACTTCCCCAATTTTGCTGCTTGGGGAAACATTGCTTTGGGAAATATCCTTCATGCTCTCCTTACTTGCTGCAAGTAATAAATCCTTCCTTTTCCCTGTCTTTGGCTTGTTGTGTGTCTTTTGGCTCTATACTCATCAAGAGGTGGATACAGTTTCCAGGTAACCCATATAATCCCCCGTGCTATACAATATATCTTTGTTGTTTATCTATTTTAAATTTAATAGTTTGTATCTGTTAATCCCATATCCCTAGTTTTTCCCTCCCACCTTCTCTCCCATCGTTGGTAACCACAAGTTTGTTTTCTCCATCTAACAGGATATATTTGAGTTATGGCAGAAATGAGAGGATGATACCTTACGTATAGTCCATTCAGGTTATAGCTTAGGTGACAGAAGAGTAGAAGAAACTGAAATTGCTTAAGACACTATTATTGCATGTGAGTTGAAAATATTTAAGGAAGAAAGAGTTCACTGGCCATACTTAGTGGTTCTAAGTTATGTTTAAAGACATGTGGGCCCCAAAAGAAAGATGATGACAAAAGTCATCAAAAAGATGATGCATTTTTCTGGATGTAAGCATAACGATTAACCATATTACCTTTTAGCAGCATTATTTCTTTCTGTCCGTTTTATTGGCTTGTAATAGTCAGTGCTAATTTTGTGTACAGTGAACTACAGTATTTACGTTTTCTGCAATATTTTGATTTAGGACAGGCCAAGCCATCATGCTTGCACAGTTGCTTTCAACTTAGGGATTTTGGCTTTGCCAAAGGATTAGGTCCCTGTAATAGCTCTAATTTATTAGCCTAGTACGCACAGATCTTGCATGGGGAGTTTCATATATTATTTTGCTTAATCATAATGATAATCTAGTAAAGTTAATATTATTGCAACACTCTCCAGATGAGGAAATTGAGACTTAAAGAGGTTTCTTCCTTTTTTTTTTTTGGCTTTTTGCCTTTTCTAGGGCCCGTGGCATATGGAGGTTCCCAGGCTAGGGGTCTAATCGGAGCTGTAGCCGCCAGCCTTCGCCACAGCCACAGCAACGTGGGATCCGAACCGCATCTGCAACCTACACCACAGCTCACGGCAATGCTGGATCCTTAACCCACTGAGCAAGGCCAGGGATTGAACCTGCAACTTCATGGTTCCTAGTCGGATTCGTTAACCACTGAGCCACGACGGGAATTCCTTAAAGAGGTTTCTAAAGCTGGCAAATGGTGAAGGTGTAATTCAAATGAGATGCTTAGCTCAAAGCCTGCACCATTCTTTTACTTTCAGAAACTAAAATGTTTCAGGCTCTGTCCTCCACCTGGACCAAGATGAACCATACATAATATTTTAATTTACATTTAAAGATGACCTGGTCTGGAGTTCCTGTTGTGGCTCAGCAGAAATGAACCTGACTAGTATCCATGAGGTCATAGGTTTGATCCCTGGCCTCGATCAGTGGGTTAAGGATCTGGTGTTGCTGAGAGCTGCAGTGTAGGTCGCAGACGCGGCTTCGATCCCACGTTGCTATGGCTGTGGCTGTGGCCAGTTGCTACAGCTCCAATTGGATCCCTAGCCTGGGAATGACCTGGTTGGAGGTGAGTACTATCCTTGTGTGTACCAAAGCAGTTAAGACCAGCATGTGACTATCATAGGGACAACATATTTAGACAAGAATAAAAAGGCCCTGCCTTGTGTGAAGGCTTGTGTCAGACACTGGTGGGTGGGGCTGGGTGACAAGGTTGCTGGCTGAGGGGCCTGGAAGCCCCATTGTTTTTTTTTTTTTGGCTTCAGCATGTAGCTGCTTGATGTGAAATCTCAGTTCCCAGACTAGAGATTGAACCCTGGCTTCAGTGGTGCAGTGGTGACAGTGGCAAGTCCTAACAACTAGACCACCAGGGAACTCTCCCCTCTTACATTTTAATTGCACACATGGATGAGATTTCACAAGGAGAGCCTGAAAGGTCTCCTTTGACCGCACAGTGTCTTGGTAGATACCAGGGGTATATGAAAAGCTGAAATAGTGGTCAGGCAGTGGTGCTATCTCTGCTCCATAAACGACATAAAGACATTCCTCATGCCTGGGGCCTCCTAATCACTTGGTTCAGGTTGCAACCTTATGCAATTTGATACGCAGGACAGGCTGGTCAAGCCAAGCACAGCTCTAGGCTTCACGAGCCTCCTTCCATCACAATATGCTTGAGACCTCTTCCTTCCCACCTTTGGTCTCAGCCCTGCTCTCACTCCCAAACCAAGCAGAAGATGCCCAAGGAGCTCCAGCCCCTGTTCCACGGCTCAGCATCCAGCCCATTAGTCTCACTGTCTAATCTAGTGCCCAGTCAATCATTCTTGTTACTTGAGGAAATATTTAGACTTATGAGAACAGAAGCCCTGAGTGAATGGGAGGGAGGAATAATATCTTTTTCACTGGGGAAAAAAGAACATGCAAGGTCCAGAACTCAGAGTACTTTTAGGAAGAGCTAACTATAATAGGCTCATGACACCCTAAATTATACTCCCACGAGAACCACCAAAAAAGAGACGAGAAGGCCAAATACACAAGTTATTCTGGTGGAGCGTGGGGGTGGGATAGACCCAGGGCTTGGCAGATGAAAGGCGAGGTGTGTCAGGGAAGTGGAATTTCTTTCTCTCCCACTACTTTCTGCAAGGCTCCTCAAATGCTGAGGAGCTTGAGAAGCTTGTGAAAATGCAGATTCATGGACCCTACCCTCAAAGCTTCTGACTGTCCCACTGGGATGAGCCTCCGACATGTATATGTGCCTAGGCTTTCTGCGTGATTGACATTGCTTGGTCTGAAGACAAAATCCTTTTAAAAGCTGGCTAGTAATTCAGAGAGTTGTCAGAGTATGAGAACAGTTATGAATTGATCTCTGAGAAGAAAAGCAGATTAACTGCTTTTCTTACTTCCAAGTCCTCCTTTTAAAGCACTAGTGTCTTCACTCTGTATCCACGTTTATCCCTCTCCCCATCTGAAGAAGGCATGGCTTTATTACAGAGCCATGTTGATCAAATTTAAAGTTTGCGGGGAGGTAGGGTTACTAGGCAGGTGTAAGTTGCCAAACTGGGAAAACCAGAGAAGATGGGGTTGGGGGGGTGGTGGAGTGGATGAGACCGAGGAAGAGGGAGTTGCCTCCCTTATCTACACCTGACAATCAGTGTGAAACTGCAGTGACTCTGCCCAGAGGGAATGTGGAGGTGGTACCGTGCTGTCCTCTGCAGGTTGTACATGCCCAGGAGGGACAGCCTTGGCAGTCAATCATTTTCCGGATGCTAAATAGGGCAGAGGGGACGTCTCTGAGTCCAAGGGATAGCAAAGCACTTTATACAGAGGATTTAATTGGTCTCTCTTTCTCCAAACAAACAAAAAATAACTTCATCTTTTTTCCTTACTGGGAAGAGAAAAAGAAAAGGTGGTATTTGTGAAGTTTTGGCATTTTGGTTCCAATGTAGGTATTTATTTTTAAATTTAATTTAATTTTTTTTTTTTTTTGTCTTTTTAGGGCTGCACCTGTAGCATATGGAGGTTCCCAGGCTAGGGGTTGAATCGGAGATATAGCTGCTGGCCTACACCACAGCCACAGCAACATGGGATCTGAGCCTTGTCTGCAACCTACACGACAGCTCACAGCAACGCTGGAGCCTTAACCCACTGAGCGAGGCCAGGTATCCAACCTGTGTCCTCATGGATGCTAGTCGGATTTGTTTCTGCTGTGCCCCAAAGGGAACACCTGTAGGTATTTATTTTAGTGGAAACAGCTAACAAGCTCATGCTGCAGGGCAAAGCTAACCCCTACCTGAGAGAGGAGGAATGGAGGCAGAGGTGCTGGCGCCTCTCCATCTTGCCCTTTGGGAGCTTCCGTCCTGGTCGGGCTGTGTGCTGGGGAAGGGCAGTGTCCCACAGCCACATGGAAGAGCAGGACGGAGCGTCCTACAGAAGGGGTTGTATTTTCAGTTTGCAGATTCATACTGACTCAGTATTTACTCAGGGAAGAATCAGCATGTTGAATTGAAAAAAAGAAGGTAGAGTAGTGCAGCCTTTGAGGGGAGGGGCAGCGTTCTGAGGGCTGGAGGCAGCACTGAGTTGGGAGTTGGTCTATGCTGTGCCTACTCTGGATCTGCCACTATGAACTCGTATGCCCTTGGGAAGGAAATATGATCAATACCTTGTACATACACAGCTGGCCCTCTGTCTCTGAAGTTCTGCAATGGCAGTTTCAACCAACTGCCAATGGAAAATATTTTTAAAAGATTCCAGGGAGTTCCAAAAAGCAAAACCTGAATTTGCCAGCAACTGTGACCATAGCATTTACATATCTCCATGGCCCATGAAATCAGCCTAGAAGTTGAGTGAAATGCTTCTTGTAGGCATTAAATAAGCATTGTTATGTGGGATTACCCAACAGATGAACTCTATTTTAGAATGAAGTGAGAGTATGTCAGGAGACTTCAGCGTTACCTGTCATGTCTCAGTATAGGTGTAGGCAACACGCTTGTCAGGAGCCATCCAAACTCAGCCAGAGTGTGCAGCAGAGGCCCGTAATCCGTTTTGATTTCACAGCCCTGTGTGAGTAAACATAGAGCTCATAGTCTAATGGCAAAGTCAACCAACCACACAACTAAGTTAGATTACAATAAAGGGTGAGGCTTGTTAGGATAAGGGGAGTTCACGGCCCATTAAGTGCAATTGCACCGGGTGAAGTCTTCCTGGGCGTCATGTCTGCTCCCTGCTGCCTTCCAAACACAGAACTAAGTTAGATGGGGATCAGAAGGGAGGGAGGTTTCCATCTGGTTCTCCAAGGTTTGGGCCTTCCTTCCTTCAGTCTTGTTTGGGCAACAAATTTTAATGGATAGGGGCCCTGGGAATCCGCATTTAAAAAGTTCCCTTGGTGATCTGGATCCAAGTAGAGGCCATACTTTCAGAAACACTGGTCCAGGGACTGGGACGTGAGGACCGGAGTGGAGGGTGAGGACTGGGAGTGAAAGGTGAGAAGAGCTGAAAGTCTTTTCACTGCTTTTTTTTTTTTGGCTGTGCTGGCAGCATCTACAAGTTCCCAGGCCGGGGACTGAACCCCAGCCCCTGCAGTGTCAGTGCTGGATCCTTGACCTGCTGTGCCACATGGGAACTCCATCACTGCTTTTTACTCACTTGGGATTGATTCTTACTTGGAGCTTTACCTTTTACCCCAAGTCCTTTTTTCCTCCTCAATAGGATGTCCAGTTTCTTTGAAAATGACAGGTCTCTCCAACCTTTCCAAGGCAAGAAAGGCAAAAGTGTCCTTGAAAGAGGCTGTTAGTGAGGGCCACACGCACACAGCACAATATACCTGAATTCAGTCTGTACCCCTGAGACAGTCTCGTTTGGTGACATCTGAATTCAGAGCAGACAAAATGAGCAGCAATGTCTTCTCTGATTAGGAAGGACAATGCTGTGTGTATATATTTGGCCTGGCAAGAGAGAGAATACCTTTGGATATTTTTGCCTGTTAAAATCAATTCATAAGGTAAAAATGTCAGTCACATTGGTTGCTTGGAGATAAAATTGACTGAATTTTTTTTCCACTTCCAGCCAGTTGTCATGGCATTATGTAAAGAGAATCTCATTGCCAGGGGACTTTGCTTAGGGTTGGAACGCTAAATCTTTGGGAATCTGCTGCTACTTATGTACAGATAATAGTTTTGCTATCTTTTAACAAAGTTGAATGTTGAGTAAAGCAAATCACTGATCCACAAATCTGAGTTTGTTAAAGAATTTGTGATGAAGTTCTGAACAATGAATAAACATATGTTTGAAGGATATTGCACGCGTTAGGCAATAAAGATCTTTAAAATATAAAACAATATAAAAGTAAAGCCAAATCATCAGAAAACTGCAGTTTACCTCAATAACAGTCCATTGTTCTACTACAATGGCATCATTTCCTTTCCTGCTGGATCCTGGAACTCCAGAACCTTCTTCTTCATAGATAAAGAATCCTTCCAAAGATTTCGGCAAATGGTCCCCTGTGAGGAAAAAGATACAATTAAGAAGAGTTGTAAATACTCAGTGTCTCTTAAGATCATCTAAAATCTTAAATAACCGTTGTCATTCAGGAAACTGAAAGAAAAACATATCAATTAATAAACACTTATTTTAGCTGAATCTATGACATCCCCCTTCTCTTTCAAGGTAAACGTTTTTTTAAACAAAGGTCAACATAGTTTTATACTTAGCTGAATTAAAACCAAACTGTAAACATGAAAACAAAAGCAACAGAAAATAATATACAGCGAGAAGCAGGATACTTTCTCAGCCTCAAAAGCATCTGGAAATCTCCTTCACCTTGAAATCAGATTTTGGCTTCTGATTTATTTATGTATGCATGTTAATTATACCATTAAGAGAACAACATCAAAAATCCTTGAAATTACAGGTGTGACACTGAACTAATGTGAGGTAAGATTACTACAAAAAATATAAACACAAAACTATTCTTTACTTCAATGTTGCTTTGAAAAAAAAAAAGAATGGTAACAGGAAGATTCTAAACAGAAGTCATTGTCAAAAGAATTCCTGCTGGGAAGGAAGTTTTAAGGGAGGGCCTCTCTGACATTTTTTTGAATAGTTGACAATAACCAGCTGGCCAAAACTAAACTGATTTATGGAAGTGCTTTTGTCTCCTATTTTGCAATAGGAGACAATTTTCCCATGGTCATGTGCTGGTTAAACATTTTGGTTTTATACAGAACAGTGTCACATCAACATTTCCCTGGTTGACAGTTATCTAAATAAAAACCTATGAAATTTTCAAAAGATCTAGTAAGCTTAAAGATAAAAAAGATAAAAGCAATTTAAATGTTAATTTCAGTTCTCATTTTTATTAACAGGCTATGAAACTTAGAAAAATCATTATTACTATTATTTTATATCATTTACAGTTGGGGCAGAATATCATGAAGAATTAATTGTTCAGAGTGGTTCAAAAACAACACAGTACAGGTCGGAATTGTTTTTCTAATTACAGTATACTTTCCACTTCCTTTAAATGTACCCCTCCACACCAAAGTGACCAGTGGAATTATATCCGTTTTTGGTTGTAAGTTTAGAGCATCACCAAAGCATCTTTAAAACTGTATATTTGGGAGTTCCCGTCGTGGTGCAGCAGTTAATGAATCCGACTAGGAACCATGAAGTTGCAGGTTCGATCCCTGGCCTCGCTCAGTGGGTTAAGGATTCAGCGTTGCTGTGAGCTGTGGTGTAGGTCGCAGACACGGCTCGGATCCCGCGTTGCTGTGGCTGTGGTGTAGGCCGGTGGCTACAGCTCTGATTAGACCCCTAGCCTGGGAACCTCCACATGCCGCGGGTGCAGCACGAAAATGACAAAAGGCAAAAAAAAAATGTATATTTGGTGTTCCTCTCATGGCTTAGCGGTAATGAATCTGACTAGTATCCATGAGGACATGGATTCGATCCCTGGAATCGCTCAGTGGGTTAAGGATCTGGTGTTGCCGTGAGCTGTGGTGTGGGTCGCAGACATGGCTCAGATCCTATGTTACTGTGGCTGTGGCGTAGGCCAGCAGCTACAGCTCTGATTCGACCCCTAGCCTGGGAACTTCCACATGCCGTGGGTACAGCCCTAAAAAGACCAAAAAAAAAAAAAAAAACCCTGTATTTTTGCCTCAAGTCATTTTTAGAATGGGGGTATCAACTTTAAAAATAATTATATATTGTGATAATTATATGTTAATTATAATCTGTGTCTTATTTCCTTTGGGATAATATAAATGGAGAACTATGGGTTTTGCGGCTCTTGTGTCTGTTTTCTTGTCCTTAGTATTGAGATTCCCTAGTACTTCTAAACCTCTTTTGGTTTAGAAGAATGAAAATGTGGTAAACCCGTACACTGCAATAGTACACAAGAATAAAAAAGTAAGACTCACTTGTATTATGCAACAACATGGATAAATTTCAGCGACGTAGCTGAGCAAAAGAAGTGAGAAGAGAAAGAATATGTACTGTATACTAAAACATACGTGAAGTTCAAGTACAGGCAAAGTTAATCTATGGTGCTGAAAGTCAGAATAATACTTATCTCTGCCTGGGAAGATATTGACTGGGAAGGGAATCCCGAAAGGCCCTTCTGGGATTTTGGAAATGTTCTCTCTTTTTTTTCTTTTTCTATTGCATTTTTTCCAGCTTTATTGATATATAATCGACATAAAAGGTAATGTTCTGTATCTTGAACATTTGTGTTCAATTTAGCTGTGTGTGTAAGATTAATGCATTTTACTATATGTATCTTTTTTTGTCCTTTTAGGGCCACACCTGCAGTATATGGAAGTTCCTAGGCTAAGGGTCCGATTGGAGCTGCAGCTGCCAGCCTATACCACAGACACAGAAACACCAGATCTGAGCCACATCTTCAAGCTACACTGCAGCTCAAGGCAACGCTGGATTCTTAACCCACTGATTGAGGCTAGGGATCGAACCTGCATCCTCATGGATACTAGTCGGGTCTTTATTGTTGAGGACGGGAACTCTTACTATATGTATCTCATATTCAGCTAAATACCAAAGATCTTCCTTCTCATTTTAGAGTTCCCCAGGTTCCCAGCTAGCTTTCTTAGGACCAGGCCAGTCCTCAGAGCCACAAAAGAATGATCCTTCCACAGGAGGGAGTATTTCTTTTTTTTTTTTTTTTGTCTTTTTGGGGCCCCACCTGCGGCATATGGAGGTTCCCAGGCTAGGGGTCCAGTCGGAGCTGTTGCTGCCAACCTACACCAGAGCCACAGCAATGCCAGATCTGAGCCACGTCTGCAGCTCACGGCAATGCTGTATCGTTAAACCACTGAGTGATGCCAGGGATTGAACTTGCAACCTCATGGTTCCTAGTCGGACTCCTTTCTGCTGCACCGCGACGGGAACTCCTGGAGGGAGTATTTCTATCTCTTGAGACATTCTTCCTAACAGAAGAGACAGCCAGGGAGGGTACCAGGGAAGGCCTCCTGGGGAGTGACCACTTGCGTGTGTTAAATCCTCCAGGTATTGGGGTGAGCTGGTAATTCTGAGCAAATACTTAGTAACTGTTCCAAACGGAGTTGTCTCTTAACATCACAACCTCAGAGTTTACCTAGTGGCCTTGGACCTCTGCTGTGCTTACAAGGGTTACAGGTGTGCTAAGGCACAGGCGCCCTCTCCTGCCCAGAGCAGCTTTCCAGCTTGTACCCATGTGCCCTGCAATATTACCAATGTTCATGTGCACATAATAGGGAAAACTTGCAGGTCACTGGCCTGATCCACTGCTTTTCAATTTTTTTTTGGCCAAATATTGTCAGTAGCAAAGGTAAGTACACTTGTATCGTTGAAGAATGGTGGCCAGGTACAGTTTGAAGTGATTTGTGGTAAGCATAAAGTTTCTTTAAAGTCTAATGTTGTATCTTAAAAACCCACGCAAATTTTTCATTCTTTTCAAATATGTTCATATTATGTGAAAAACTTGTTCTCTCTTCTGCCCTCCCCTTCCCCCAGTCTTAAAGTAATACGGACACTATAGGAAGAGGTTTATCCTGTGAAGGTGTGTACTCCCTGGCACAAAGCTGCATATGCCTAGGGTACATTGATCCTGGTTTGAGAAGCCCAAGCTTAAAGAATTTCCGGGAATGGTTTACTTGTCTGGACATGTGATCTTAAACATTCATTTCAGCTAGATATGACATTGACATTTCTGTAAATGTGAGGAAATGTAACATTCCATTTTTGTATTTGGGGTCCATCTGCCATTTTTGGCATTAAACTGACCCGAAGTGGCCCTGGACCATGTCTGAGAAGTAAAGAGCAGGCACATATGAAACTCTCAGCCTATTTACTTCTCTCCATCTCCACTATCATCTCTCTGGATCATTGCAACAGCCTTTTAACAACTTTCCCACTTCTACACTTGCTCTCGATGATCCATTTGCAAAAGTGAGGCCAACTAGGTTATTTTAAAAATGAAGGTCAGATCATAAATCCTTTTTTAAAACTTCGATAAATGACTTGGGATAAAAACCCTGGCAGGATGGCAAATTGCTTAAGCGCACACACTCCACCTCCCTCTCACCCATTCCAGTTGCATGAACATGAGTACATTATTTAAAAGCTCTGTGCCTCAGTTTCCCCATCTGTAAAAGGGGAATAATCATACCTATTTCCTAGGGTTACTGGGCAGACTGAATGAGTTAATACATGTGAAGTGCTTGGAACAAAGCTGGCATGGAGTACAAATGTGTCTTAGCTCCTGTTGCTTTATTTATACTGTAAGATCTGCTCATCGTGGCTGCTGCTCACCCCTCCACCTTGTCTGGAGCCATTCTCTCTTACAGACCCTGCCCCAGCAACAAAGACCCTTTCGCAGTGGCTCTTTCCTGCCTTAGGGTTTTTGTATGTCTGGGGCATTTCCCCTGGCCCTGGAATACCAGCTCCTCTCCAGCCTTCCAGTGTCAGTGTGACTGCTACCCTGTCAGGAGGTCCTCCTGACCAGCCCTCCAAGCAGGCCCTTCCCTGTTCCTTCCATCACAATATCCCAGCTCCTCTCCAGCCTCCCAGTCTCAGTGTAAAGCCCGTGCCTGGCCTAGGGCCTGGCATATACCTATCTGTGAAGTGAATAAATCCATGTTTCAGGGTCATTATTCTGCCCTACTCCTGTTCTAATACATCCCCCCTGCCAACTCCACACAAGCATTTTTATAGGGGCGAAGAGATTGAAATGAATATCAAGTGAAGGCTGAAAAGAAATCACAGAAAAAATTAAAATGTAGCTTTCAGATGTGGGTACACTAAAGGTGGGAGAAGCTATGGTCTGAAGATGGTGAAGGCGTTGGTAGGCTAGTGAAGTGTGAGAACCATAAGAATTCTGTGTGTGTATCTGTGTGTGTGTTGTACTAGCTGGCGAAGTTGCCTGTCTCATCCATGTCAGCTACCCAATGGATCTCTACACGTAAAGCGTTTTGACTCTGTTGGCTCAACTGGGTAAGCCTCTTGTAGGGTCCCCTGGGTCCACTTGGAGGTTTTTGTAAGCGTGTGGTGAATCCTGTTGTGACCAGTTTGGTGAAGGCCCAGCAAGGCTGCAGAAGGTCAGGAACAGGCGGTCACTGCAGTGTGGACCCTCAGGCTACAAGAACATCAAGAGGGTCCCTGGGTGCCTCTGCCTATGGGATTTTCGAAAGCAGAAAAGACTTTGAAAGTGGGTGGAAAAGGACACTGAAGAGGAAGATCACAGATCTTACAACTTTTCCACCATGGCTTTCCTGAAGGAGAAAAATTTTTCAAGTTTTTTCCCTTTGTTTCTGGAGAACTTTATAAAATGAGATTTATAGAGTGAGATTTGTGGAATGACATTTACATTTCTGAGCAATGTCGGGTTTTGTACCTCTGTTCCTCCTGGTGGGCTGACTTCTGACAATATTTTGGAAGAGGATGGAAACAAGACAAAACAAAATATGCATTGTCCCCTACGTGCTTTGGACGTCAGGCATCAGATATCCCAGAACAAAGCCACGAGTTCAGCCCTGCTTCCTCTGACTTGCTTCTCACAGTGACACAGGCATTGGTCACAATTTCCCCTCGGCAGCTTCCCTGTGTACTCCCAGGAAAGTCCCGAGTGACACACCCGATTGCCAGACCCTACAGACTGCAGTGGTGGCTCCTTAGGGCTTGGCGTGGTCTGCAAGGCAAACTGTCTAATGAGACATTCCAGAGCTGCTGAGAGGCAGCCATTCTCCCCAGGCTCTAATTAGCTTCCGAGGCTGAAGAACAAAAGCCCTACAGAGCCTCTGGCTGGCAACTGCTGTGGCTAATTTTATTTTTATCAGGCAATGCCCAAGGCAGGGGATGCCTCTGAAAGACATTGTGAAAGGAGTAATTTTTTTTTTTTGTCTTTCCTTCAACAGTTAGTCACAATCCAAAAATTGAAATGACTCCAATTTAGACTCCTTGGAGGGTAGAGAAAGAGACAGAGAGATATATATAAAGAGATATGAAGCATAAACTGACCTCCGGATAGGTGATTCCTACTAAAGTATTGCAACTAGCAAGTGGCAAGTGAGAAACCCAGCCCCAGAAAATGAACTTGACCGTCCGTGGGTGAGGCACTGTGGAATCCCTTTATACATACTATATTTTATTAAATTCTCACAACAATTAGTAGGAGTGTTTTTTTTTTTTTTGGTTTTTGTTTGTTTGTTTTTTTGCTTGTTCCCAGGCTAGGGGTCGAAACAGAGCTGCAGCTGGCGGCCCACACCACAGTCACAGCAATGCAGGATCCAAGCCCTGTCTGTGACCTACTCCACAGCTCACAGCAATGCCGGATCCTTAACCCACTGAGCGAGGCCAGGGATCGAACCTACAACGTCATGGTTCCTAGTCAGATTCGTTTCTGCTGAGCCACTATGGGAACTCTCCCAGGAGTGATTTTATCCCCCTTTTAGGAAATTGAGGCTCAGGGAGCTCAACTGACTTCCCCAGGTCACACATCTCAAAGTAGAGGACAAAGGATTTTTTTTTAATTTAATGATTTTTTTTTTTTCCATTATAGCTGGTTTACAGTGTCAAAGTAAAGGGCAAAGGATTTTAAACCCTGGTCTGTCTGATCCTAATGTTTGTGATCTTCATATTGGGTCTGGCTGTTTCCATAAAAGATCAACTTGGAAGAAGCTTCCAATAACCCAAAACACTAATAAATATTTATTGAAGACTTGCTCAATTCCAAGCACTATGCAAGATGCTGTATTTCTTTCTCCTTTTTTTTTGTCTTTTTAGGACCGTATCCGTGGCATACGGAAGTTCCCAGGCTAGAGGTCAAAGCGGAGCTGTAGCTGGTGACCCGATCACAGCCACAGCAATACCAGATCTGAGCCACATCTGTGACCTACACTACAGTTCATGGCCACGCTGGATCCTGATGCAACCCATGTCCTCATGGATATTAGGATACATGGACACTCAGTTCATTACCATTGAGCCACGACGGGAACTCCAAGATGCTGTATTTCTTGGTGCTAGATCTTTATAAGCTAGGTCCTTATACTCTTGGTTGCTAGTTAAAGGGACCTTTTGGAACATGACTCGACAATTTAAAATAATCATCCAAAATCTTTAGCTGTATTAGTTACAATATCGCGAGGCTGATTTACTGATTATAAGGCTTATTGAGGTCTCATCTTATTTACTATTCCATTTCTTCCTCTAACCTCGTTGAGTCATGGTCCGTAACTACCCTGATTGTCATAACCTCCATCCTTCTTAATGTAGTGTTCCAGTCTCCTTACTATTTTTCTTTTCTTTTAGCACTAATTTCTTTTTAAAACACTTTCCTTAGAAATAATTTTTAGAAGGTTTTTTGTTTTTGTGGTAGACATAAATGATTACATATCCCATTGTAACTGAAAGAAGAAGGTTAGAGAAAAATGAAAGATATGGGGAAGTTTTTTTTTTTTTTTTTTGTTATGCTTGAGGCATACAGAACTTCCCAGGCCAGGGACTGAACTCCTACCACAGTAGTGATCAGAGGCAGAGCAGTGACAACACTGGATCCTTAACTCATCGAGTCACGAGAGAACTCCTAAAGTTTATTTTTCTATACAAATTTTAGAAAGAATCAGGTTTAGACTGGAATACACAGTAGGTATTGTCCAAAATTGTGCTAGTATAATAAATTTGGATAGAACCTATCAAGTGTCATCATAAGCATCCTGATTGGGCTGTTGTAGTACCTCTTATTTGGAAAATCCTACTAGTTGATCACACAGTGGTTTGTCTATTCCTGATAGTCACACTCAACAGCAAACATTACGTTATAATTCTACCACACAGGATGGTTAAGTTTTTAAATTAAAGCTACAAAACTGTGTAATAATGGGAATATATTTTCTTAGGAATAATTTCTGTCCTTTTTTTTTTTTTTTTTGGTCATACTCAAAGCATGTGGAAGTTCCCAGGCCAGGGATCGAACCTGAGCCACAGCGGCAACAACACCAGATGCTTAACCCACTGAGCCACCAGGGAACTCTTATTTCTGTCCTTTTAGCCATAAACTTGAGAGGCAAAAACATTTCCACAACTTTGACACAAGGTCAAATTCTTTAGATATTAATATATCATAATATAAAACTTACCTTTAGATGCTTCCCAGCATACAAAAGAATCAACTAAAGATAAACCTTGTTTATAATAAAATGTAGTTAACTCCAGCCAATCGGCATCAAGTGTACTAACAACCGAGCCTTTTCTCGTTACTTTCATTGACAGGATGCCTTCCTGATAGGTCCAGTACGTAGATTCATCATCAAAAACATTGAAGACTGTATACAACTTGTTATCTGGGGACAGGCATTCAGAGAGAAGGAAAAATGGGAAAAAAACTGTAATTTTAAAAGATTCCTAAAATATATTTTTAAGTTAATCATGAGCAATTTCAAGTGTATAGGCAAGCATAGAGAATAATAAAATTACCCATACTCAGCTTTGTTGACGTTGGGCCATGTTTGCTTCAGATTTTTTTGAGGAAATTATAAATGGAAGTAGTTGAGGCTCACAATGTATCTCCCCTAATTCTATTCTCCAGAAAATGCTATTATGAATTTGGTAAGTTATTTTATTTATTTATTTATTTATGTATTTATGTATGTATTTATTTATTTATTTATTTTTAATGGCTGCACACATGGCATATGGACATTCATGGGTCCGGCATTGAATCTGAGCCACAGCTGTGACCTACTCTGCAGTTGTGGCAATGCCAGATCCTTTAACCCACTGTGCTCGGCTGGGGATCAAACCTGTGCCTCTGCAGTGACCCAAGCCTCTGCAGTTGGATTCTTATCCCTCTGTGCCACAGTGGGAACTCCATTTCTATTTTTTTAATACATATTTCTATACCCGTAAATGATGTTTTGCAGTTTTAAAAACTTTTTAAAAAGGGGAGAGTTCCTGTTATGGCTCAGTGATAATGATGAACCTGACTAGTATTCATGGGGGCTCGGGTCTGATCCCTGGCCTCATTAAGGGGGTTAAGGATCCAGTGGTACCGTGAGCTGTGGGTAGGTCACAGACATGGTTCAGATCTGGTGTTGCTATGGCTGTGGTGTGGGCTGCCAGCTGCAGCTCTGCTTCGACCCTTAGCCTGGGAAATTCCATATGCCACGGGTGCGACGCTAAAAAGAAAAAAAAATTTTTTTTTAATGGTATTGGAGTTCCCTGTGGCCTAGCAGTTAAGGATTTAGCATTGTCACTGCTGTGGTTTTGGTTCTATCCCCGGCCCAGGAATGCAGCAGGCATGCCCCCCAAAAATGGTATTATACTGTGTATATCAATCTATAAGTTGATTTTCTTGTTCACCATATACTTTTGAAGTATAATTAATACAAATAGATTTTTTAAAATTATTTATAGTTGTACAATGATTATCACAACCCAATTTTGTAGTGTTTCCTCCCAAACCCTTTCAGCCCATCCCCCTAACCCCCAGCCTGTCTCCTTTGGAAACCGTAAGTTTTTTTGTTTTTGTTTTTGCCTTTTTTGTCATTTTAGGGCTGCACCGGCGGGATGTGGAGGTTCCCAGGCTAGGGGTCTAATCGGAGCTGTAGCCACTGGCCTACGCCGCAGTCACAGCAACGCAGGAT
>PVHT020000143.1:8234372-8247061 GCA_004024745.2 Catagonus wagneri
ACCCGCGGCATATGGAGGTTCCCAGGCTAGGGGTCCAATCAGAGCTGTAGCTGCCGGCCTATACCACAGCCACAGCAACGGGGGATCCGAGCTGCGTCTGCAACCTACACCACAGCTCATAGCAATGCCGGATCCTTAACCCACTGAGCAAGGCCAGGGATCGAACCCACAACCTCATGGTTCCTAGTCGGATTCGTTTCCACTGAGCCACAACGGGAACTCCTCTGCTTATATCTTGATGCCTTTTTTTCCCTCCTTTCTCGGCCAAATACACATGATTAGATTCAGTCCTGTTCGTTTAAGAATAGGAATCAGAAGCGCATGACATAATGACAGGGAAACAATTTGAGACCTTAAGAGTGGTTATTTTCACACTCAGCACCCATTCTCTGCTTTTGCATCATTTCTTTGTTCTTTTTGTGTCCATGTTTCTCTCCTGTGTTAAACTGACAAGTCTTTTGAGGGCAGGCACTGTGTCTTCTCCATTTTTATATTGCAATGTTTTGATCTATAGATGCTCTATAAGCACTTGTTAAATAAGTTAAAATGAAGAAATAGCAACATCTTTTATATGATCACTGTTTTAAACATTTAAATTAAATGTTTTAAATGTTACCTGGGTGGGGAAGAAAGAGTTATGATGGAGGTTGCAAGTGCTGACATCTATAGTCGGAAATAAAATGGAATGAAAAAGGCCAGAATGAAGCAGGGCAAAACCAGACAGCAATGTGTAATCAGTGGGGGTGACTGTACTCATCTCCTGCTGACAAGCAAGGGAATTCTGAGGACAGAGGGTGCAGTGCAGGGAGTCAGGACAAACACTGCTGACACAATATTACTTATTCCCCAATATTAAAAACTGAGATTGTGACACTACAAGAAGCCTCAAAAGTAACCATAAATTGTCCTTTATATCAGGTGTCCTGGGAGAGGAGAAGGAGGTGGTGAGGAGGCAGGTGGAAACTGGTAAATTTATTGCCAGTGCTTTCTCTAGGTCTTATTCGTTGATATGGGTGAAAAAATGCAGAAGGATTTCTCTTTAGAAAAAGTTTTACCTGGAAAAGTCTGGTAACTTATAGAGTATTACTGCCTTTTCCATTTTCTAAGTTGGAAGATTGATTTTTTTTTTCCCCACGGCCTCGGCATGCAAAAGTTCCCAGGCCAGAAACTGAACCCGAGCTACAGCAGTGACCTGTGCCACAGCAGTGACAATGCTGAGTCCTTAACTTCTAGGCTGCCAGGGAACTCTGGAAGATTGATACACACACACACACACACACACACACACATAAATATATATATTTTTTCTTTTTTGCCCCCCACCCCTCCGGCATATGGAATACCCAGGCCAGGGACCAGATACATGCCACAGTTGTGAACCACACTGCAACTGCAGCAACTTGGATCCTTCAACCCTCTGTGCTGGGCTGGGGATTGAACTTACATCAGTGCTACAGAGATGCTGCCAATCCCAAAATGCCACAGCAGAAACTCCAGGATTAATTTTTTTTTTTTTTTTAGGGCCGCACCCGCGGCATGTGGAGGTTCCCAGGCTAGGGGTCTAGTCGGAACTGTAGCTGCCGGCCTACACCAGAGCCACAAAGCAACGCAGGATCCGAGCAGCATCTGCAACCTACACCACAGCTCATGGCAACGCCGGATCCTTAACCCACTGAGCAAGGCCAGGGATTGAACCTGCAACCTCATGGTTCCCAGTCAGATTCATTAACCACTGGGCCATGAGGGAACTCTGATATTTTAATGTTATTTTTATTTAAAAATCCTGGGATAAACACTCACTTGTAAACCTAATTTTAAAAAAGAGCAAATACTGACATAATGTTAAAATGACTTAAAATCTAGCTGTTCAACAATCAACCCTTTTTATAAGGCAGTTCAAAAATAATATTTGGCGCTCATCTATTGCTCCTGTTCATACACGGGGCAATGTTCAAATATCACATGTTATGTTTCCTGAAGCTTACTTTTTATGAAATAACACCATTACTCCAATTGCTGAAATAACAGTACTTTCCTGTTTAAATAGAACTTTAACTGTGTCCAGGAAGTCAAATGAAAAACAAGGGCTCTGATGATGATCTATTAAGACTAAATTAGTAGTTGTATTTTTGTTTCTGGAGTGGATTTATCCCCAGAAAAAAAAATTTTCCCAGAATAGTAATAGTAAACAGTATGTTTACTACTGTTTAAAATCTAAATAAATAATAAAATCTAAAATAAAACAGTATATTTACTACTGTTATAAAAATCTAGTTTCGAAGGCTGTTCCTAAAAAATCTTATTGAATGGTGACTTTATATCAAAATAGAAAATATCATTAGCAGCTATAACTGGCTATACACAGACCATAGATAATCTTACACACGGTCGTTTAAAGCTTGGGAACGACAACAGAAATACTGAACAAATTTCAGTTGCTTATTTGAAAGGAAATGCCTTAGATTTTTGGCTGTACTCACTTAAATAAAAGAGTTCTCTCGTGGTACAGTGGGTTAAAGATCCAGTGTTGTCACTGCAGTGGCTTGGGCCCCTGCTGTGATGCAATTTCAGTCCCTGGCCTGGGAACTGCCACATGTCACAGGTATGGCCAAAAAGAATAAATAAATAAGTAAATAAGTAAATAAAAGCTAAACCTTACACATATGTCAATGTAACTCAAATTTTTTTTTAAAAAAGGAGTTTCCTTGTGGTGCAGTGGGTTAAGCATCCAGCATTGTCACTGTAGTGGCTCGGGTTGTTGCAATGGCACAGGTTCGATCTCTGGCCTGGGAACTTCCACATGCCACGAGCACAGCCAAAAAAAAACAAAAAAAAACAAAAAAATAAACCCACAGATAAGGGAGTTCCCATCGTGGCTCAGTGGAAACAAATCCAACTAGTATCCATGAGGATGTGGGTTCCATTCCTGGCCTCAGTCACTGGGTTAAGGATCCAGTGTTGCCATGAGTTGTGGTGTAGGTTGCAGATATGGCTCGGATCCTGCACGCTGTGGCTGTAGTGTAGGCTGGCAGCTACAGCTCCAATTCGACCCCTAGTCTGGGAACCTTCATACATCATGGGTATGGCCCTAAAAAGCAAAAAAAAAAAAAAAAACAACCCAAAACCAAACAAACAAAAAAACTTTTTGGAGTTCGCTGGTGGTGCAGCAGATTAAGGATCTGGCATGGTTACTGTTGTGGCTTGGAACACTACAGTGATGAGGGTTCAGTTCCTGGCCTGGGAATGTCTGTAATTCATAGGTGTGGCAAAAAAAAAAAACCTTTCACCATAAAATCCTGTCAATTTAGAATAATTAAGAACGTACATTTTTTTTTCTCGGCTTTAATCGATACATACACAGTGTTCAATTTTTTTTTTCTGACTGCACCTGTAGCATATGAAGTTCTCTCAGGCCAGGGATTGAACCCGAGCCACAGCAGTGACAATGCCTTAACTGCTAGGGCATCAGGGAACTTGTCCCAAGTCTTTTTATTTCCTAGTGTATAACATGTTTTATACACTCAAACTCAAATTCTCAATCTTCTCAGAATTAATTATGTCCACTCCTTTTCTTTTTGATTTTTTTACACTTAAAAAAATTACCTTTTTATTTCATGTGAAACATATGGAATCTATTTTCTACAGAACAACTGCCCATTTTCCCAGGAGCACTTATTAAGTAATAGTTGTTCCTCCATTTTATTTTATTAGGTTTGCTATGAAACTTCTTACGTGTGTATAAATTTATTTGTGGCATTTCCATTCTATTTCATTGGCCTGTGTTTCTGTTTTTAACTCTATAATTTGGAACATGGACTTCAATATGTTTTATTTTTATTTTCTTTTTTTCTTTCTTTTTTTAAAAAAATTAAAGTATAGTTGATTTACCATGTTGTGCCAGTTTCTGCTATACAGCAAAGTGACTCAGGCATACATATATTTACATTTTGCTTCCATTCAATTTGTTTTAAATTCTGGTAGAATAAGTCATTTATCATTTTCCTGTTCTTTTTAAAATGAGAAAGGAAATTGATAAAGAAGAAATACCAAATATTTCTCAATATCCTATGAGAAAATGTATACCTTTAGTACCTTTTCTATCAGTTCTTTTGCTGAGTCATTTGTTTGTGTCTCATAAGTTAGAGGACATTCCTCAATCACCAGCCTTGGGCGTCTTTGTCCACTGGGTGCTGTTGAATGCTTCGTGCTGTAACAGAGAATATGTTTATGGTTGGAGGCAGATTGCTGATTTTCATCTAATATGCTCATGTAAAAATGAGTGAGCAACTCACAAATAAGGTCAAGACAATCCTTTTTCTTTGTTATTTTAACCCTAATGATTATCTCGTGTAAAAATATAGGAAAAACACAGTAACTTCTATTAATTCAGATTTCCTTAATTAAAACATCTATTAATTTTTTTTTTTTTTTTGGCTGCACCCACAGCATGTGAAAGTTCCTGGGCCAGGGCTGGAAACCATGCCATGAATGGAATCCAAGCCACAGCAGTGACAACACCTGGTCCTTAACCCACTAAGCCACAAGAGAATTCCGAAACCTTGACTAATTTAATTTCTAATTTAATATATTATTATTATTATTATTTTGTCTTTTTGCCTTTTCTAGGGCCACACTCGTGGCATATGGAGGTTCCCAAGCTACGCGTCTAATAGGAGCTGTAGCTGCCGGCCTTCGCCACAGCCACAGCAACGCGGGACCCGAGCCACATCTGCAACCTACACCGCAGCTCACGGCAACGCCAGATCCTTAACCCACTTAGTGAGGCCAGGGATCGAACCTGCAACCTCATGGTTCCTAGTCTGATTCGTTTACCACTGAGCCACAACGGGAACTCCTCTAATTTAATATAGAAGAAAAGCTTCACATCTGTTGTTCTGATAAGTAATGAGAAATGATTTTATTTGTTTTTTTTTTTTTTTTGCCTTTTGTCATTTTATGGCCGCACCCGCGGCATGTGGAGGTTCCCAGGCTAGGGGTCTAATCGGAGCTATGGCCACTGGCCTGCGCCGCAGCCACAGCAACGCGGGATCCGAGCCGCGTCTGCAACCTACACCACAGCTCATGGCAATGCCGGATCGTTAACCCACTGAGCAAGGCCAGGGATCGAACCCGCAACCTCATGGTTCCTAGTCGGATTCGTTAACCACTGCGCCACGACGGGAACTCCGAGAAATGATTTTAGATCATTGTTATTACATCACTACTGTACAAAAGCACAAGTTAAAGTGCAGGTGAATATTGTCCTTTTCCTTTTTTCTTTTATGATCTTTACCTTTGCTTATTCTTAGCCTTGGCAGGGCACTGCTACATTTAGCTGAAGTAGTGCTAAAAGAAAAAATAATTTATACATGGTTTATAATATTTGTAATCAGGACATAAGTGTTGCTAGTGCGTGATAAATGGCATATTTACTTAGTAATGCTTGAACTAGTAAATAGATATTTTCACTAGTAAATATGTGATGAGGCTCCACGTCATGGTGAAAGCTGAAGCTTGTACATGCCCTGTCAGACATGTGTAGTTCCTCAATAGCAGACAGCCTCCCTCAAAAGCACAACTGGGATTTTTTTAAAGCCCTCCCCTTTTTTCCAATTTTCCTGTCTTCTTTTCCTCTTACTTCATTTTCCTTTCTCTTTGTAGCCCTTTCACAGTTAAAGTGATTATTAGTCCATTATTATAAAAAGAAAATGCAGTTGGAATTCCCACTGCGGTGCAGTAGGTTAAGGATCCAGCATTGTCTCTGAGGCAAAACGGATTCCATCCCCAGCCCCGCACAGTGGGTTAAGGATCCAGAGCAGCCACAGCTGTGGTGTAGGTTGCAGCTGTGGCTCAGATCCCTGGCCTGGGAACTTCCATATGCTGTGGGTGCAGCCAAAAAAAAAAAGAGAGAGAGAGAGAGAGAGAAAATACAGTTTTTTTAACCCTGGTCTTTGAGATGATTTTGATACAGCAGAAGAGTTGTATAAAAATTTTAATCAAGAACATCAGTTTGGTTTTTTCATTCTTCATTGGAAAGAGCAACCATATTTTGAATACTATCAAACATATAAGCTAGGCTGGCAAAAATGTTTGCAGTCTTGTTTGGGAAAGCAGTTATTTTAAAAAGTTTTAAAAACCCTAAAATGGATGACTTTTACGTCTTATTTTTTGGGCAAAGCTGATAAGAGATCTATCCAGTTTGTGAGAACTGGGCATGTAGGACTTTCTGCTGTAAAAGTTTTAGAAGTTGGAGATAGTTTATGTTGCCATTATTAATAAACCCATATAGGACAGTGAGCAAACAAAAAGTGCTCAGTGATGGGCGTTCCCTTTGTGGCTCAGTGGTTAAGGAACCAAACTAGGATCCATGAGAATGTGGGTTCGATCCCTGGCCTTCATCAGTGGGTTAAGGATCTGGCATTGCCATCAGCTGTGGTGTAGGTCGCAGACGAGGCTCAGATCTGGCATTGCTGTGACTGCGACCTACGCCAGCAGCTGTAGCTTCGATTCTATCCCTAGCCTGGGAACTTCCATATGCCTTGGATGTGGCCCTATAAAGCCAAAAAAAAAAAAAAGGGGGGGGGCTCAGTGAAAGTGGACTTGGCCAGGCTCTTTCAGCCCAGTGATAGAATGTAGCTGATTGCTACTCCCTCAGCTACTGAAGTTGCTATAGGGGGTCCCAGGTGCTTCTTGAGTCTATTTGCCTTTTCCTTTGTTCATTGACATCCTTACCTAGGACGTGTTTGTTTGCAAGGAGCTAAAGTCTATGAAGAATCTTACGGAAGGAGATTTAAGTTTCCTTCTCTCAATCCAGGTTTGGCCGCTGGAAAACGTGCCTTAATCCAAAACCTCTATTTGTTCTTTATTCTCCATCACTTTGTTCTAACTTTCTTTTAGCC
Organism: Catagonus wagneri; assembly: GCA_004024745.2. Taxonomy (NCBI): domain Eukaryota; kingdom Metazoa; phylum Chordata; class Mammalia; order Artiodactyla; family Tayassuidae; genus Catagonus; species Catagonus wagneri. The sequence goes on from PVHT020000143.1 coordinate 8,241,272, forward strand.
AAAGAAAACTGTCTCTTTCAAAAGCTTCTTAGTATGACACTTTTCTTGAGCAGTAGGCTTACCTTAGTTTCAAGCGCGATAGCACCACCCTGTACAGGTAACTTGCAGGTAGGTGTTTTTGCTGCCCCACAGGTTGTATAACAGGATGAATAGCTCCAACAACATATCCTTTAAGATAGTAGTCTTCCACTTTTGTTACTATATCCGGAATTGAATTTATCTTGATAACTGCTGGATGTGGTGAAGCTGAAATAGCAAATGTAAAGAGAAGTCCGCACATTCACAAAGTTGAATTATACATTATTTCTATCGACGTGATAATATTAATGAATAGGGAACATATCTATATGATTTAATCTCAAATAAAGTTACACTAACATGTATTACATATTTTCTAAATTTCAGAAAAAAGCAAAAGTAACCTTAGGAGCTGGTAAATATATGTTACTAGCAATATGTCAAAGTAGCAGTATATATACATATATATATTTCAATTAAGCCAGCTTTATTTTTTAGGATTTCATTTGAGTGACTATATTTCCATTAATAGGTATGGAAGACATAAATAAGAGAAAAAATATTAAGTTGAAGAATTAATTTTTTTTATGATTCTGAGTAAGATGAGATGCATAATTTCTTTTTTTATCTTTATTTTTTGAGATGCATAATTTCTTTTCTTTTTTTTTGTCTTTTTGCCTTTTATGTAGAGCCGCACCCGCTGCATATGGAGGTTCCCAGGCTAGGGGTCTAACAGGAGCTGTAGCCGCTGGCCTTCGCCACAGCCACAGCAATGCGGGATCCGAGCCGCGTCTGTGACCTACACCACAGCTCACGGCAACGCTGGATCCTTAACCCGCTGAGCAAGGCCAGGGGTCGAACCTGCAACCTCATGGTTCTTAGTCGGATTCGTTAACCACTGAACCACAAAGGGAACTACTGAGATGCATAATTTCTTAAGAATGATATACAAATCTAAAAATTAAAAATAGGAGAAATGTTATTTGTGAAGAAAGAATTGTCAAGTTCTTTTATTTCCAGTTACACTTCAAAAACACTGTGTTTTAAGTTTCTTTGGGAAACTCAAAATATGATTTCTTATGTTACTTATATAAATGCTTGAGTAAAAAAATTGAAAAAGTAAAAGTATCCAGAAGGCTTTTTTTTAGTAAGTAAAAATTCCAAATGTGGAGGAAATTTAAAGGCAAGAGTGATATGCAATTGAACCATCCCTTTGAAGCAGGGCAACTCTGTAGAAACTATAGAATAGTACAGTCTGTGCAGTTTTTAGTAAAAAGGAAAGGGTGTTTTATTTGGGAACATGTTCTTAATGTTCTAGTAGTATTAATTAAGAAAAACCTTTATTTCTGTGACAATGTTTCTCATTATCTGGAAAACAACCAAGAATTTATATCTAGAAATAGACCTGCAATTTGGTTATTTCTTGAGTAATTAAATTTATGAAATTAACTCCAGGTAGAGGCAGTGCAGGCTGCTGGCCTTTTGTCAGTGTTGTCAGTGGTGTCCAGCAAAGAGCTGCTGCTAATTTCCTGGGCACAGGAAGGAGGTTAAGAAGCAGACAAGGAAGAAGGGTCAAAGGAAACCCTCACTTCCACTTACATTAGTATCCACACAATTCACACGTGTATTCACGTGGGTTCATGCCAACTTCTCAAATGTAACTAAGGCACTCAGAGAAAGGTTATATAAACCAGGATGGATCCATTTACTCAAATTTTCATCCTCTATTGGATTTAAACCAGTCTATTTACAATACAGTTTCATCATTACGAATGGGAATGAAAACAAAGAGAATGAGCCTGGGTTTAGATGAAACAGCTGGACTTCATTTCAAAACGACACAGTCCCGCCTGGTTGTGTGGCCATCACTCTGTGATTCATTTGGTTTTACTTTTTTTTTTAGTATTTTAAATACCAGCCCTGATTTCCAAACAAAGGAACTAAATATATACATATAAAATAGAATAAACTGTTAAGATTAGGGAATGAAACATGGCCTAAACTTATTTTTGGAGGTATATACTAATCCTATAATTTTGTTTTGTTTTGTTTTTTTAGGGCCGCACCGGTGGCCTATGGAGGCTCCCAGGCTAGGTGTGCAGAGCTGCAGCTGCCGGCCTACAACACTTCCACAGCAACGCCAGATCTGAACCGCAATCTGCAAACTACACCACAGCAATGCCGAACCCTTAACTCACTGAGGGAGCCCAGGGATGGAACCCACATACTCATGGATACTAATAGGGTTTGTTTCTGCTGAGCCACCACAGGAACTCCTAATCCTACAAAATTTTAAAGAAAACTTCAGTCTTTTAATGGATTTGTTTATTGTAGAAAGAGGAAATGTTTAGCATGATACAAAAGAACATTCATAGTCTGGCCTCTGTCTACTTATTTAGCTTTCACCGCTGTCCTCCTTTTTCTTTTTTTTTTTAATTAAAAATTTAAAAATTTTAAAAATAATTTAATGAATTTCATTATATTTATAGTTGCACAACCATCATCACAACCTAATTTTAGAACATTTCCAGAAGTTAGTCAGACAGTGAGAGACAAACATCATATGATATCACTTATATGTGGAATCTAAAAAAAGCATACAAATGAACTTATTTGTCCTCTTTTTTCTTCTATGTCTTGCTTTGGCAGGACTTCCTGCACCTGGCATGCTGTTTCATGCCACCAGGCCTTCATTTCCTTTCCTACTCCCTGAGCCCAAGTTAATCACTCTTTCCTCTGTGCTGTGCATTCTCTTACTTCCCTTATCAGACTGTATTATGTTACTTGTTTATGTGTTTGTCTCTGCTCTTAGACTGGGAATTCCTTAAGGGCTAGGAACCCATCTTTTTTCTCTTTCTATGTCTAGCATTTTCCTTAGGTCATTATGTTAAGTTGGAAATACTGTTCGTAAGGAGGACTAAGAGGTGAAATTATTGCAAAAGGAGGGAAAGTCATCAAGATTAGGTAGTATAAATTTTAAAAAGTTAGGTTAGTAAATTCAGGAACAGGTTATCTATGGCTTGTAGGAGAGAGACACAACAGGGAGAGATCACATAGGCAGGGCTGTGGAATTGTTATTGTTCTGATCACAAAAACGTGGGTACTCAAGAACCTAGTGAGAATCCAATCAGATAAAGCTAAAGGTCACATTCACTTCAAAAGGCTCTAGCTTCAGGTTGCACTTTATGTTCCTTAAATTAATGATATTACAATGAGAAAAAACACATTGCTATTGAGGTAAAAAATCGTAAGAGAAGTGGAGCTACATTGGATGTAATAGGAGTGAAATTTGTAGAGAAATTTGGGAGAGGATGTACTACAGACCAACAATGAACTTGTGGGCCTGCTTCTGGGTCTGGCTGGCCTTTCATCTCCCACTGATTTGGTTGGAATTACTGTTAGGTACTCTGTAGTCTCACCTAATCTATTCTGGTGCAATTGCTTGGAAGGAAATCCCAGAAATCAAGAACTCAGGGTTGTGAAAAGTCCTCTTTCTTGGAGCCCTGGGTTAGAGTTCAGAGCAATTTAGGCAGCCTGACGCTCTGCTTTCTCTGTGATCTTGCCCCCAATCCAGAGAATGGACTAGTGCAGCAGCTAACACATAAAAGGCACTTAATGAGTTCAAAGAGGCACTTAAGTTGTTATTAAGCATAGAATATTTGAAAACATTTCAACTGTTCTGTATTATCATCAGAGGCTCAGCAGTTAAATATTGTTAGACTATTTTAGTTCTATGATACCACCTTCATCATTAGAGATTATCTATTATCTGGAGATAGATAGTGGTGATGGTTGCACAATGTGTTTGCACTTAATGCCACTGAGCTGTAAACTTAAAAATGGTTAAGATGGTCAAAAATGGTAAATTTTATGTTCTGTATATTTTATGACAATAAAAAGGATATATGTCAAATATATACATTATACATGTACGTATTTAAATATATAACGTATATTTTAATTATGTGAAAAACGCAACAGATTTTACCATCATAACTTTTTTTTAATTGTACAGTTTAGTAGTGGTAAGTATATTCACATTGTTGTGCAACAGATCTCCAGAATGTTTTCAAGATGCAAAATTGAAACTCTATACCTAGTAAATGACTCCTTATTTCCCTTTCCCCACAGCCACCTGGCTTAGAGATTTTTCTAAGAGTTTAACTACTTCAGATACTTCATCTGAGTAGGATCATACAATATTTCTCTTTTTGTGACTAGCTTATTTCACTTATGTCTTTGCAGTTCACATGCTATAATGTGAATGAAGTGCATCTTCCTTTTCAAGACTGAATAAGATTCCACTGTATGTATACCACATATTGTTTATCCATTCATCTATCAATGGACATTTGAGTTGATTTTTATTCTTGACTATTGTGAATAGTGCTGCCATGAACATGGATATGCACAATGAACTTCTTTGCAGAACAGAGAATGACTCACAGACTTTGGAAAACCTTGGTTTTTCAAATAAGACAAACCAAGGGGGGGGATGCACTGTGGGTTTGGGATACAAAATCTATAAAATTGACTAGTGATGATTTATGTACACCTATAATTGAAATAAAATCCATTAAGAAAAAAAAAAACCATGGATATGCAAATATCTCTTTGAGATCTTGCTTTCAATTCTTTTGGATATATACCCATAGTGTGATTGCTGGATTTATTATTTTATTTTATTTTAATATTATTATTATTATTATTTGTCTTTTTGCCTTATCTAGGGCCGCACTTGCGGCAAATGGAGGTTCCCAGCCTAGGGGTCTAACAGGAACTGTAGCTGCTGGTCTTCCCACAGCCACAGCAACGCAGGATCCGAGCCGCGTCTGCAACATACACGACAGCTCACGGCAACGCTGGATCCTTAACCCACTGAGCCAGGCCAGGGATCGAATCCGCAACCTCATGGTTCCTAGTTGGATTCGTTAACCACTGAGCCACGATGGGAACTCCATGATTGCTGGATTTAAGTAGTTTTATTTTAATTATTTGAGGAATGGCCATACTATTTTCCATAGAGGACGAACCTTTTTACATTCCCATAACAGTGCACAAGTGTTCCAGTTTCTCTTCATCCTTGTCAAAATTTATATTCTGTTTTTTTTTTTTTTAATATTAGCCATCCTAATGGCAATGAGATAGATGATATTTCGTTGTGGCTCTGATTTGCATTTTCCTAATTATTAGTGATGTTGAGCTTCTGTTCATATGCTTGTTGGTAATGTGTATATCATTTTTGGAGAAATGTCTCTTCAAGTCCTCTGCCCATATATTCTTTTGGCTGCACCTGTGGCACATGGAAGTTCACAGACCAGGGATCAAACCTGAGCCACAGCAGTGACAATGCTGAGTCCTTAACCACTAGGTCACCAGAGAACTCCTGCCCAGTTTTTAATTGGGTTTTTTTTGGTTATTGTTGAGTTGTAGGAGGGAGTTTATATATTCTAGATATTTTATTTCCTCCCATTCCACAGGTTGACGTTCCATTCTGTTGACTGTGTCCTTTGATGTACAGAAGTTTCAAAGTTTGATGTAGTTGGTTTTGTGGCCTCTGCTTTCAGTATCATATATAAGCACTCTATGCCAAATAAAATGTCACGAAGCTTTCTCCCTATATTTTCTTCTAGGAGTTTTACAGTTTTAGGTTTTATCTTTAGGTCAAGGACTTTTTTATTTTATAATAATAATAATAATAATAATAATAATTATTATTATTATTATTATATTATAGTTGATTATTTTTACCTGCAGCATGTTGAAAGTTCC
>PVHT020000143.1:8248061-8261880 GCA_004024745.2 Catagonus wagneri
CCTGCCCAGTTTTTAATTGGGTTTTTTTTGGTTATTGTTGAGTTGTAGGAGGGAGTTTATATATTCTAGATATTTTATTTCCTCCCATTCCACAGGTTGACGTTCCATTCTGTTGACTGTGTCCTTTGATGTACAGAAGTTTCAAAGTTTGATGTAGTTGGTTTTGTGGCCTCTGCTTTCAGTATCATATATAAACACTCTATGCCAAATAAAATGTCACGAAGCTTTCTCCCTATATTTTCTTCTAGGAGTTTTACAGTTTTAGGTTTTATCTTTAGGTCAAGGACTTTTTTATTTTATAATAATAATAATAATAATAATAATAATTATTATTATTATTATATTATAGTTGATTATTTTTACCTGCAGCATGTTGAAAGTTCCTGGGCCAGGGACCGAACCTAAGCCATGGCAGTGACAAGGCCAAATCCTTAACTGTTAGGCCACCAGGGAACTCTCAAAGATTTATTTTTTAAAGCACAGTGGCCGGTTCTTGCACTGGCTCAGCCAGTTAAGAACCTGACTAGTCTCTGTGAGGATATGGATTCTATCCTTGGCCTTGCTCAGTGGGTTAAGGATCTGGTGTTGCCACAAGCTGTTGTGTAGGCTGCAGATGCAGCTTGGATCCCCTGTTGCTGTGGCTGTGGTATAGGCTGGCAGCTGCAGCTTCAATTCGACCCCTAGCCCAGGAACATCCATATCTGCAGGTGCTGTCCTAAAAAGTAACAAAGAAAAAGAAAGGAGGAAAAAAAGTACAATGGCGGGCATCTGTTTTTTTGGTTAAAAAAGTTATGCCATGCCTTTTTCCTCAAAAATAATGCCATAAAAATAAAGAACTTTAATGCTTTCCCAGTGGTTTTACACGATTCTTACCAAGGTAGATTGTAAAATGAAAACTTAAAAATTCCTGAAGGTGGAAGAAATTTTAAAGCTTATTGAAAAAGGGGAGTTCCTGTCATGGCACAGCGGAAACGAATCTGACTAGGAGCCATGAGGTTGCGGGTTCAATCCCCGGCCTCGCTCAGTGGGTTGAGGATCCAGTGTTGCCCTGAGCTGTGGTGTAAGTCACAGACACGGCTCGGATCTGGCGTTGCTGCAGCTGTGGCGTAGGCCAGCAGCTACAGCTCTGATTCGACGCCTAGCCTGGGAACTTCCATATGCCATGGGTACGGCCCTAAAAAGCAAAATAAACAAATAAACAAACAAACAAAAAAATGCTTATTGAAAAAATACTATTTACTTGACAAAAGTAAAATACAAAAGAATATAAACTACATAATAACTTAAAATTTTATGAGTGGAGATAAACATTTTATTTCTGTGAAAATGTGTCTTTATAAATTGTTAAATTTAATACAAGAATAAGGACTGTGCCTTGCCTTGGAAATCTTCCCTGGCCTCTTCCCATTGCTTCAGGACAAGTGGTAATTATAGCGGGTGTCACTACTGCATGAAATTGGTAGTTTTCCACATGGCATAGCTAAACAATTCAGAGTGCTTGAGGTTCATTCCCTCCATTCTATTGTTTCAGAACAAGGTTTCCAAAGGCAGAATTTTGCAACACATAAATGGAATTACCAGGAAGGTAGCTAGAACAGAATAGCATTGGTGCTTAAAGAGGTTCCTGTCCAGGCAGAGAATGCACTTCTAAGGAACAACTTGTTCACTGTGATGTCTGAGAAATCTGGTGTCAGTGGAACAAATCCAGCTTTTCTGGTCTAATCCTCTTGCACTCACAATAAAGTCAGGTTGTTGTCTCAAGTTTTAATGAAAAACAAATGTTAATGCATATAACACACAAATACACACACACACACACACACAGTTTGGGGAGGAATTACAGACTGAGAAATCCATGAAAGTTGCAAAAGGAGAAAAAAATTGTACATTGATACTAATAAACGTATCTTAACATAGTTTTTTTTTTTTTATAAAGATCATGTTATTCGGGGCTCAGTGCTGTACATTAATTATTCAACTGTCTCAAGTGTGCATGTTCTTCCAGCTGGAGATTTGTGTCTTTTGATGAAGAGCACTCAGCTTAGACACGACAATTATGGTAAGTGTTTTAAAAAAACTTATTAAAGGACGAACTGAATGAAAAATTGGTTATAGCATTAACATATTCAATGAACAGAACTCCAGGGTGCTCATGGCACAGCGGTTTAGAAAATAGACTTCAGGGCCAGATTGCCGGGATGCAAATCCCAGTTTAGCAACTTACTAGCCTGGCAAGATACTTGGCACCTGTGTGCCTCAGTTTCCTCATCAGCAAAGTGAGAAAAACAATAGAGTCTACCCTCTATCTTTATAAAAAATAAATTTATATTTGTTCCTATAAAGTATTTGGCTTGTAGAATGTGCCTAGACAACTGCTGGTTGCTTTGTTAAATGAGAATCCTCCCCTGTGGGAAGAGAGGGAGGTTACTATTCTCATTGGGAATATTGTGCTCTGGAAGCAAACTGCCTGGGCTCAAATCAGGCTAGATCTGGGCTAGATCTGGAACATGTTACTTTGCCTGTCTGAGACAAGGACAAATAACATCGTTAACGTCATAGAGTCGCTTTGATAGGAACTGTAAAACATGAGCCCAGGGCCTGGTACAAAGGAAACACTCAAACATCAGGGATATGTCAGGTCTACTTGTGGCCTAGCTCAGAAAAGATAGTTTTAAATGAAGTTGTCCTCAGAGATGAGCCATTGTTGGTTTAAAAAAAATCTCCAGTTACCCTGGAGTGCAGCGAGTTAAGGATCTGGCATTGTCTTTGCTGCGGTTCAGGTTGTGGCTATGGCATAGGCTGGATTCCCTGGCCTGGGAATTTCCACATGTCTGGGGTGGAGAGGTGGGGGAGAGGCAAACTTCTGGAAAGATCATTGTAGAGATCCGGATTTATTCTGAGAGCCCAGTCTGGCTCCCCACCTGTAGAATTCTAGATTAGAGGTCCCCAACTCACACTGACCTACTACCCCGAGACCCAGCCTCAAATGTCCAAAGGTACCAGGCTGGTAAAACAAAGAAAGGGGCTGTGCTGGAGGAGAGACCTGGGGAAGACTCAGAACCTCATCCAAGAGGGCAGCAACACAGGCCCAGTGCTGCTGTGTGGGCATGTGCACCTGATATTACTGGATCTTCTGTTTTCTGTTGTTTTCTTTTTTAGGGCTGCGCCTGCAGCATGTGGAAGTTTTCAGGCTAAGGGCTGACTCAGAGCTGCAGCTGCTGGCCTATGCCACAGCCACAGCAACACCAGATTCTTAACCCACTGAGTGAGGCCAGGGATTAAACCTGCATTCTCAGAGATACTGTGTTGGGTTCTTAACCCACTGAGCCACAATGGGAACTCCTAGATCTTCTATTTTTTAAGAAAACCCTCAAATCTAGATTCTTATGCAATATCTCCGAATTTAAAAAGTGACAGTTAACACACATATCTTCACAATATACACACCAACAGAGACCTGTCTAAAGTCTGAATATGGCCCATGCCTTGCTGGTTTGTAACTTCTGCTCTGGGTCACACCAGGGATTCTACAGACCCAGAGCCTTCCCAGGTCCAGGCCAGGCCACCTAGACTATCTTAGACAGTGTGCAGCATCCAATTCTTCCTCATTAGTGGGGATAGGAGGATGGCAGTGATAGGAGGGCTGGGGTTCACTCTATTAACAAAATGCCCTTCTTATCGTACATTGTGACTTACTTTACACATGCCAGCATCATTCAAGAAAGGTAAACCTAGGAGCAAGGAAAGAAGAAATAAATCTGGGAATTTTGTTGAGTACTTCCCTTCATATAATCCTCTCGATTCTTAATAATGTTTTAACTGTTTTGAAAAGAGACTGGAAGCCTGATTCAGCTTAGAGGCGCGAGGAAGGGGTGAGCCGTGCACAGAGAGAGTAAGGCATCTCCATTAGTGCTCACCAGAGTGAATAATTATGTCGCCATGATTGCTTGGTGTTTGCAGCCAAGCCTTTGATTTAATGTCCTTACACTAGTGCAGTAATATCAGAGACTCAATTACTCTTTAAACACAGGAAATGAGAGGGGGAGGTGTGGTTGTTTTGGCTAGAATTTGAACAGCACAGGCAGTTAGTAGCAGCTGCAAGTCATCTTGCTCCTCTTAGCTCCCTAACCACCATAAGTTCCTTCTCCATTCCTTGGGAGAAGGAACAAAGGGTGTTGTTGACAGCGTTAGTGTGTGGGCTTGGTTGTTGTTCAGTTGATGCCACATGATTTGCAAAAGCTTTGTTATACCTTCCAAGGCTATAGTGAAGAACTGGTGAAGGAAAGTATTTGCAGTTGCTTTGAAAACTATTCACATGCAGAGTGGATTTTTCGATTAATTTTTTTAATTAAAAATTTTTTTTTGGAGTTCCTGTTGTGGCTCAGCGGAACTGAATCTGACTAGCATCCATGAGGACACAGGTTCGATCCCTGGCATTGCTAGCGGGTTAAGGATCTGGCATTGCCGTGAGCTGTGGTGTAGGTTGCAGACGCAGCTTGGATCTGGTGTTGCTGTGGCTGTGGTGTAGGCCATTGGCTACAGCTCTGATTCGACCCTTAGCCTGGGAACCTCCATATGCTGAGGGTGTGGCCCTAAATAGACACACACACAAAATTTTTTTTGTTTTTTAGGGCCACATCCATGGCACATGGAAGTTCCCAGGCCAGGGGTTGAATGGGAGCTGTAGCCTCTGGCCTACACCACAGCCATGCCAGATCTGAGCCACCTCTGCAAACTACACCTCAGCTCATGGCAGCGTCTGATCGTTAACCCACTGAGCGAGGCCAGGGATGGAACCTGCATCCTAACGGATACTAGTTGGGTTTGTTACTGCTGAGCCACCATGGGAACTCTGGATTTTTCTGATTAAAATTGAAAGGTTAAGCAACATTCTATCATTTATCTATTAATAGACAATATTAATAGATCTTTTTAATAGTTCTTTGCTTAAAAACTGCATAGACAAAGGTTAAGTTATTATTTTTTTTTAGTATATGTGCTGCCAAAGTGAGCACAACAAATGTTAAATTTTAAAAACAGAAAAAAAAAGTCACATTCAAGTATAAAAAGCTAAGAACTTATTCAATGCCAAAAGCTTTGTCCTGGTGATACAATGCTATGCAAATAGTCCAAGACACACATATATGTTCTTTCTACTAACTTACTTCTGAAGGTTGGTATGTGTTTTTGAAATATTTATGAACATTGTTTCTTGAGATAAAAATATGATGTACAAATACTGGCAAGTAATTTTACCATATTTTCAAAAAGGAACAGACTGTCAAACTCCCTCCATATTATAACTAGCAATTATAGTAAAAAATAATAAGTAACATATACCAAGTGCATATTTTGTGCCAGGCACCATGTGAAGTGCTTTACATACCTAATCTTAATTAGTTCTTACAAAACTCCATAAGGTAGATATATTATTATTCTCAGATGAGGAAACCCAAGGAGAGAGAGATCTGAAAAGATCTTGCTCATATTGCTAGTGAGTAGGAAGACTGTGATTGAACCAGATAAAAAGATCCCACAGCCAACACATTCTAGCGCCACAGGAAAGTAAAACTTCATTGATTTTCATCATTGTTAATTTAGAATTTGTGAAAATTCAAATATGAGCTGAGTTAAAGTTTTTTTTTTTTGGCCATGTATGCAGAAGTTCCCAGGTCAGGGATCGAGCCTGAGCCACAGCAGTGACCAGAACCACTACAGCAGTGACAGTGCCAGATCCTTAACCCGCTGTGGGTTAAAGGTACTGTAAATTTTTTTTTTTTGTCTTTTTGCCTTATCCAGCGCTGCACCCACGGCATATGGAGGTTCCCAGGCTAGGGGTCTAACAGGAGCTGTAGCTGCCGGTCTTCGCCACAGCCACAGCAATGTGGGATCCGAGCCACGTCTGCAACCTACACCACAGCTCACGGGAACGCCGGATACTTAATCCACTGAGCAAGACCAGGGATCGAACCTGCAGCCTCATGAGTCGGATTCGTTAACCACTGAGCCACGACGGGAACTCCCATGACTACTATAAATTGTTAAACAATTTAATATTTGGATATTAAAAGGAATATATGGTTTACATATAAAAATGTTTTAAATTACTTAGAAATATAAACTACTATATAAACAACATCACAGTTATATAATCTTTTTTTTTGCTTTTTAGGGCCACACCCGCGGCATATGGAGGTTCCCAGGCTAGGGGTCGAATCAGAGCTACAGCCGCCGGCCTATGCCACAGCCACAGCAATGCCAGATCTGAGCCGTGTCTGCGACCTACACCACAGCTCACGGCAACGCTGGATCGTTAACCTGCTGAGCAAGATCAGGGATCGAACCCACAACCTCATGGTTCCTAGTTGGATTCTTTAACTGCTGTGCCACTACAGGAACTCGTAATCTTTTATATTTTAAATAAAAGCTTTCATCGTTGTAGTCATTAATATATTTAATTGAAGTAATACAACTGGAGTTTTGAAATACACCCAAACTCCAGTGAACTACATAGTTCATTATTACAGGCAGATACAATCAAAAGATCCAATTATTAAAATTCCTGCAGCCTTATGTTTCACTACTGCCTCCTTCACGTGCTGCACTCCATCTATTCTGTTTATCCATAGTTCCCAGACAGACTATAAAGTTTTCTCTCATTTCTGAGTCTGTACACCTTATCTTTTTGCCTTGTTTGCTTCATCCCCAATTCCCATCTAGCCTCTTTCAAACCTTTGTGTGGGGGTAGAAGTTCACATACAAAAAAAAAAAAAGATGCATAAAACATACTAAAACTGCCAACATTTGGTAACCATCATCCATTCAAAAATCAGCAAATGGCAGGCACTCCAGAAGCCTCCCACTCCCTGCTTTCCAATCACAATCCTCCTCTCCTGCTGTGAGCTCCTTTGGTTTTTACGGTCCTCATTTTCTTGCTCTTCTTTTTAGTTTACTCTGCAAGGATACAAGTAAACACTGTAGTTCAGTTTTGCCAATTTTTGGAGTTTATATAAATGGAATCATACAGTATGTACTTTCTGTCTTCTTTCACTGAACATTACGCTTGTGAGATTTGTATTGTGTAGCTTGTGTAGTTGTAGTTTGTTTTCACTGCAGTGTAGTGGAGGACAGCAAAGTATTGCCTACGGCCTGTTCTGTTGCATGTGGTATGTTGGAACCATGTTGGCTGAACTGAGTAGTTGTGACCACATGGCTTGCATGGACTAAAATATTTACTGTCCAGCCTTTTTCAGAAAAAGTTGGCTGACTTTGGTAGTATACTGTTGCATTGTATGAGTATACCACAGCATTTTTTTTTTTTTGGAAATGGTTGTACCAGTTTAGTAATATCTGGTATTAGCAGTCTTCTTCTTCTCGTTTTTCTCATTCTTCTTTTTCTTCTTCTTCTTTTTTTTTTTTTTTTTTTTTTTTTTTTTGCTTTTCAGGGCTGCACCTGTGGCATATGGAAGTTCCTAGGCTAGGGTCCAATTGGAGCTGCAGTCGCTGGTCTGTGCCACAGCCATAGCCATGCAGCACTGGAGCCATGTCTTCGACCTACAACACAGCTCATGGCAATGCTGGGTACTCAACACACTGAACCTGCATCCTTATGGATACTAGTCAGATTCATTACCACTGACCCAAAATTGGAACTCTGGTATTAGCAGTCTTTTTACATTTTCGCCATTTTGGATGATTTGTGGTGGTTTCTCACTGTGGTTTTATTATGCATTTTTCCTGATTGCTCATGAGGTTGAGCACATGTTCATATGTCTACTGAGCATTTGGATTTCCTGTTTTATAAACTGTCCAAGTTCCTTGTCCAGTTTTCTATTGGGTTGTTAGTCTTTTCCTTTTTGATTTTCCGTTGTATTTTATATATTCTTTTTTTTTTTTTGGCTTTTTTTGTCATTTTGGGGCCACACCCGCGGCATATGGAGATTCCCAGGCTAGGAGTCTAATCGGAGCTGTAGCCGTTGGCCTGCGCCAGAGCCACAGCAATGCAGGATCCGAGCCATGTCTTCACCTACACCACAGCTCATGGCAATGCCGGAGCCTTAACCCACTGATGGAGGCCAGGGATTGAACCCACACCCTCATGGATTCGAATTGGATTTATTAAGCACTGAGTCAAGAAAGGAATTCCTTATTGCGTTTTAAATGCATTCTCTTTAGTGCTACATCTTCATTCTTCTTGAAAGTTCTCTAGTATTGAAAATTACTGATCATTTCTTGCTTTTTGAAACCCTCCCTTTTCTTGTGTTCTTTGGTCTACACAGTCAAATTCCTCTTCATTCTTTGTTATTTTTGTTGAGTTTTCCTGAATATGGCTCAATATGCCTGACAACTTAGCCCAAGGCACTTCTGTTATGGTTGTATTTCTTCTCTTTAAGACTTCATCTACATCAGTTCCTCTGGGAAGGCGTCCCCTCCAGACATGCACTTATAATTCTCTCTACCAGGATGTTCCACTGCCACCTCAAATGCACTGTGTCTGGAATGAAATTGCTCTTTCATCACACGCTCTCTGTGGGATGTCCCTTCAACTGTAAGAGGCATCGTTATTTCCACAGTTACTGAGGCTCAGAACAGGGAAGTCATCCTGGATCCCTCATTCTTTCTCTCTTCATAGCCAACCAGCCACAGGCGAAATTCTTCCTTGGTAATTTCTGTTCCATTTGCCTCTTGCATCCCATCCTTATCACTGCCCCTCACATGCAGGTGCTCATTGTCAGTAGCCTTTACCACTGCAAGCATTCTTTTAACTTTTCTCCTCATTTCCATCTCTCCCCACTGCAATCTCACATTAGTCTTAGAGAAACACTTCTCCGTATCTATCAACTACTTTTTTTCTTTTCTTCTTCTTCTTCTTTTTTTTTTTTGGCCACACCTGCCACATATGGAAATTACCAGGCTAGAGGTGGAATCAGAACTACAGCTGCCAGCCTATCTCACAGCCACAACAATGCAGGATCTGAGCCTTGTTTTCAACCTACACCACAGCTCACAGCAATGCTGGGTCCTTAACCCACTGAGAGAGGCCAGGGATCGAACCCTTGTCCTCGTGGATACTAGTTGTGTTCATAACCGCTGAGCTACCACAGGAACTCCTCTATCAACTACTTGTTTAAAAGTCTTTTTTTTTAAATATAATGATTTTTATTTTTTTTCATTATAGCTGGTTTACATGCTATATTATTCTGCTAATTTTCTACTGTACAGCATGGTGACTCAGTTACACATACATGTATAGATTCTTTTTTCTCACATTATCATGCTCCATCATAAGTGACTGACATGGTTCCCAGTGCTACACAGTAGGATCTCATTGCTTATCCATTTCAAAAGTCTTTATAGCTATTTATTTTCCATTGAATCAAGGAATCATTCCTTAGCCAAGTCAGAGCATTCCATACTCCATTTATTTCCAACCTTATTTTCAGCTTCTGTCCTATAAAACCTCCCTTAGCTCACGTCTCTAGTCAATAGCCCTTGGAAGTGCCTCAGCCTCTTAATCTTCTGATTATCTGAGCCCTATTTTTTTTCTTCAGGGTCAGTTAAAATCCTAATTTGAGTTCCAACCACCATATTTAAAATTGATTTTTCCTTTTCCTGACACCTCTTGTATCTTGTAATTTTTTTTTTTGCCTTTTTAGGGCCACACTTGCGGCATATGGAGTTTCCCAGGCTAGGGGTAGAATCAGAGCTGTAGCCTCTGGCATACACCACAGTCACAGCAATGCCATTTCAACCTGCACCATAGTTCATGGCAAAGCCAGATCCTTAACCCACTGAACGAGGCCAGGGGTGGAACCTATGTCCTTGGGGATGCTAGTCAGATTCGTTTCCTCTGAGCCACGATGGGAACTCCTTGTATTGTAATTTTTCATTCATTAATTCAACACAACTTACTGGCCATTGGTCATGTGCCAAATGCTGTGCAAATACAACCATACAAAGGTGAATGTGGCATAGTTCCTGACCTTGAGGAGTTTACAGTATTGTCCAGTTTGACCAGTTAGAATAAAAAATACTAGAGGGCAGAAACTATGTCTTATTACCTTTTGTATTTTCACTACATATCAGCATCTTCTACAGAATACATACATCAATGTATTCATTACTGTAATAGTGATAATAAAAGACAATAAGAGTTTTTTGTCCTAATAATAAGAAAGCAGGCTAGGGGCCAGAAAAATTTTACTCAATATGTTTTAAATAATTCTATTAGAAAGTCAAATAAGGAAGCTATCACATGTCCTTCTCTTGGGTTTTTAATATTATAGAAATTTCTTTTTAATCATAAAGATATACATGCTCTGAAAATCCTTAAGGCTATGGTTATTCAGATTGTTTTCTGGGATTGTACAAGTAGGTGAACCAAACCTTCCAGATCATTTGCAGAGGTAATTTAATTTTCACTAAGAAATTCTGTAATGCACATATATATACTCATACACATCATACAACAATCCAGAAAATTTATCACAAAACTCGTGCTAAAATCTCACTACTGTGGTTGGTAAACCCTGCATAAAGCCAGATGGATAGTAATTAACTTTTAGTAAGTCCTTACTGAGTGCCAGAGACTTTTGCAAAAAGATTACCTTGAATTATTTTCTTTAATCCTTAAGACAACACTGCTATGTAAATGCCATCAGAACCCCCATTTTACAGCTGTGGAAACTGAGGTTCAGCAAAGTTTATAAACTTGCCAAGTTAGTGAGTGAAAAAGTCTGGATTCAGAACTGAAGAACTTGACTCCAGAACCTATGTGCTCAATGATTATGCAATTATTTCTCCCATAGAGATATATAAATAATGGGTCAAAGTCCTCCCTTCCACCTCCCAAAAAAGTGTGGGAAAGGCACATACACACATGCGCACACACACACACACACACACACACACACACACACACACACAGAGAGAGAGAGAGAGAGAGGGAGAGAGAGAAAGGGAGAAAGGGAAGGAATGGAATTGAATGGAAACTAAATAATTGTTGAAGATAAATATAGCCACCATACCACAGGGCCCTGGAAATACCAAATGGTCTCCTCTTGCCCCACTGGGACTTGACTTTCTGTCCCATGTCCTCTGTTTAGAAAAGCAGAGGAAAACAAGGTAAGAGGCAGGCTCTTCAAGAGCACACGCAGCTGTCACTAGACCATTTTGTTTCCTGAAAGGTTGCTCACTGCACGTGGCCTCTGAGAGGCAGGAGGTGCCACTATTCAGTACTCCTCATGGCAACCCCAGGGCAGAAGGGCCAGCGTTCAGTGAAAAAGGCTGGCATGTTTTAACCTCGTTTGACTCATTCCTGTACACACTGGAGGAGTAGGTGGGAGTCAGAGATAAAGAGGAAGATGGTTTGTGGAGCTGGGCTGACAGTGTCTTGGCTTCTGAGGCAAAAACAAAAACAAAACAAAAAACATGTGGAAGAACTAGAGAGAAAAAAGGGGCACCATGAGACTAGGCGCCAGGACCAAATAGAATCCAGGTGCAACTTTAAAATATGTGCCTGCTTTCTGTGTTCATATTTGCAAGCTATGCCCATATTTATACTTTATAGTGTAATATTCTAGCTCCTAGAGTGGAAGGTAAAAATTTTATTCTTTTCACAGAAAGAAGAGCTTCTGATAATAACAAAACTGAAACAACTTCAAGGATTGTGTATTCAAAAATGGCTGCATTTATATAAATCTGAGATTGCTAATATTGTTTGGAGGAAATAAATAAAAAAATCAAATTACTATAAAACCTATAGGGACTGTGAGTAAATCTTAAAACCCAGAACAAAATGGCTCTGGCATAAACTTTATGAATAGACAAGATTTTGAGAAAAAGGAAAGTATGTTTGTGTCCTGTGGATTTATAGAAACTCATTCCAAAAAATAATTTACAAGGATGATCAATGGAGAAAACATAGCACCATATCACACATATTTTCTCAAATGATGGTTTTTGAAAAAGTATAAAAAATTCACTTGATTGGCTGCTTCTCTGAATGTCACCATTATCTTAATCTACTTTTAAATTTCAAAATTA
Organism: Catagonus wagneri; assembly: GCA_004024745.2. Classification (NCBI taxonomy): domain Eukaryota; kingdom Metazoa; phylum Chordata; class Mammalia; order Artiodactyla; family Tayassuidae; genus Catagonus; species Catagonus wagneri. The sequence goes on from PVHT020000143.1 coordinate 8,260,107, forward strand.
AAAAGAAAATTAAGAATATTTACATTTTTCCCTTTTGTAGACTTAGCCTTAGAGAAAAATGGAAAAGTGAATATTTTAAAAGTATATGTACAGACTTTGTGTATGTTTCTGGAAGGAAGTTTGCTTGCTGGCTAGCTCAGTTTTTGACAAAGAAAAATGGGCTGCTCTTGGTTCTTGCACAAAGATGCACTGTTCATAGAGCAAACCAAAAAATGGAGAATTTGTGTTTAAGAGGAAAAGAAATTAAGATAATATCCAGTATGATAATTTACTGAGTATAAACCTTCTATTAACTGATAAAATTTGGGCTTATTAGAATTAAAGTATAACTTTGTAATAAGAGCTTAAAATACTGATGTCTGGAAATTTTAACAGCAAACAAGACACTCTAAATTTCATTCTTAATACCCTGTAATTAAAGACATAGTTCTGCTCTTTCAAAAAACGCAGTTTTGTCAATGTGGTTGTACAGAACTCTGAAGTTTCCCAAAGAAGTGAGGCAAAGTATTTGTGAAGTAGAGCTGCCTCTGTTCCTTGCACAGGGCTGCCATCTGGGCTTGTTTATTTGTGTTTCCAACTTTCTGGAACAGGGAGTTTTTCTGTTAGGGCACCAAGCAAAGGAAGTGTCTTACAGAGACGATTTTTTTTTTCTTTTTTACTGTATTTTCAAAGTTCAAGTTTAGTTTGGTCAAAAATATCAAACGACTAGCATAATCACAACATTTAACCATAGCTGGAAACTTCGGAATTGTCTTAGCAAACACTGGTCTACATGATGCAAGTAATTTCCTGCATGCTACCTTCTTGTGCCTTGCAGATCTTTTTTCAAAACACAGATTGTCATTAAGGGTATAGCTGTTTGGCTTGGAAATCAAACATTTTTCATGTATCGTTCTACAAATAAGCACTTGATTTAAAAATGAAAGACATATTTCCAAGAAGTTTCTCTAATTTTATAAAGTACATATGAGCCAAATTTACAAGAAAAACAAAGCAAACAAAACAAAAATCTTTCATAGTGGAAGAAACAAAGCATTACTGTTAGATTGACTGTACAATCTGATTATGAAGGACAGTTTAAAAATTCACAAACCAATACTTAAAAAAACTAGTAGTCCCTTATCTTTGAAATCTTTCATTTAACAAATAAAAAGAAGCAAAAAGTACCTTGTAAAGAAAAATCCAGCAATACATATTCGTAAGCAAATTCTGTCTTTGTTTCCACTTGCGGTCTCTTCAGGGTAGAAAATATTTTTCCAGGGCTGCTATCATCAGGGTCTTCTAGCTTTCTAAGTCCGCACCCCATGGCAAAATCTGCAAGGAATTAAATTGCAGGACAGGGGAGGGAGAGCAGCAAATTCTGTTATTTAAGCTGCAAAAAGAAAGTTACAGACTTAACTGCTTTGATTTTTTCAGCTAAACCATAGATATTCAAAAAGAAAACATTTGAGTCCAAAGAAAAGAGCTGAAGACTTCTATCCATTTTTCTGTAAAGTCGTTGAACCCATGATGATTAAGCTACAGCTCCGGGAGGCTGGGCTTGCTCTTAGGAGAAACATGCAAGCTGCTACAACTTAGGGAAGAATTTCCATGCCACGTCAATTTACAGCCAGCCCCCTACCAGAGTTCTGTCGCTCAGGGCACCAACAGTGCTTTGTCTATCCCAGTTGGCTGGATGATAAAGGAGGTGTCCAAAAACGGAAATAAAAAGACAAAAGTGCAAATTAGATGGAATTATCTACAAGTAGAGGATATATTCAGACACAGTGGCATG
>PVHT020000143.1:8266965-8293526 GCA_004024745.2 Catagonus wagneri
GTAGGTGGGGTTGATTCCTAGCCCTCTGATGGGTGGGGCTTTGTCTCTGGATGAGATTAGAGGCTGGCTGTGTGCCTGAGGGGTCTTTAGGCAGCCTGTTTAGTGATGGGTGGGGCTGTGATCCCACCTGGATTGTTGTTTGGCCTGGGGCTTCTCAGCACTGATGGGAGGGACCAGATTTTCCCAGAAATGGCCACCTCCAGAGAAATGCAGGCTAATGAATGTTCCCGAGAGCTTCACCTCCAGTGTCCTTCCCCCACAACAAGCCACAGTCACCCCTATTTTCCCTGGAGATCCTCCAAGAATTGCAGTAAGGTCCACCCGGATTCCTATGGAGACTGCTTTGCCCTGGGACCCAGTGCACGTGAAAGTCTGTGTGTGCCTTTCAAGGATGGGGTCTCTGTTTCCCCCAGTCTTGTGGAGCTCCTGCACACAAGCCCCGCTGGCCTTCAATGCCAGATGCTCTAGGGGCTCTTTCTCCCTGTGCCCGATCCCCAGGTGTGGGGTTTTGACGTGAGGCTCAGAATTCTCAGTCCTGTAGCTGAGTCTCTGTGATGCAGTTACTTTCCAGTCTGTGGGGCTTCCCACCCGGGAGGTATGGGGTTGCTTCTATTGAGTAATCGCCCCTCGTACCTCTTGATATGGTCTCCTTTGTCTTCTGGAGTAGAATATCTTTTTTGGAAGTTTACAGTCCAGTTGGTTGAAGGCTGCTCGGCATTTGTTTGTAGTTTTGCTGTTTTTCGGGAGAAAAGTTTAGCTCCAGTCCTTCTATTCCGCCATCTTAATCCGTCAAAAAATTTTTTGCATCTCTAATTTGCACTTAAGAAAAACGTATATTTCTTTGAGTATATTTCTCCATTTGAAACAAGTGTACTGTTTTTGGTTTGTTTGGTTTTGTTTTTAAAGTAAATTTACTATTTTAGAATAATATTAGGTTCACAGCAAAACTGAGTGAACGTATAGAAAAAGTTCCCATATGCCTCCTTGTCCCCACTCATGCAAAACTTCCCAGGAACATCCAGCACAATCCATTTCTTGCAATCAGTGAACTTACACTGATACATCCTTATCACTCAGAGTCCTTAGTTTACATTAGGGTTCATTCCTAGTATCACACATTCTATGGGTTTTGACAAATATATACTGACATGTATCCACCATTATATTATCATACAGGGTAAGACAAGGATTCCAAGTCAGTTATTTTGCACCTGATATTTAACTGTCACAACCACATTGTTTTCATAGATAATCTTTTACCAATCGTGTGTCCCCAGGCTTGTCATATATTGAGTACTTAGAGTAATTAGGATAAATTTTTGGAATAAACATTTTCTAAAATTGGTCGGTTTTTCTGTATTGAATTATATTTGATACCAGTTGCAGATTTCAGGGAGTTTTCAGTTTTTGTATTGTAAAGGGCGTTTCCCAAGTACAGACTCTTATGTGGCTGGATATGTTGGAGATGTATTATCAACTCTTTTCTGTGTCCTTGAATGAATGAACCAGCCTTAGGAAATCATTCTCCATAATTGGTGACATGCTTTTCTCATAGTTACTACTCATGTTTGAAACACTTGAGTTCACCAAAATCTTAAAGTTCCTAAAAGATAACTATGTATCATCCAACCCATTCCCTACAGAGAAAAGTTTTTGCATAATAGTAATTTAAAAATCCAATCTATTTTATGTGGCCTTGATCCAAAAAAATAAATTCAATAAATTGTCATTTATTGAATTTACATTATTGACAAACTATGCAGTTTCTAGGAATTAATCTACCAAAATATAAGCCAGACTTGTATGTAGAAAATTATATATATTTTTAATGGCCCCACCTGTGGCCTATGGAAGTTCCTGGGCATCCCAGGTGCAGCCACGACCTGTGCCACAAGTGCCGCAACACTGGATCCTTTAACGCCAGGGATGAAACCTGCACCTCTGCAGAGACCCAAACTGCTGAAGCTGGATTTATTTTTATTTTTTGTTTTTAGGGCCACACCTGTGGCATATGGAAGTCCCCAGGCTAGGGGGTGAACTGAAACTATAGTTGCCAGCCTATGCCACAGCCATATCGGATCTGAGCCGGGACTGTGATTTATACCACAGCTCCTGGTAACACCAGATCCTTAACCCGCTGAGCAAGGCCAGGGGATTGAACCTGCATCCTCATGGATACTAGTTGGGTTCTTTTCCACTGATCCATAGCAGGAACTCCTGAAGCTGGATTCTTAACTCACTCTGTCATGGTGGGAACCCTAAAAATTATAAAACTTTAACAACATTAAAGAAGACTTAGGTATATGGAGAGATATTCACAGTCATTTTTAGGAATGTAAATGTCTCTCTCTTCTCCTCCCTGCTCCCCAGCTCTTACACCTGTCACTGAGCTATTGATTTAGTGCAATGGTGATCTTAACCCTAACAGTTTTTTTTTTTTTTTGCATGGAATTTGTCAAGTTGATTTTAATATTTATGTGGAAGATAAAAGTGCCAAGAATGTATAAGATACTTCTGAAGATGAATGAGGAGAGAATAGGACTTATTACAAAGTTACGGTAATTAAAGCAGTTTTTAGCAAGCCATAGTCAAATGCAACAGCATAAAGAGCATAGAAACAGGAAAATGCATATGTTGAAACTTAACAAATGATTGCAGTGTTATGGCAGATTAGTGGGGAAATGGAGCTAGGACAATTAGCTATCTATAATGGAGGAGAAATTGAATCTCCATTTCATATCATATATAAAAATTTCAATTCTACATAATCATCTTTAATATCAAAAGCAAAAATTTTATACTTTTATATGAAAATATGGATAAACATATATTATGACATCAGAATACTAAGATTATTATTTTTTGGCAGCACCTTCAGCATGTGGAAATTTCCTGGTCAGGGATGGAACCTGCACCACAGAGCCACCGGAGTTACAGCAGTGACAACTCTGGATCCTTAACCATTAGGCCACAAGGGAATGTCCTAAGATTATTTTTTTTCTTTTTTTTTCTAAGATTATTTTTTAAGGCAACTAGATAATCATGAAATAGCCCTAAATCATGAGATATATTTTGACAAATTTTGCTATGTTAAAATTAAGACCTTGTATTTATTAAGCTTCTTTAATGTGCAAAGACAAGATACAAACTGGTAGGTGACTTGTTTCACTGAGGGAACAGTGTCAAGAATAGGAAAGAACTGCTCCAAAAAAAGACAAGTCAATAGAAAAATAGACACAAAATATAAATAGGCACTCACAGGCAAAGAAACATATATAGTTAATAAACATATGAAGAGATGATCAACTTTACTACTTTTTTTTTTTGTCTTTTTGTTATTTTTGGGCCGCACCTGTGGCATGTGGAGGTTCCCAGGCTAGGGGTCTAACAGAAGCTGTAGCTGCCAGCCTACGCCAGAGCCACAGCAACGTGAGATCTGAGCCACGTCTGCAACCTACACCACAGCTCACGGCAAAGCCGGATCCTTAACTCACTGAGTGAGGCCAGGGATCGAACCTGCAACCTCATGGTTCCTAGTCGGATTTGTTTCCACTGAGCCACGACAGGAACTCCGATCAACTTTACTTCTATTTAGGGAAATGTAAATCAAGACCAGAGTGAGAGAACATTTTATTGTGGTAAAATAAAAATAATATAAAATTTACCATTTTAACTGTCTTAAAGTGTACAATTTAGTGGTATTAAGTACAGTTGACTCTTGGGGGTTAGGGACACAGACCCACAAGTAGTGGAAAATTTGAGCATAACTTTATAGTCAGCCCTACATACCAGTGGTTTTGCATCTGTGGATCCAACCAACTGTGGATTGTGTAGTGTGTATTTATTGAAAGGAATCTGCATATAAGCTGATAAATCTAAGTTGTTCAAGGGTCAACTGTACTACAGTTCACAATATTGTATAATGGTCATCACTATCTAGCTCCAGAACTTTTTCATCACCACCAAAAGGAAACTCATATTCTTTAAGTATTCACTCTCCAAACTTTTCCCCAGTCCCTGGCAACTGCTAACACCCTTTTTGTCTCTGTGCATATGCCTATTCTGGATACTTCATATAAATGGAATCTACAACATCTAATCTTTTGTTTTTGGTTACTTTCACTTAGAATAATGTTTTATTTATTTATTTATTTATTTATTTATTTATTTATTTATTTATTTTATTTATTTACTTTTTAGGGTCGTACCGCGGCATATAGAGGTTCCCAGGCTAGGGGTCCCATTATGATAAATGAATTATGGAGTTCCCGTCGTGGCTCAGTGGTTAATGAATCCAACTAAGAACCATGAGGTTGTGGGTTCGATCCCTGGCCTTGCTCAGTGGGTTAAGGATCCGGCATTGCTGTGAGCTGTGGTGTAGGTTGCAGACGCAGCTCGGATCCCGCCTTGCTGTGGCTGTGGTGAAGGCCGGCTGCTACACCTCCTGTTAGACCCCTAGCCTGGGAACCTCCATATGCTGCGGGTGCGGCTCTAGATAAAGGCAAAAAAACAAACAAACAAAAAAGAAAAGAATTATGATAAATGCCACCATGTAGATAAATCTTTAAAACATTACGCTGGAGTTCCCTTTGTGGCTGTCGTTAATGAACCTGACTAGTCCATGCCATGAAAAATTCTGGAGCTAGATAGTGATGACCATTACACAATATCCAGCCTAAGCTATAGCCACACCAACACATGACCTGACCAACACATGACACTGGATCCTTAATCCACTGAGTTAGGCTAGGGATCGAACCCGCATCCTCATGGTCACTAGTCGGGTTTGTTAACTGCTGTGCCATGAAGCGAACTCCAGCATAATGTTTTAAAGATTTATCTACATGGTGGCATTTATCATAATTCATTCCCTTCTGTGCCTGAATAATATTTTTGCATAGATATACCTTCTTTATCCAGTCATCAGATGATAGATATTTGGGTTATTTCCATCTTTTGGCTACAGAGAATAATATTTTTATATTAGTGAGATAACATTTATACTTAGATTGGCCAACAATTAAAACTAGATAATATCAAGTGCTAAGGAGACCTCTTTAAGAATATTTTGCTGGAGTTCCTGTCGTGGCTCAGTGGTTAACGAATCTGAAAAGGAAACATGAGGTTGAGGGTTCGATCCCTGGCCTCGCTCAGTGGGTTAAGGATCCGGCGTTGCCGTGAGCTGTGATGTAGGTCGCAGATGCAGCTGTGGCTGTGGTGACAGCTCCGATTAGACCCCCAGCCTGGGAACCTCCATATGCCGCGGGTGCAGCACTAGAAAGAAAGACAAAAAAAAAAAAGAAAAAAAGAATATTTTGCTGTGGGGATGCAAATTTGTGTAATCATGTTGGAAAATAGCATTATCTTGTGAAATTGAACTTTTACATCCTCTATGACAGAGCAGTAGCATTTCTAGATATATATCCATGAGAAAATTTAGTATATAAGTACCAAGTTTTGTGTATATATATATATATATATATATATATATATATATATATATATATATATAAAGTTTACAGAAGTACTGTTCCTAAGAGTAAAAAGACTTGAACAACTCAAATGTGCATTTCCAGCTATTTCTTTTAAGGAGTTCTGCTATAACATGAGGGAAAGACATGAAGCAGTGGTGGAGATTGAAGATTTTTTTTGATTGGAGAAAGAAACTAGCATGTTGGTATACTGAAGAACTGATTTCATGGACAAAAGAGAAAAAAAGATTTGGGTAGGGTAAAGTATTTCCGAAGAATTTGATTTCTCACTTAGCCTGGATTTGTCTCCCACTTTTTTTTTTGGTCTTTTTGCCTTTTCTAGGGCCAAACTCATGGCATATGTAGGTTGCCAGGCTAGGGGTCTAACAGGAACTGTAGTTGCCGGCCTTCGCCACAGTCGTAGCAACGCGGGATCCGAGCAGCATCTGCAACCTATACCATAGCTCACAGCAACGCTGGATCCTTAACCCACTCAGCGAGGCCAGGGATGGAACCCGCAACCTCATGGCTCCTATTCGGATTCGTTAACCACTGAGTCACGATGGGAACTTCAGCATGATATGCTTTTTAAGAGTGCTTAATACAAGTAAAATTAAACAATATGTTGCTTAGACATATTATATATGTAATAACACAAATGCAAAATTACAAAATTCAGGACAATGATTACCTCTGGGAGAAGACAGAAAGACAAAGGGAAAAAGAGCACATAGATCTCAATCATTGGTAATCTCCTAGTTCAGTGGTGCTCAAACTTCAGTGTGTATCAGAGTCACCTACAAAACTTATTGGAATCTGACTGCTGGGTACACCCCCAGAGTTTTTGATTCAGGAGCAGAAGGTGGGGCCTAAGAATATACATTTCTAACAAGGTTCCAGATGCTGCTAATGCTGCTCTTTTGGAACTACATTTAGAGAACCATTTCCCTAGTTCTTAGGATGGATTGTGGGTTCACAGGTGTTCCATTCCACTTTATTATTAAATGACTATAGTTATTTAAGTTAAAAGGGAGAAAAAAAGATGGCCGTAGACCAAAGATGAGAGCATGTCACGAAGCAAGGATTAACATTAATCCAATTCTGAGCTCCTAAGCATCCTTTTCCAAGAGCTAGGGTTCCCTTACTTACTAAAGCAAACTGAAAAAACATTGCTCTAGAACCTCAAGACCGTTTAAAAAAAAAATTAACAACTACCTTGAGAAATAAATTTGAAGACTGCTTCTTCCTTAGGTGCACAGTGACAACATATTGCATTTCAGCTTTCTGGATCTCAATAATCTTTTGCAAAGTCTGGGCACATCACGTTTACCTCTTTTGTTGACCGAACAAAACTTGTGGAGAAAAGATTTCCCCTTTTCGGTTATCTTTCCCTCTAGTGTTTTAAGTCATTATTTTTCTTCTTTTGTCCCTCCTCCCTTCTGGATTTACTGTGCCTGACAGGTTCTGAGATAAAATTTATATGGTATTCCAAATCCCAGCGTTGACCAGGACACATGTAGAAGGTATACTCTTGCAATGTGGCAACCACTGACCTGTGTTTGAGAAATGTCTGAATTTAGAATTCTTGCCCACAAGACACTCAGCCTGGAGGAAAAAATCCGACCCATAAATATAAAATTACAATCCAAAGCAGGACACCCAGTATGTTATAACAAGATTTTTCTGCTTTCACAACCTCTCTTACACCCAGCTCATCTAAAGTATCTTGCGCGCTTGCACAATTCACAACGGCTGTATCAGAGGCCCGCGGAGGGAGGAGCGCGGGCGTGGCGGCGGAGGGAGGGCACTCGGGGGCCGGAGTTCATTGGCTTTCTGGACGGAAGCGGAGGTTCAGCCTGGCTGCGCATGCGCCCCTCACACGTGCTTCCAGAACGCCCCCTCTGCGGCTTCAGCCCCGCCGGCATCATGCTGCGAATTCCTGCTTTTCGGCTGCTGGGACGCACGGGGGCGAGTAGGGTCTCGCGCTTGGAGGACTTTAGCCTACGCCGCTACAGTTCGGGCGCTCTGGGTGTCCGCGACGATACTTGCGACGCGCGCGCCTACTTCACGACACCCATTTTCTACGTGAACGCGGCGCCACACATCGGGCACCTGTACTCCGCGCTTTTGGCAGACGCCCTGTGCCGCCACCATCGCCTCCGAGTTTCCAGCGCCGCCGCCACGCGATTCTCCACTGGTACCGACGAGCACGGTCTGAAGATTCAGCAGGCAGCAGCTGCTGCGGGCCTGGCCCCGTCAGAGCTGTGCGACAGAGTGTCTGCCCAGTTCCAGCAGCTTTTCCGGGACGCTGACATCTCCTCCACCGACTTCATCCGCACCACTGAGGCTCGGCACCGGCTGGCTGTGCAGCATTTCTGGAGGGTGCTTAAGACTCGGGGTCTTCTCTACAAAGGGCTCTATGAAGGTTGGTATTGCGCCTCTGACGAGTGCTTCTTGCCTGAAGCTAAGGTCACCAGGCAGCCGGGCCCGTCGGGGGATTTGTGTCCTGTATCTCTCGAGAGTGGGCATCCGGTCTCCTGGACTAAGGAAGAAAACTATATTTTCAGGCTTTCCCAGTTTCGGGAGCCGCTCCAGCGGTGGCTGCGGGGCGACCCGCAGGCCATCACCCCGGAGCCATTCCATCGCGCAGTCCTCCAGTGGCTAGAGGAGGAGCTGCCGGACCTATCTGTCTCTCGAAGGAGGAGCCACTTGCACTGGGGCATTCCGGTGCCCGGGGACGATTCGCAGACCGTCTACGTCTGGCTGGATGCCTTGGTCAACTACCTTACTGTAATTGGCTACCCAAATGCTGAGTTCAAATCCTGGTGGCCGACCACCTCCCATATCATAGGCAAGGACATTCTGAAATTCCATGCTGTCTATTGGCCTGCCCTCCTCTTGGGGGCCGGCATGAGCCCACCACACCGCATCTATGTCCACTCCCACTGGACCGTCTGTGGCCAAAAGATGTCTAAGAGCTTGGGTAACGTCGTGGATCCCAGGACTTGCCTTGACCGCTATACCGTGGATGGCTTCCGCTACTTTCTTCTTCGGCAGGGCATCCCCAGCTGGGACTGTGATTACTATGATGAAAAGGTGGTTAAGTTGTTGGATTCCGAGCTGGCAGACGCTTTGGGAGGTCTTTTGAACCGGTGCACTGCCAAAAGAATAAATCCTTCTGGGACCTATCCGGCTTTCTGCACTACGTGCTTTCCCAGTGAGCCAGGGTTGGTGGGGCCATCAGTTCGAGCTCAGGCAGAGGACTATGCTCTGGTGAGCGCAGTGGCAACTCTACCCAAGCAGGTAGCAGACCACTATGAGAACTTTCAGATCTATAAAGCTTTGGAGGCCATGTCCAGCTGTGTCCGGCAAACAAATGGCTTTGTACAAAGGCATGCACCGTGGAAGCTGAACTGGGAAAGCCCAGTAGATGCTCCCTGGCTGGGTACTGTGCTTCACGTAGCCTTGGAGTGTTTGCGAGTCTTTGGAACTTTGCTCCAGCCTGTCACCCCAAGACTGGCTGACAAGCTGCTGTCTAGGTTGGGGGTCTCTACCACAGAGAGGGGCCTTGGAGAGCTCTATTTCTTGCCTCGCTTTTATGGACATCCATGCCCTTTTGAAGGGAGGAGGCTGGGACCTGAAACTGGGGTGTTGTTTCCAAGATTGGACCAGTCAAGGGCCAGGCTGGTGAATGTCCATAAGACCTAGAAATCCACTTCTTATTAGCTTGTGGTAAAAAAGCAAATGTGTTATTTTCTTAATTTTCATTTTAAAGGAAATAACACTAATGCTTTCCAAAGTGGTGCATCAAATGAGCAAGCACATAAGCAATGTCCCTGTGAAAAGAGGCTTTTAGCCTTTCAGGAGCCAGCTCCCTACTCTTCAGTTCTCTGTGTCCATTAACCACTGTCCTTTGCATCCCAGTGTCTCTAAGATGTCTCAAGGGGAAATATGGGTAAGAGACAACTTTGCTGATACTGTTCCTTCTCATGTGCCTCCTTCCAAACACAGTTATGTTATTTGCCCAGACTACCTCTCATGGCTTGTTTTTCATTGGCCTGGCCTCTGCTGGGCAAATTAATGAGTGGGGTTCGGAGGCCCCCTACCTCAGCTTTTACTTTGTTATTATGTTGGGTTACCTGTTAAAAAGAGATTGTTTCATTAAACCTTTAAAAACCAGTGTTCTAGACTAGATGATTTTTGCCCATGTTTCTATTTTCAGTTCTTAACCACTGAGACTCCCTGCCTTGTAACATTACACTTCAACCAGTAGATGGCTCTAGTCTCACATATTTAGTTGTTTAACATTGAGCTTTCAGAATATTGTTTTCTGCTTGCTAAAGCTGCATAATTTAAAGAAAAAAATTTTATTGCTTTTCTTACACTAAGGATAACTGCAATCACTGTTGTTTTACAGAAAGCAATAAAAGAAGAGCAAAATCTTGTTCTTTTCAGACTACTGAAAAAAGGACATTTATTAAATGTTTAGTAAACTAATAAGTAAATATAACAAGTTTGGACTATCTACGATAAATTATAAAACTCTCTTGAAGAACTTAGTCTGTTAAAGTTTTTTAAAACTTTGATAACATTAGGTTTATTTAAAAGTTTCTAAGTACCTTATTCAGATCTGTTCTGTTGCATTTGTTGAAGGTGATGGTGAAGGGAGGAAATGATCAATGCTCCAGGAATCTCACACGGATTTAGGGATCACTCCAAGGCTCCATAAGAGAACATCACAGAGAAGATGTTAAGGTGTCAATTTATGCAATTACAACACAGTAAGCCAGCATTATATCTCCTAGGTGATTGGCTAGTGAGGGCAAAGTTAAAAATGAGAACTTGCCTTGAGATATCCATTCTAAGCATGGTAGTAAGCAGAGAGGGCTCACTATGAAGTAAACTATTGTGCTGGTAGTTCCCCCAGATTTATTCTGGGTGGTACTGCTCAGCTCCAGTTTCTGTTTATTAATTGGTGTTGTGAGAGATTTCTGGTTGCTTGGAAACACTGCTTAGAAAAGAATGCTTTAAGGCATTCTAAATGTGGAAGGACCATTTCTACCAATGTTCCTTCAGATCCTCATTCTTCATAATGGAATCCATATGACATATTCCAGTTACTTGCTGGGATTACTAGGGTAGATTACTGGGATCTAGAACGGAGTGTAACATCTCCTAGGGCTGGATAGCAGAGTAGTGAAAGAGATGGGATATGTTTACATGAATGAAGGAAAACAGACTTGGAGAATCAGTGATGATGACCTGTGCCTTCTAAGTGCCATTGTAAGTCTTATAGTTCCTATCATGAACGGAGGGACAGAGTCTTCCACTTGAGTGGTCTTTCCTATGGACTAACGCTGGCCAGTACACTGGACCTTGGCTTGCTAGGTGTTAATAGAGTTCCTTTTGTGCAGTCTGTCACTTGTGTAGGCATTTAAATGCTACCAGGCTATTGTGGTACTGGAGGATACAGGAAAACAGAAGAATCAAAGAGAAGAGGCATAATTTTTAGAGAAGACAGGATATTTAAGTGTGAAATATGGTAAGTTGGATATAATTTATTCTGTGATGATATGGAAGATGAACCAGTTGGATTCACTGTATGAGGCAAAATAGGTAAAGCAAATATCCTTTGGGTACTAAATTGATGTGTTCAGTTTGATCCAGCAGTTTAAGAATGTAAGCAGAGGATAGGTGAACTTAAAACTGGAGGGCATTCACTTCCAGGAGAGGACATACTAACTACTTGTGGGAGAATATGATAAACTTGTAGACATATAAAAATTCCCCTATTCCAGAACTGCTTACACCTTACCTGGCATCTTGTGGATTCCTTGACCATAAAGGAGGTTTCTCCCAAATTTTACTATTAGGCTCTCAAATACTCATTTTTGAGTATTCTTGGAGGCGGTGTTGCAGAGGTGAGAGAGCACTAATCAGGTGTTCACAGGATGTGACGTTAAAGTAATGATAAGTTGTCAACCCACTAGACTATAATCCTATGAATTCATGCAAGAAGTTGTGGGCAATGTGTATGTGGGACCATTGTATATTGTATGACTTTTAAGTGTAGTCATTGATTAGACGCCTTAGACTAAGTCAGGAGATTTGTGGTTATATGCAGATCAATAATAGGCGGGGACAGTCACAGTTAGAGTCTTATTTCATTGAAACTCACACTTATTTTGGAAGTAGGCCTCATTATTTTTTTTAAGCACCTGTGTGGCTCTGTATGGGCTGAGAAGAGCCTGGTAAATTGAATATTAAGTTGATGCACTCAATAAAGCTTAGGCTGGGACATGGGCTCTGAGGCACAAGCCTTTTATTCCCCCCACAGTTGCACCTGTGATTGGCACATAACTCTTTAGATCTAGGAAGTTCCGAAACTGAAGTAAAGCCAGTAGTTAGTCAGGTTGTGGGCCATCAACTAGGATGATTTACAATCATGAAGTAGCTTGGGTAGAAGGTAACAGTACCAACCATTTATCACATTATTCCCTGGGCATTATGGTAGGGATGCCTGGGCTTTTCTGGATTTCTGACTGCTCCACACCTGAGTGAGTGTGTAGTTGCACTGCCAGACTACATTAGTGTAAGCTTGAGTTATGGTGGGGAGGCCATAACTTGGTCCATAAAGCTGCTGTATGATAATCTATAATTACCTCCTAAAGGCAATTCCCCCCTATCCACAGTTCTACCAGATGTAGAACAATTGTTCTTGTTGGTGAGGTAAGGGAGGCTGTAAACCTTGATTGGTCCTCGCCCTCATAATGAGTAGTATCAGTGGATGCAAAAGGGTGTGGACCTACTGGCAGTCATGTGTCTGCAAAAGTCAACTAGTTCAGAGAGCTTGGGGTTGGCGGGGGGCGGCTAGGACACAAATTGGGGTAAACAAGAGTACAGGTTAGGGGTATTAAATCTGAAAGAACACCTTAGAGTCCCTTGTAGAGCTAAGAGTATGAAATATATCATTTCAGCACAACACAGCTGGCTCTGCCCCTTCCTTTTGCAGGAGATTTGGATAGGATTGGTTAACTTTTATCAATAATAACATGCTGAATTTGGAGGTTAGTATTGCTGGGAGGGGCAGAACAGTAACAACCAAGTTAATTAAGGTTAATTAGTGGGGATTTTAACCTTTCAAGAAGAGTGTCTTATTCTTTTTTGTGACAGAGGATAGGAGAAGCCCAGCCTAACCTGCTTTCTTCTATCATTAAGAACTACTTTGAGTTGAGGGGAAAGGACTAACCAGTTTAGCGGTGAGGTGGACTCCTCAGTTTTTAGATAGACCTGTAGTTTTTAGATAATCTTGAGTTACCTCTGAATCCACTGAATTAAATGGAGCCATCTAATGGAATAGTTGATCATTTTGAAAATAATATGTTTAAGATTAATCACATTGATCAGTTTCTACTTTATTTCCATGATGAAGAAAGGGGATCTTCCTATGGCCTTAACAGCTAGAAATAATATACTCTCTACTGTGCCTCTTCTCATGAATGTCTCTTGAGAGCATCATCCTTACTTGGATCTTTGCCAAAGGAAGGCGAGGCTATGGAACAGAAATTCACCCTTGGCTGAAAACTGAATTTTACTCCCATTTGGTCTATGATACAGTTTACTCACCATGGATTTTAAAGTCCACAGCTCCTCATTTAAGAACAAGATGGTATGAGACGTCGGGTTGTTTCAAGAAACCAAATGTTTGATCTGCAAGAAGAAAATTATAGCTCCAAGAGAGATGAGCCCTGCTTTTAAGTCATTAAGGATTTCTGGATGAAACATCTTTGGAGGGCTTAGACAACTCACTGGGTAAGCTGGAGGGTCGGCTCTAGGAATAACTGTGGAAACGGATGATGCCAATTTTCTTAGTGTATGGCCTGAGTAAAATGGTACTAACCTCCCTATGCTAAAGCCATGCTTTTAGCCTCATTAGTTGACAGTCACTTGGTCTGTGGGATTAAACATGAAGATGAAATTTTAGAAACTAGTTTGTGATTGACTGTTACAGATTGGAATCATTGTTCTTTTAATTCAATACATTCAATAAAAATAAGACTAATTACACATTTTTTCCTGATTAAACTATTTTAAAGAGGGTAATAACATTTAGTTTGAAACACATTAAATACGAAAGTTTCAGTAACCTGGATTCCTTTGAACTGATTTAGAAATGTCTATTGGTTAAAAGGCTGTAAATATTAAAAATATGAAATTAAAAAGCATGTTACATAATTTTGTTAATCACTAAAATAATACAAACAGAATATATTTCTTCCTAAGCAGATGATATGTTAAGGAAAACTCAATCCAGTAGAAGACAGGAAGGAAAAAAAAAGGGCAATGAAAAATATGGTAAAAGAAAACTCATAAGAAGATGGTAGAAAGAAATACAAATATATCAGTAATTGTAATAAAACCAAATATCACAGGATGAACTTTTTGTCAAAAGAGAGCACTATTCAAGCTTAAATTTAAAAAGTTAGCAATGTGTAGTTAAAAGGCATATACTTAAATGTAATAGAAAATAATACATGGAGGAGCACTAGGCATATATTAACCAAAAGAAAGCTGGTATCATGATATTAATAGTAGATAACCTATTTTGAGGGGAAAACCATTAGTAAAGATAAAGTGAGACTTAAGGAATAATGTACTAAGTTGTAACAGTTATGGGCTTGAATGATCCAAGAACAGCCTCAAAAGGTAAACAGTTAAAACTGAAAATGACAAGAAATGTTCAAGTTTGGAAAGAAATGAAACTGCTGTTTGTGAGTTCAGAGAAACCAGGCAATGGGAAAGATATAATAACTTACACTAGACATTAGCATTTCTGTCTTTAGTGCTTATTACCAAGTGTATCATCACTGCTAAGTGTAGGAAAAAAATGAAAAATTTTTAACACGTAAGGTTTTGTGACTCTAAAACTTTGCTTTTTCCACGCCTGCCTCTGTGAAAATAATAACTTGCTTTTTGAATAGAAATGTCAGCAGTTATACCTGTTCAGTAAGTCTTCTCAGGATTACAAAAGGGGAGGATCCCAAGGCCATAATTTGCCAAATTTTCTAATTGTTAGTTCAGTAATAAGTGAAGGTGAAGGGAGAGGACCCCCAGTTTGGTGTTCCTTATTTGTTTCCTCTCATTTACTTTTCCATCAACTTTATGAAGTATTATTCTAACTCTGTTTAAGTGATAAGAAATTGAGACACAGCATGATAAGTAACTTGAATATTACAGCTTGTAAAACGAAAGCCTAGACTCAAACTTGTATTAGTGGTAGAGCCTCACATCTTCCTCAGCATCAACACCATGACAGTCCCTGAGTGTATACTGAGGGCATTATATTGTGGGGAAGAGGAGGTAGTAAAGTCAGGTCCAGAGATCTGAAGAGGAAAAGTCTAAATAAGAATCCTTAGTTGAAACATAGCAATGAGTGTTTCAAGACAAGGAATTAAGTTCTTGATAGCTAGATTACGAAACAGGTGAGTGACAAAATAGAAATAGAAAAAAATACCTTATCATGAAATGTATTTCTCTTTTTCTTTCAGTGGGTTTCCTTTATATCTGAAGTCTGCTATGTGTGCTGGTGTAAATTGTTAAATATTTTAATAACTCCATAGTCTCTTTCTTTTTCCTTAAGAGTATTTTGTTATTTTCAGAACAGTGTTTCAAATTTTTGAATCGAGCAGTTCTTTAAGTGAAACTATGAAGATTCATAGTATCTGAGTATTTAAAAGTAACATTTACTAACTAATTCCTTAAATATACATTTATTACTGAACATAAAAACATCAATATTCAAAAGTTTATTTGAATTAGCTACTATAGTAACAAAGCCAGAGAATTTTAATAGAGATCACAAACACTGAAACTTTTAATACATAGTTTTAATACAAATTACCTTATTAAAAGACTCATCTATTTACTAACAATTTAAGTTCTATAAATTTACTGAACATTTATTACTATATTCTTACCGCCTCTTTCCTAATAAGTCTGCAGAAACCAGATTAAATGCCCTCGACTCCAGTTTTTACCAAAGAAATACCCTGTTAGCTAAAATGCCATATATTGGATAATTCCTGGTAAATTATATCTATGTCATATTTGACATTTAAGACATATTTTAACTTCAACAAATTAGAGACTTTATTATGAATTGCATAAAGGATACTCTATCATATTTTACTTTTTAAATGAAATGTAGCTAAAGTAGGACATGGGCTACACTTTGAAGAAGTTCAGGATGAAGCCTATGTATATATAGATCTTTTGGCTCTCATCTAAACTGTATTTTAAAAATGTATCAAAAGGTATGAAAGTCTTTGCTAACTTGGAAGCCAAGAACATCGACATTTTAATTTTACATTTTAAATAATTTCTTCAGAACTCTGTTTAAATTCAAGTTACGTAGTCCCATAGTTAGCAAGACATGATGGATACTTTTCCAGTATTTTTTGCATGGTAGATAATGACTTGCTGATAGAATCAGACTGATGTATTATAAAAAATATCCTGTATAGCATTTTTCAGGTTACCTTTAGAAATTACTTACTAAGGAATTTATAAGGCTTTCATAAAGTAAAGAGTCTTCAATCTTTCAATCTGAAATTATTAAATTATTAAGAAGTATTGCTTTATATTTAAATTTTTATAAAAACTATTTTATGTAAACTGTTTACATTTTTGAAAAGCAAAATTTTTTATCACTGAGTTCAGTTTCATTTTATAACTCATTACTGGAATGTAATTAAATAAATTAAGCCACAGTATGTAAGAGGCCTGTTTTGGTATTACAGAGAAAAATTGTTAAGTATTAAAATAATATGAATTATTAAAATTACATATGGTTAATAGCATGAAAGATGATGGCTGGGTTTTCACACCATTTTAAGATTTGGAAGGAGTGTCTTTTGCTGCACATAAAGGAAATATTTTTAAGATTCATTATATTATCTGATCTAGTAAAAAAAAACTATTAATAATCCTCAAAGTTTTTTCTTACTAAAATGTTGCCCATATAAAAATCAGCTTCTACAAGGTAGAAGCTTCATGACAAATTTTAAATAAAACATTTTTGGTTGTATCTGATGTCATAAACTGAATTTTCTAGCCTAAGGAGAGTGTATAGCACTTCTTCCTTTTTTTCATAATCCATGGAGACCATCTAAAAGTGGAGCTGTCAGTTCCTGGGCACAAAAATCAGTATAGATGGGTGACTGTGTGTAGTAGCTAAGTGTAAAAATTAGGAAATTAACCTGATCTCAAACAGAAAAACAAAGGAAAAATAGTGAAAACATAGTGAAAACATATTGCTTAACATCCAGTGTAATGTGAAGGGGACTAGCCAAGTTCAACCAAGTTATTAAAACTCATCATTTTTAAGTTTATAGAGGTAGATGTTTTAAATATTCAATATGTGAAGGTAGGTAAGTCTGAGCTTGAGTTTTAAACAGGTCATTTTTAAAAGCGAGACACACAGCTAGGGCATAGGCTTAAAAATGTATTTGGTAAACTGTTGCTGAGTTTTCATTTGTCCTTTGGCATGACATTAGGATGTGAAATGTGTTATTTTATTGAAAGCTATTCTCGCAAACAGCTGGACATAGCCTGAATAAAATAATCCTGAAGTTGACTTTACTAGTTGGTATTTAGGTATATATAGGATAGGAAAAATTTATATCTATTAGTATCTTTTTAAAAATAGTTTGCATAATAGGTCAGAAAGTAATAAGGATTTAGAAAGTTTCTTTTATGTGTTGCTAAAAATATGTTATATAAATGAATATTGTGTAGCTTTCTTTGCTTTGGTGCCAAAATTAGACATTTTAAAAACAAAGATCCTAAATATGATTAGCAAGAAACACATTGAAAGTATTAAAAATCATCTCAGATTGTTAGTGTACACTTTAAAATTTTTGTCCTTTAGATATTTTCTCCAAAATACCAAAGGGAAAAAAAAGGTATGCTTTTTTAGGTAATATTTCTTATATTATTTAAACATTTCCTTTCTGTACTATCCTTGGTTGTTTTAGAACTATATGAGGCTAAGCATGAGTGTTTAGATTCCATATCATATTATATCGTGACTTGTAATGAAAAGGACCTTGATAATTGAAAGCTAAAACATTGATCTTTTATAGTTATTAAAGCTGTTTTTGCTATCATGGAATATATAATTTAAGCAGAGCAGGTTTTTTTGTACTAATGAACTCATACAACCTCCGTTTTCTGTATTTTATCTGGAGAGAAAACTTGAGTAATATAATCTTTAAAGAACTGAATGAGCACACTGTGGAAGTACATCAGTATGTTTTGGTGTAAGGGCACAATTACCTACAATATATTAGCTAAGAAAAACACTAATGTAAATCTTTTTTTGAAGCAAAATGCAATTATTCTTAGACTTTTTGAAATTTATAAAAGTTTTAGAACAAAAATGCCTTGGTATATACTCAGTAAACCTGTATTATAAATATAGGATTAAAATATATACTGAAAACACCAGACAAGTGGAGTATTAAATTGTCATGATCTTTTTGACTAGGGCTCTAATTATAGAACACTGGACTGTAACATACAGCATGCTACTTTCAAAATAAATGTAGCAAAATAAAATATTCTCAGTGGATGGACTGGTTTTTGGATGTGCCAGAATATTCTTTATATTATTTATTCTATTAACATGCTATTACATTTTATTCCTCAACCTAAATATTTTAGCCCAGAAACATTCTGGTGATATACTCCAAAAATATGTATGTCAATGGATAGTTCATTATTCTTTATAAGACAGGATTAAAAAAATTAACTCATTATAATTAGGTTATCTTTCTAATATTATAAGAAAGTTTTAATATAGAATTTTTATTCTTTCCTAACAGAAGTGCAAACCAACTTTGGTTCTTAGAGTGCCCATGAAATTAAAATTGTGAAAAAAAAAGACTCTTAGTATTGTGCAATGAAATTTAAATAAATGTTAGAATAAATTCCCAGGCAGTCAACTTATATATTGCATATTGATATAACAATATTTGTTCTTTTATTATTACCCCAGTCTTCTATAAAACGACTATAATGTTTTGGCAGAAGAAAGTTGGAATATATTTTAAATAGGCAGCATTTAAATAAAAGTTGGTATGACCATTCTTTAATTTAAAAAGTTCTACTTAGTGTGGCGTTTTTTAATGATAAACTTTTCCAATTCTCTAAGAGCAATCAAGCTTTGTATTTAAAAGACAAAACACAATGTTTTGGTTAAGTTTTGTTTAGTTAATGTTTTGAAAGTCTGGAAACCTCACAAACTAAGACCTGAATGAAAGATAAAAAGGAATATTGTCGGTGTTAAAGGAAAAAATATGTATTGAATCGGACATGATATAGGCACTGAATACTTATACATGGCTAAGATGCTCTAAGAACCCTTAAACACTTCGTGTATGAATAACAAAAGCAGGCTGGAAGTAGATATGGAGATCTTCAGTATATTGAAGAACAGTGTCAACTCTGGCTCTAGTAATTGGTATAAAATGGTCATAACATAACAGATTTCCAGGTATTATATATACAAATTGTTTTTATATATATTAGTATCTGGCAAAATTTATAATGTAAACATAGAATCTGAAATGTTTTATCAAAAACATTTGGTAAAATATACACAAACCTAAATACAGTGAAAACAAAATAATGTGGAAGCTAGAATCTTTTACATATGTTATCTCCCTAACAAGACAGTGTTTTCTGAATTTATGTTATTACAACAAATGGCCTGTTGCTCTGTATATTATGTATATGCCATGCTATGTCCAACAAATATAAAATGTCTGGGAAAAAAACTGTAAAATCCATTCACTAAGTATGTTTTTAAGTGGTTATATATAACATTATCATGTTGATAAGATAAATGATGACCAAATTTTTCAAACTTTATCAAGATGCCTGTTTTATAGATATAATCTTTGTTATATTTGTTACAGATTTATAAGTCTGTGGTACTAAAGTGTGTGTGAATAAAGGAAACCATGATTTTATCTGTATCTCCAGTGTTCTCACTACTAAGATTTTTTTACTTTCCTTAAAACAAAAATGTTTAACTTCAAGCACATCCAAAACCCTCATATTTGTAACAGACTACACATGGGGCTAGTTGTTTTCTATTATTGGATAAAATAATTATCCAAGACTCTACTTAACAGAATCAATAGAGGAAGGTGGAGTAAGAATTGAATCCTCTGCTCTGAAATCTTTTCTAGGATGAAAGTGTGGGCTTCAAGAATATCGAGGTTTCAAACCTACAGATGAAGGTTGAGAAAAGCTTCTTCTCACAGAATGTAACCTTGGTTCCTATCAAGAGATTTAAAGAAAATTAGGGTTTTAATGCACTTTAAATGGCTCTTATTTTATAATTACTTAAGGGAAAGAGTTAAAAAATAATACTAACTGGGCCTGGATTCTGAGGAGAGAAGGTGTACTTAAGGAAATTCCCACTAGAAAGAGTAGGCTACCTCATAACCTGCTGCTTCACAGGGAAGCATCCTAGGGCTGTAAAAAAAGACTCACTACAAAGGATTTGAGAATAGCTGCATCTAATGGTATTTCTAAAATTATTAAGTTATACTTCCTTCTTTGTGCCAACCCTGAACTTTGGTAAAGATTTGTTAAAAAAAAAGATTTATGTACTTAATGATATACAAAATTAGAGGCAGATCCTATGGTTGAGAGAGCAACTATCCAGAGAAAATCAAGGAATTATTAATAAACTTTCATGTTAACAGAGAAATATCCTACTGTTAAGTAAAACATCCAATGAATAGACTGTGTTCTAACAAGTGATTTTTACTTGATCATTTGCTGAACATAAGGATTGCTGGAAATACTGCTTTTCTCAAAACAATTAATAGAGAAATTTTAACTAATGCGTCTCTAATGACTAAATGCCTCCTTAAGAGCATCAATGTTTAGCCAAATTGAGTTTAAATATGATTCAAGCAGAATGCATACATCAGGGAGCTGGGGTTTATCTCCTAAAGCTTGAATAAAACACTGGAAGTAGCATGTAGCTAAATCAGTTGCCCAGCTTGAATGTGACAACAGAAATATAATACCAAGTGTTCTTGTAGTTATTCTAAAAACCCTATTATACTGTTGGTGGGAATGTAAATCGGTGCAACCACTATGGAAAACAGTATGGAGATTCCTCAGAAAACTAAAAATAGAATTACCTTTTGATCCAGCAATCCCATTCCTGGGCATTATCCAGAGAAAACCATGACTCGAAAAGAAACATGTACTCCACTGTTCATTGCAGCACTACATACAATAGCCAAGACATGGAAACAACCTAAATGTCCACTGACAGAGGAGCGGATAAAGAAGATATGGTACATATACACAACAGAATATTACTCAGCCATTAAAAGGAAAGAAATAACAGCATTTGCAGCAGCATGGATGGACATAGAAATTATCATGCTAAGTGAAGTCAGACAGTGAGACACCAACATCAAATGCTATCACATACATGTGGAATCTAAAAAAAAGGACACCACTTCTTTGTACAACAGATACTGACTCACAGACTTTGAAAAGCTTATGGTTTCACAACCTAAATGCCCATCGACAGAGGAGTGGATAGGGAAGATATGGTACATACACACAATGGAATATTACTCAGCCATTAAAAGGAACAAAATAACATTTATAGCAACATGGATGGATCTAGAAATTATCATGTGAAGTGAAACCAGTCAGACAATTAGACAGAAACACCCAATGCTACCGCTTACATGTGGAAACTAAAAAGACAAAATGAACTTCTTTGCATAACAGACAATGACTCACAGACTTTGGAAAACCTTTGGTTTTTCAAATAAGACAATCTGGGGGGTGGGGGGATGCACTGAGGGTTTGGGACACAAATCCTATCAAATTGACTTGTGATGAGTTTTTGAACACCTATAATTGAAATAAAATTCATTAAGTTAACGAAAAAAAAAGAGCTTACAGTTTCTAAATGAGACAGGTTGGGGGTGGGGAGGATGCACTGGGCATTTGTGATTGAAATGCTATAAAATTTGGTTGTGTGGAGTTCCTGTCGTGGCTCAGTGGTTAATGAATCCGACTAGGAACCATGAGGTTGCGGGTTCTATCCCTGGCCTTGCTCAGTGGGTTAAGGATCCGGCGTTGCTGTGAGCCGTGGTGTAGGTTTCAGATGCGGCCCGGATCCCGCATTGCTGTGGTGAAGGCTGGCGGCTACAGCTCCTGTTAGACCCCTTGCCTGGGAACCTCCATATGCCGCGGGTGCGGCCCTAGATAAGGCAAAAAGACAAAAAAAAAATTTGGTTGTGATGATTATTGTACAACTGTAAATGTAATAAAATTCATCAAGAAAAAAACAAAAATAAAAATTAGCAACTTTATATGTAGTTAAAGGAAATGAACTAAACCTTCTAAAATAAAAAACCCAGTTTCTCTAAAAAGGCATGGTTGCTTATCTATTATATTTTCCATGATTTGGGCATATGCGACATTCTGTTAACCTACCAAGACTGAGCATATCTATTAACAGTGAAACAATCTGCCAGTGCTAGAATAATTAAGTATTAAGAGTAAGTCATAAAAACAATGGGTAATTTTTTATGGCATATCAGACCTACATGCTTCTAGGGCTAAAAATATTTTAAATTGTACAGTTACACATAGAGTTTATCCATATCACTTAAAGATACTTTGTGAAGGTACAAAATAGTCTTTTAACCAGAAAAAAACCCCAAAGTATTATAAAATAAGTTAAAAGATAGTTATTAAAATCAGTGTTGTGAGAAAATTCACTTCAGTGACATCAAGCTATATTTAACTATAGTCACTGTTACAATTTTTGAGCTAAGGAGACTTCAGTATGTAATTATGATAGTGATCCATTTATCTTGGAATCACATTTTATCAGTATAAAAAGTACATGAGTTTGGTAGTTGTCATTAGAATGTAAAAAAGATAACTAAACTAAAATAACTTTTACCCCGAATAACAAACACTACATGGAAGGTCTATATAAAGACTGATAAATGCCTATATTGCAGTTATTAGCAAGAAGTATGGAAAAGAAGAAAAGCAACCATAGTTTTGTTTTTGTTGATGGACTTTATGCTTTCAAAAATGCGTGGAAATGTGCCATGTTCCCAAAACATGGAGTAAACAGAACTGCCTATAGGTATCTTTTGCTATCAGAGGAACTGAGGTTTTTCTGGAGTAAAAGACCTTTCTTCTCATCTTGTATTCCTTATATTTCCCAGAATGCTGAATTTCACAATACTTTTAAAGAAAATTTTTGACTAATCTAAATTCTGTGGTAATTCTGTTTTCACTGTTTTCGTTGGGAACCTGTTCATACTCAGGTTACTTGACAAAAGTAGGATTAAACAGTTCATGTTTATCACAATTTATTTTAGAATTGAGATATTTTTTGCCTGACTCCCAGATGCTTAAGGGATTAGAACAGACATTTGTTTCTAAGATTTAATTTTAGTGATTCAATGAAAGATAGCCTATAACTTTTTTTTTTTAGGGCTGCACCTGTGGCATATGGAGGTTCCCAGGCTAGGAGTCTAATCGGAGCTACAGCTGCCAGCCTACACCACAGCCACAGCAACGCAGGATCAGAGCTGCATCTGCAACCTGCACCACAGCTCATGGCAATGCCGGATTGTTAACCCACTGAGCGATGCCAGGGGCTGAACCCACAACCTCTTTGGTTCCTAGTCAGATTCGTTTCTGCTGTGCCATGATGGGAACTCCTGGTCTATAACTCTTGAATAAGACAAAAATTATTTCTGAAAAGTGTTTTGTTCTCTAAGGACCTTACCCTATCAGGTCCCCCCACCCCAACCATGTCCTACTTGCCCTCCTTACAGGTAACGATTTAATATCAGAAGTTCTAGGTTCTACCACTTAATAGTAGTGCCATCTTTGGCAATTCTCTTAACCTATCTAAGCCTCACTTCTCTCATAAAAAAAGTTCCCTGGTTATCTCACAAAAATATTGAATGGATAATGAGAGACAATGTACATGAAGTGCTTGTAAATTTTAAGGTGCTATATAAGTATTTGGTGTTATTCTTATCTTGGAAAAATATAGTAAGCAAAAACATGATATTCTAAGCATGATTTTATAGCAGATTATCATCACCATCAACAAAATTTATACAGTGTTTATAAGGAATGTTACGGACTTTAAACAATCTTCAAAGACTAAACAGAAGCTTTTCTTTAGAATTACCTAAGAAATTATATAGCAAATTTACTTATGAAGGTGAAGTTACTAATATTTTAGGACTAATCATGTGGCTATTCCACACAGACCCTGTAATCCTAAAGTTATATGATTCTATAGTTTCATGTTTATGATATAGGTAAACAGGCTTATACTTAAAATAATTCAATTTATTTACATAGCTGTATCAATGGCTAAGCCAGAAACCATAAAGCTTCAAGGGGTAAAGTAATAGAGGGGTTCACACCTATTCCTTAGGGCTTAATGTCTTTCAAACTATTCTTGATCCCAGTTTAATATTAAATTCATTTTTAATGTATTAATAGTGTTATCTACATCCTGACTTCCCTGGGACAGTCTGGGTTTATGTCTTTGTTTTTGTTTCTGTGTGGCATATGGAGGCTCCTAGCTAGGGGTCAAACTGGAGCTGTAGCTACCGGCCTATGCCACAGCCACAGCAACGCAGGATCCAAGCCATGTCTGCGACCTACACCACAGCTCATGGCAACACTGTATCCTTAACCCACTGAGTGAGGCCAGGGATTGAACCTGCATGCTCATGGATACTAAGTCAGATTCATTTCCACTGAGTCATGATGGGAACTCCATGCCTTTCGTAGTACTAGAATTTCATTTTTGGAGTTCACCTGGTGGCACAGGGGAAACGAATTGGACTAGGAACAATGAGGTTGTGTGTTCGATCCCTGGCGCTGCTCAGTGGGTTAAGGATCTGGTGTTGCCATGAGTTGTGGTGTAGGTTGCAGATGTGACTCGGATCTGGTGTTGCTGTGGCTGTGGTGTAGGCTGCCAGCTGTAGCACCGATTCGACCCCTAGCCTGGGAACCATCATATGCCACGCTTGCGGCCCTAAAAAGCAAAAGAAAAAAAATTTCATTTTTGAAAATCAGTTTTTGAATAGAACGATTTAATAGGTTTACTAATATGATAAACTGTTGGTCATTAAGTACATATTTCAAAAATTATATAATTTTAATTATTTTTGGTGCCCTCTTTCAAGTGTCCTGGTTTGAATGATAAATATATAATTTCTGCATACAGTAAGAACTTGGAACAGAAATCAGTGGTCAAGAGCTTTCTGACTACTACAAGGAGCAGAAGTGAAAGCAGGACTTGATATGATAGATAAAACATCATAGGATCTTGTCTATTGGTAAAAAGTCTATTTTTATAAGATAATCAAATCAAGTCTGTTGCTCATCAGTGAAGGTAGTGAGATTCAAGAGGAAATAAGTGCTGGAGAACAAGGACTTCTAATTCTGAATACATATAGTCATTAAGCTAATATCCATATCGGAATTTGGTGAGTCTCTGAGAAAAGATGAAGTTAACATTCTTACACACGAAGCCATTCAGACAGACCCTAATGGCAAGCTTGTCTTCCCAGAACAAACTGTATTTATTAACAATAGAGAAGATTTTTTTGAAACACATGACCTGAGATTAAATCATGTCAGTGAATACTATATTGCTGGCTACCTTTATCTAGAGTGTATAAAGACGTTTGGTTTGAGGAGTTCAAGTTGTGGTGCATTGGAAACGAATCCAATTAGGAACCACGAGGTTGTGGGTTCGATCCCTGGCCTCACTCAGTGGATTAAGGATTCGGCGTTGCTGTGAGCTGTGGTGTAAGTTGCAGACGCGGCTCGGATCTGGCATTGCTGTGGCTCTGGCGTAGGCCAGCAGCTGTAGCTCCAATTCGACCCCTAGGCCTGGGAACCTCCACATGCCGTAGGTGCGGCCCTAAGAAGACAAAAAAAAAAAAAGATGTTTGGTTTGAAGGATGTTTAATAAAAAAAGTGGACCAACTGAAAGATTTGTATGAAGAAATGATCTTTAGAATTAATTTTGGATATTTCCCCCAATTATTCATCATCTAGAAGAAAATAAGGGAAGCTGAAGTCTCTGTAATGGGTATATACAATGTAAGCAAAGGTGATTTAGAAAGTAATTTCCTTTTTTTTTTTTTAGGGCCGTGCATGCAGCATATGGAGGTTCCCAGGCTAGGGATTAAATCAGAGCTGCAGCCACCGGCCTACGCCATAGCCACAGCAAAGCCAGATCTAAGCCACATCTGCGACCTACACCACAGCTCACGGCAACGCTGGATCATTAACCCACTGAGCAAGGCCAGGGATGGAATCCGCAACCTCATGGTTCCTAGTTGGATTCGTTAACTAGTGCGCCACGACGGGAACTCCGAAAGTAATTTTTGAGAAGCAAGTGAATGGATTAAAAAGAACTTTTTAACTTAAAAAATACAAATCTGTTAAAAGTGCAAACCAAAGTGACTATTTCATTATTTAGGGTTGTACCTATGAGATCCTTTGAGGAAACTGGATAGCTTTTTTTTTTTTTGCCTTTTGTCATTTTATGGCCGCGGGTTTATGGCCGCACCCGCGGCATGTGGAAGTTCTCAGGCTAGGGGTCTAATCGGAGCTGTGGCCACTGGCCTGCGCCACAGCCACAGCAACGCAGGATCCGAGCCGCGTCTGCAACCTACACCACAGCTCACGGCAACGCCGGATCGTTAACCCACTGAGCAAGGGCAGGGATCGAACCCGCAACCTCATGGTTCCTAGTCGGATTCGTTAACCACTGTGCCACGACGGGAACTCCGGGATAGCTCTTTTGAAATCTAGCAAGTAATAAATTACAAAAAGATGAGTTATTAACATATTTTTTCTAATTTCATCTGATCCTTAGGAATTAGACAGAGGTAACTCTTCCTGATCATATTTTAAATTTTCCTTTTATAATATTTATAAAATATAAAGCAAAAGAAAGAAAAGGATATAACA
>PVHT020000143.1:8294526-8320009 GCA_004024745.2 Catagonus wagneri
GCCACGACGGGAACTCCGGGATAGCTCTTTTGAAATCTAGCAAGTAATAAATTACAAAAAGATGAGTTATTAACATATTTTTTCTAATTTCATCTGATCCTTAGGAATTAGACAGAGGTAACTCTTCCTGATCATATTTTAAATTTTCCTTTTATAATATTTATAAAATATAAAGCAAAAGAAAGAAAAGGATATAACATTTAACATTCAAACAAATGCTATCCTAGTTCTTTTTTTTTCATACTTCCAAAATGTTTACTCTCATTGTTAGAAACTCCTGTGAAAAATGTGGAGCTTTAAGAGTAACAGTGGGTTCAGAAATGGAAGAAGGAAAGAAGTTGTGAAAACCAAGAGTGACATTCTCTTATGTATGAGTTAGCTACTTAAATTTTTTAAAAAGTACAGTTGATTCACAATGTTTCTTCAATTTCTGCTGTGAAGAAAGTGACCCAGCCACCAATACACACATTCCTTTTTTTTTTTCATTTTCCATCATGTTCAAACTCAAGAGACTAGACACAGTTCCTGTGCTGTACAGGACTCCATCACCCATCTTTGATATCTCCCCCAAACTCCTATCCATCCTCCCAACCCCCACAAACACAGGTCTGTCCTCCATGTCCATGATCTGTTTCTATCTTGTAGATAGATCATTTGTGCCATATTTTTAGACTCCACATGAAAGTGATAACATATGGTGTTTGTCTTTCCCTTTCTGACTTACTTCACTTAGTATGAGAATTGCTGGATCACATGGTAGTTCTATATTTAGTTTTCTGAGGTACTTCCAGTTTTCCACAGTGGTTGTACCAATAGTGAAGGAGGGTTCCCTTTTCTCCACATCCTCTCCAGCATTTGTTGTTTGTTGAGTTGTAATGATGGCCACTCTAACTGATGTCAGGTGGTACCTCATTGTTTTGATTTTCATTTCTCTACTAATTAGTGATGTTGAGCATTTTTTTCATGTGCTTGCTGGCCATCTGTATGTCTTCTTTGGAAAAATGTCTATTTAGGTCTTCTGCCAGTTTTCAATTAGGTTGTTTTTTTGTTGTTGAGTTGTATAAATTCTTTGAATATTTCAGAGATAAAGTTTGTTGGTTGTATCATTTGCAAAGGTTTTCTCCCATTCTGTGGATTGTCTTTTTTTTTTTTAATGGTTTCCTTTGCTGTGCAAAAGCATTTGAGTTTAATTAGGTCCCACTGGTTTATTTTTGTCTTTATTGTCATTATTATAGGCTCAAACAAGATGTTGCTGTGATTTATGTCAAACAGTGTTCTGCCTATGTTTTCCCCAAGGAGTTTATAGCATCTGGTCTTAAATTTAGGTCTTTAATCCCATTTTGAGTTTATTTTTATGTACAGTGTTAGAGAATGTTTTAATTTCATTCTTTTACACACAGCTGTCCAGTTTTCTCAGCACCACTTATTTAAGAGACTGTCTTTCTTCCACTGCATGTTCTTGCCTCCTTTGTCATAGATCAGTTGACCATAGGTGCTTTAGTTTATTTCTGGGCCTTCTATCCTGTTCCATTGATCTATATTTCTGTTTTTGTGCCAGCACCATACTATTTTGATGACTGCGGCTTTGTAGTATAATCTGAAGCCAGGGCACCTGATTCCTCTAGTTCTGTTTTTTTCTTTTCAATACTGCTTTAGTTATTTGGGGTCTTTGGTGTTTCCATACAAATTTTAAAGAATTTTATTCTAGTTCTGTAAAGAATGTCATTGGTAATTTGATAGGGATTGCACTGAATCTGTAGATTGCCTTAGGTAGTATTGTCATTTTTACTGTGTTGATTCTTCCAATCCAAGAGCATGGTATATTTTTCCATCTATTTGTGTCAGCTTTGATTTCTTTCATCAATGTCTTTTAGTTTTCAGAGTACAGGTCTTCTGTTTCTTTAGGAAGTTTATTCCAAGTTCTTTTATTATTTTTGATGCGATGGTAAATGGGATGGTTTCCCTAATTTCTTTTTCCTGTTTCATTGTTAGTATATAGAAATGCAATTGACTTCTGTGTATTAATTTTGTATTCAGCAACTTTACCAAATTCATGGATGAGCTCTAACAGTTATCTGGTAGTGTATTTAGGATTTTCTAGGTATAGTATCGTATCACCTGCATGAACTAACTACTTTTAAAATAGATTCTTTAAGCCAAAACATCTTTCCCCATTTTGCCTGTATTTTTTTCATGTTACATTATACTGTTGGAAATTCTATGAAATTGGATTGAATGTTTGGGTTAATAGGCATTCTCTTTAACCCTATTCTTGGGGATGCTGGGGAGGGGAAGACCTTTTTCTCTCTCTTCTATTCCCAAAATCTAGAATTCAAGTTAATATTATTAGATTATAGATTTAGCCTAATATTGACATTTTTGGGACTATCCTATCAATTTGAATATCATTGGTAATATGATTGGAATTTGACAAAACTCTTTCAAAATTAAGTATGCTTGATCACATTTCTTTTCTTTCAGTTTAGAATCATATTTGAAGATGAAAGCAGAGGTGATAGTACATGTACAACGACTACATAGTAAATATACTTAAGTCCTATCTATTTCAGTCAATGAAAATTAATTGAATTGGGTGTGTAAGAAAAGACTCAGGATCTCTAAAAATTTGGGGAAATTCTATTCAAAATAGAAAATAGAGGTCCTCAGAATGCTAAAAGCTGTAAGGGGGAAAGTCAGATGGAGGTTTTTCTTAATTGTCGGGAAAGTCTTTTCCTTTTTAAAAATTGATTCAAACGTCAAGGATACGGTATTTGGTGAACAAGCTGGAAAAGAGAAAAAGAATTCACTGTCTAGTGAATTCTTTCCAGATGGAAAGGGGACAACAGGTAGGCTTAAGGAATTCATAGGACAGGAAGAATATACACAGTTGACCTTTGAACACCACAGAAGTTTGAATTGTGTGGGTCCACTTTCAGGCAGTTTTTTTTCCCAATAAATATGAACTATAGTACTACATAATTCATGGTTGGTTGAATTCGCAGATAAGGAACAAGGGAGGAAGCACAGATACAGAATGGTGGATATGAAGGGCTGATTAGGGGTTTTAATTAGATTTTTTACTATGTGTGTGTGTGTGTGTGTGTGTCCCTGATCCCTATGTTGTTTAAGGGTTAACTGTAGTTTGATTTTTACTTGTAATTTTCCAAAGGAAAAACTGCAAGAAGCACTAAAACCTATTAAAGACAAAGATCTAGAGGGAATACCACAAAACTTGTTGATGGTAAGTAATGGGAGGAAAATAAATGCTAAGAACTTTGAGACATTTATTTGAGCCTTTATACTTGGTTCTCTTTATATAACAAAATAATACACACGAAAAACTACCATCTTCTCAAAAGTGCTTTTTTCCCCAGGAAAGAAAAACTCTGAGTTGTATTCTACTCTCTATTCCATGACAGAAGAAATGAAGAAAAAAGTAAGTCTAGTAAAAACCCCTCTTTTTAGAAATTCTTTCTTTAGGCCTAAAAGGATATTGGAATCTTGTAGATACCTACATCACAAAGGAGTGTGAGGATCTAGGGTCCCCCAAGTTTTTCTGATGAGGAACAAAAACCAAGTAGAAGGCTGAACTGAGGAAAAGACTTGGCAGAGGAGGAAGAGAAGGACTTTAGTCCCTACATAGAGAGGCGTGGCTTCTTACACTCCTTATTTCCAAAGGGGAGAAAGTGTACCAAGATGTTTATGACTCATATCACCTTCAGAAAAATACTAAATGACCATGACTTATGAGTACACACCTTGGCAGAAATACGAAACTAAGGTTAACATACTAGCGCTTCACTAAGAAAATTATGCACCAAAATATTAGTAAATAATCAAGTATTGGCTTCTTTTAACTAAGAAATACATAATAAGTGAGGAAAAGTGACAGAAAGTTTTTAAATTACATGTTTTAAAATAAGTCAGAAGTTCCCATTGTGGTGCAGTGGAAACGAATCCGACTAGTATCCATGAGGATGCGGGTTTGACCCCTGGTCTCCCTCAGTGGGTCTGGGATCTGGTGTTGCCATGAGCTGTGATGTAGGTTGCAAATGTGGCTTGGATCCTCCTTTGCTGTGGCTGTGGCGTAGGCCGGTAACTGTAGCTCCGATCTGACCTCTACCCTGGGAACTTGTATACGCTGTGGGTGTGGCCCTAAAAAGCAGGAAAAAAAAGGTCAGATGTCAGTATGCATCACTCAGTAGCCAAAATGTCTTAATGACTATTCATACTACTGTTTTGTATCTTTACTTTGAGACAATCAGGCTTGGTATTATATTAGTTGATACTATTTTAAGTACCATGCCTAAAAAAAATGGTAAAATGGGAAGTCCTTAATCTGTTATTTCACTAGTTTGAAATCTATACCTTCTATTTTATATTTTCAGATCTTGACAGGTCAGAAAGTAGGTAACATCAAGATAACCATGAATCTACTATATAGAAAACTGAAGGATTATGTTATAAGGAAAGGAGAAATGAAATAATGACAATGTGAAATAAAACAAGTGATCCTAAATGGTACTCAATTTCTGGGAGAATCCAGGAGGATGTAAAAAACATTAGCAAAATTATGCAGCATATAAAAGCAGAGATACGGAAGTACTCATAGCAGGTCCAACAATAGCAATAACCTAATTGCTAATCAAAGAGTAGTACTCAACATGAAAACGCAGAAGCTGATAGCATATGTTTAGGAATTTATGTACAGGAATGAACACTGAAGAGAGTTGAAAGAAATGGCACCAATTATGAATATTATATTCATCCTTTGTGTGTAATTTGCCCCTTTCCTCCTGAAGTCTACAGGGACTTCAGAGTACATCTTAGGCAAAGTATAGGGTCCAGCAATTTACTATTATCACAATAGTGCATGTCCCAAGTTTTTTCCCTAGTCCTTTGATTCTGTATTCTAATACTATCCAAGCACTGCTTCTGGAAAAATAGAATTTTTGTGACGCCAGTTCATTATTTTATAGTTAAATACAGCATAAATCCAGGGAACATTCCTAACACATGGGGGTTTTTCATGTATAAATGTGTTTGAAAATACTGTACTGCCATTATTGGCAGAAATTTATAAAGCAATGTTATAAACTAAGTTATACCCCTTTTTATAAGCTATCCTTCTGAAATCAGCTGACAGAGGAAGTAAAAGTCTTAATTTTCCAAGATACTTTATCTTCTAACATGCTACCATCTTCCTATCTCTGACTGTATTAGAGATTTTGGGAAAAGAGATTGTAAAGTTATTACCTTGTGATTCTGCTACAGGCACTAGTACATGTATTACTCATTTCAATCTATAACAGAATGAACTGCAGATATCTTAAAACTGGCCTTTCAGAATGGGTACTAAGGAAGTAAAAACTTCTTTTCAAATGTAACTAGAGAAGATATACTATAGAAAAGAAAAAAATAAAATTAGCTTTAGTCTATGTAGGGAAACTTTTCTTCCTCTTGATCCATTTTATTTATTTACTTATTTATTTACTTATTTATTTATGCATTTTAGGGCCACACCTGCAGCATATAGGAATTCCCAGGGTAGGGGCTGAATTGGAACTGCACCTGCTGGCCTATGCCGCAGCCACAGCAATGTGAGATTCGAGTTGCATCTGAGACCTACACCACAGATCACAGCAACGCTGGATCCTTAACCCACTGAATGAGGCCAGGGGACCTGCATCCTCATGGCTACTAGTCAGGTTCATAACCCTCTGTGCCACAATGGGAATTCCCTGTCTGTTTTTAGAAAAACATGTTTGGGCTATCAAGCTAGGTCACGAAAAAGGTTGACGATGTCCTCCATGTATTTAGGCTGCAACAAATTCCACAGCTTTGATTAGCTTCTCAAAGCAAAGCTAAATTGCAAGAAGATCTATGAATTTTACATGCCTGTATATATGTAAAATGTGTATATGTTGGTATGCATATTATGTATGTATATTATATGTGCGCAAGCAAATCATCTATATATTTCTGTGGAAAAACACACTTGGATATCTAAGATTTATCAAAATTCCTCATCCATATAATACATCATTAATTTTTATTAACAGTCTAGGATTTGTTTAGCATCACGTTTAACATTTTGAAAATCAAAACATTAACTTTTTTCTTTCTCAAGGATAGTATTATTAAAAGAAGATCTCTAACACCAGTGGTTAATCAGTTTTACTTACAGAACAAAAACTTTTGAAATTTCATTGTGGGACTTTAGTCTTTCTACATTTATAAAAGCTGAGAATAATTAATACTTGTATGCTAGTATATATTCATATGGCCCTAACAGTCTCCTGAAACCATTTGACTGGAAAGCATATTCATTATGGTTTCAAAAAAAAAAAACCACCCTATTTGACTTACCAGAAAAAACTCTGGGGTCCAACTCTTATTATTTCTGCTGCTGTTGAGTATGGAATATATTTGGGCATAGAATAAGAGAGGAAAAAGATTTATTAGGGTAATGCCAATATTTATGACTTACCCCCTTCTCTCCTAAAATAAGGTCAGTGACAGAACTGCAAATAGATTGAAGAAGGATTTGCTTCATACTACAAATAAATTTTAGTGATATAAACACTTTATGACTTAATCTGTAACTTCTGAATAACAGCTTTT
The DNA here is from genome assembly GCA_004024745.2 of Catagonus wagneri. Lineage (NCBI taxonomy): Eukaryota > Metazoa > Chordata > Mammalia > Artiodactyla > Tayassuidae > Catagonus > Catagonus wagneri. The sequence goes on from PVHT020000143.1 coordinate 8,301,151, forward strand.
CTTCCCCACCTATTTTCCAATTTTATAATAAGAATTGGCTTTAGAATCAGAATTTAAAGTGTTCCTTTGTTATAAGAAAGAGTTTTGTTTTTTATGGAAATAATTGTCCTTTTAAGAACTGATGACATATATAATTGAATACATTGGTAAAACATAAGAAGAAAAGGTCAAAAGATGAAAGCATTCAAAGAATACCAAAATACAATTGAATATCAGTCAGTATTATGGAATCATGTCAGAGGTGATCCCTTCTTTTAGCAAAGCAATTCTATCAGGTGATCCATATTATATAAAAATTGGTACCAAATGGCTTATGTTAAAGTAAGGCTGGAGCATTATTTCAAATATTAGGGAAAAAATTTAGTATAGTCAAATTAATCACATGAAAAAGCAAGAATACTGATTATGTTCATGGTATATCTAATGTTTGGAAAATGCTTTAAAAAAAAGAAGCATAAACACTATTCAAATTCTGAAAACCATAGTAGAAGCAAAATTAAATAAGAGGTAGCTGTAGCAAAAAAAGACAAAAATGACAAAATAGCACAGTAATAAACAGAATCACTAAGAGTAAATATAATATTGCTAAAAGGTATGAAAGATTTAAAAATTCTATTAGAACTAGAAATGACTCTTACCCTAAATATTAAAATAAAAGCAAAGAATATGAAACATAACCTCTAGAAGACTGAGAGGAAAAGAAATAACACAAAGCAGAGAAAATGAAGGACACCTCACTATTCCCAATGTGATTATTATTTATGGAATGGATAAAACATGTTGTAGAAAATGTCACTACAGTTAGAATACACATTAAAAAAACCAACATGCCACATCTACCTAATAATTTTGTGGAACAGCTGAAAAAGCAAATTGCATCAAATTTAGACAGCTTATAGTGGAATAAATATGGTGAGGTATTAACTAACCCTAAGTTTCACAACAGGCAGCTTCTAGCCGGTTCGTTGCAGCTGGATCACGGCCACACAAGGATCACTGGACAAGAAATCAGTTGAGCTGGACTAGAGCTGCCCAGTTGTCTTAATAGTGAATGCTCCACAATGTCTGTTAAGTAAAGAGAAAGAAAATATAGATCAGAAAGACTGAATGGAAAAAAGAATAAGAATTAGAATAGATGAGTGTAGGACATCAATGAATATTTACTAAATACTTGCAGCAGAACATGTGGTACTAATTATATTAGAGTGTTAAGAAGCGAGAGGATAGAGATTAGGAGGGGTCCAGAGCTCAGGAAAGGCTTGCTTGCTGCTCCCTTAGAGCTTACAATCTATTTTATACAATCTCTAGTCTAGTGTCACAGTATAAATGTTTCATAGATAAAAATGAAGAACAGGTCAACAGAGAAACTAGTGAGTTAAACATTCTTTTGTTTTGAAAACATTAGATGAGTTTTTAAAACATGTTTTTAAAAAAGGAATAGAGATTAGCAGAAGGCTATTTCAAAAACTGTCTAAAACCCAAAAAGTACTCTTCAAGTTGGCACCGGTAGGACAGACATTGAGGTACCTATATCACATAATACAGAGTAATTCCATATATCTGTGTCATCCTGAGCATTTTTTGGTTAATATTCATTTAGACCAAAGAAATAACCTAGTTCCTACTACCTTTTTGGCACTTTGGGCACAGGTCAGCACTTAATTTAGGGAACCAAGTTGTCCAATGACATAGTTTAAAATTTTTGGATGGGCTCAAAATTTTCCATATTTGTTCCAATTTCTCTAGAGTAGTATTATCTGACAGAATTTTCTGTGTTGACGGAAACCTTCTATATCTACACTGTCAAATATGGTAAGTCTCTAGCCACATGGGGCTATTAGCACTTGAAATGTGGCTTAACAAGTGGTTCTGGGAAAATTGGACAGCCACATGTAAATCAGTGAAGTTAGAACATATTCTTACACCATACACAAAATTACACACAAAAAAGGTTTAATGATGTAAATTAAGATGTGAAACTATAAAACTACTAGAAGAGAACACAGGCAAAACACTCTTAGACATAAATCATGCAATACTTCTTTTAGATAAGTCACCAAGGCAAAAGAAATAAAAGCAGAAATAAACAAATGGGACCTAATTAAACATAAAAACTCCTGCACAGGAAAGGAAATTATCAACAAAATGAAAAAATATCTACAGAATGGGAAAAAATACTTGCAAATCATGTGACTTGACATGGGGTTAAATATCCAAAATATACAAACAGCTCATACAACTCACTATCAAAAAACAATCCAGTCGAAAAATGAGCAGAAGACTTGAACAGACACTTCTTCAAAGAAGACATACAGGTGGAAACAGGCACATGAAAAGAAACTCAGCATTGCTAACTATTACAGAAGTACAAATCAAAACCACAATGAAGTATCACCCACACCAGTCAGATTGACTATCTCAAAAAATCTACAAATAACAAATGTTAGTGGTGATGTGGAGAAAAGGAAACCCTTTTCTCCACACTGTTGGTGGGAAAGTAAACTGGCACAGCCACCATGGAAAACAGTATGAGGTCTCTTAGAAAACTAAAAATAGAACCATATAACCCAGCAATCCCACTCTTGGGTATACATCCAGAAAAAAAAGAAAACACACTAATTTGAAAAGATACACGTACCCCAATATTCATAGCAGCAATATTTATAATAGCCAAACAACAATCATAATGCCCATCAAAAGACGACTGGATTGGAGTTTCTGTGCGGCTCAATAGGTTAGGGATCCAGTGTTGTCACTGCAGTGACTTGGGTCACTCACTGCTGTGGCATGGGTTTGATCCCTGGCCTGGGAACTTCCACATGCAGTGGGCATGGCCAAAAAAAAAAAGAAAAGAAAAATGACTGGATTAAGAACTGGATTAACAAACACAACAGAGTATTACTCAGCCCTAAAAAGAATGAAATACTGCCACTTGCAGCAACACAGATGAACCTAGAGAATATTAAGCTTAGTGAAATGAGTCAGACAGAAATATAAATACAATATATTATCACTTATATGTGGAATCTAAAAATATAAATGAATGCATATACAAAACAGAAATGGACTCATAGACATAGAAAACAAATTTATGGTTACCAAAGAGGTAAGGGAAGGGGAGAAGGATGAATTAATCTGAGATTAACAGATACAAACTACTACATATAAAATAGATAAGCAACAAGGATTTATTGTATGACACAGGGAATTATATCCATTATCTTGTAATAACTTAAAATGGAATATAACCTTCAAAAATACTGAATCACTATGTTGTACACCTGAAACTAACACAATACTGTAAATTAGCTATACCTCAATTAAAAAAAAATGTGCCTGGCTGTAAAAGAGGAACTGAATTTTAAATTAAATACTATTATTATTTTTGGCTTTTTAGGGCCACACCTGTGGCATACGGAAGTTCCCAGCCTATGGGTCAAATCAGAGCTGCAGCTGCTGGCCTACACCACAGCCACAGCAATGCCAAATCTGAGCTCCATCTGCAATCTACACCATGGCTCATGGCAATGCCGGATCCTTAACCCATTGAGTGAGGACAGGGATCGAACTCGTGTCCTCATGGATCCTAGTCGGATTCATTACTTCTGAGCCATGATGGGAACTCCTCATTTAATTAATTTAAAATTGAGGAATTCCCTTCGTGGCTCAGTGGAAACGAATCTGACTAGCATCCATGGCCTCGATCCCTGGCCTCACTCAGCGGGTTAAGGATTTGGTCTTGCCATGAGCTGTGGTGTAGGTCTCAGACACGGCTCGGATCCCACATTGCTGTGGTTGTAGCATAGGCCGGCAGCTGTAGCTCCGCTTCTACCCCTAGCCTGGGAACCTCCATATGCTGTGCGTGCAGCCCTAAAAAGATAAAAATAATAAAATAAAATAAAACAAAACAAAATAAAATAAAACTGAACTAGCCTCATGTGGCTACTGGTTACCATGTTGGGAACAGCATGACTCTAGGGGTTCAGACTTACCTAGTTTGCTAAACTCTAGGACTGGTTAGGACCTGGTCTGTTTAATATTGTCTAGTACCACTTAGTATCATTCACTGCTGTATTCTCATTGGCTAGAATGCTGGCTAGCACATGGCTAGCACAGCGGCTAGAATGCTGGCTAGCACAACAAATATTTAGTAAATGAGTGAAATCTACTGTGGCAATACACAGCTCTTTACGCTTAATCAGCTTCTCATAGCTTACAGGTAATATGCCCTGGTTCTCTCAGGAAAATTAGAGAAGTGAAGTTAAACTATTCTTTGTATGTGGAATTGTTTGGTTGAAGGCTCAATACACCTAGAGAGAACAGGATCAGTACTAACTTCATTATAGCTCAAAGAAAAAAAATATAAGTAGTTATATATGAATAATTTAGGTTAATAATTATAGGAATATTGAAGGGATAATATAATATGCAATCGCAAGGAATTTGCTAGGGATGTGGATAAGAGTTGATGAAAGAGATAAGAAAAATCTAACTTCAGATTAAAAAAACAATTCAGATTTTATGTATGACTAAAGGATGGAAACTGAAGATCAGAGAAATCTTGAACAAATAATACAGTAAACTGGTTAGGCAATAACAGAACTTAGAAAAGTGATTTGGCAGTGGAAAAAGAAATGAATAAATTATTTTTAGCGAGTCATTGAGCTGAAAAGAGGACACAAAACAGTATAAATAGAACATGTAGCTTTAAGAGGTCATAAAAATCACTGGTATTGTTTTCATTTCAGAGGATAAGGAAGATGGGCAAACTAACATATAAGAGGTGAGGATTCTGATAATGAAATGTAAGAAATTGTGTATTCATGATACTCAGTTTGACGAGGTAGTGACCATCCATCCAGGTGTTTTTTGGGTTAAAATAGGAAGAGAAGCAAAGCATTAGGGTCAGAGTCACTATTAAACACTACTAAAATGCAGAAGAAAACTGGAAAACTCTCTTAGAAGACAGTTTAGAGGGCAGAGACTCATGCCATGATTAGTAGCCGGTAAAAGAGAAATGTATTTTTCGAAAGAGATACTACAAGATCAAACAGAATGCAAAGAAAGAGAACCATATATAAGAATTAATAACATTTGAGCATGGGCTAGTTGACAGTATTAAAGAGAACTTAAGAGGACAAGAACTAGGACAACACCCTTGGGTTTTGACTAATAATTATCAAATCTTGGCAATAAATATTAGATAAGTGGTTTGACTAGATCTCAGGACTGAAAGAACAATAATTTCATGTGAGTGAAAAAGATACCCTTATACTCCTTTTTCATGACTTTCTAAAACATATACATTTAAAATATTATTAGTGAAGTGTGGAATAAAAAAATCCTATTGCTTATTATCCTGTGTCCTCAAAGTGAGGAAAGATGTTATCCAAAAAACGTTCAGGAAACAATTCTGTAAGGTATTAAGGTTTCATGAGTTGAATCTTAGGTCGTGTTAGTAAGATGTTCATCCAAATAATATGGGTGCTAAGAGGAAAGAAAGAAAGACTGGGTAAAAGGAGGGAAAATACTTAATCAGAGAGAACAAGAGAATCAGAACGCAAGGGAAGTTAAGTGTTCAAACTGAGAATGGAAACACATAATTGGATACACAAACAGAATGTGCCACCCAATGAAATAGATTTCCCCCGATGAAAGTACAAAATATACTCAGATTACTGTATCAACTAATATCTACCCTTACATAGTAATTAACAACTATCTCAAATTATCCTTATTTACACTTCCCCAACATTGATTAAGTATTTTGGCTGGTAAGAGTTTATGGAGAAGGTAAAATTAAAGCAGTCCAGAAGCTAGGGGTCAAATAATCCATGTCAGATTAAAAACTGATTAAAAATGGAAATAAAACCAAAACATTTGTACTACATTTCACACTGTACTCTAAGAGGATACATGAACCTGACAATGGGTTAATCAAGGGTTGTAAAACTATGGCCTGCAGGCTGAATTTGCCCTATCACCTGTTTTTGTAAGTAAAATTTTGCTGGAACACAGTCACAGTCATTGTTTACACCTATTGATGGTTGTTTTCAAACTATAATTGCAGTGTTGAATAGCTGAGCTAGAGAGCATGTGGCCTACAAAGCTTAAAGTATTTACTATTGGGCCCTTTACAGAAAGTTCATTAACCCCTGGGGTTTATACTATTCAGGCTGGAAAAAAATTCCTGGCTAAGAACTTGTGGAAATCTTTGGAAGAAAACATTATTAGGATGTTTTAAATTCAAAGAGTGTGTATACTTTGTATTGTGGAAATAAATTATCATTACTTTCGGATATATTGGATTCAAATTGATTAAAGTCAAAATCAGAAATTATGAGTTTAACAGAAATTTGAAAAGAAACTAAGCAGCTATTGATATCAATGCTTCTGAGACTACAAAGAATAGGGATAAACAGGTTATGCGTTTACATATATAAGAAGATAAGTATTTGTGCACTAGCTACCATAGTGTTTATATTAAATTTATACAGTACTTTGTTTTACTGTCAAAAGTTGAGTTTTTAAATCTTAACAAAAGCACAAAGAGCTTACTCATAATATTAAAAAGTTTGTTTTTAATACTTTCAAGGCCTTAACTTTTTTTAACATTGAGACTAATAGTGTTTTTTTAATAGAAAATTACATTTGTTAAAATGTTTGTTGTAGAAGGTTTTGTTTACTTAATGTGATAAACTGTATTTGCAATATCTCATCAACCTCCTTCCTATGAAAAACCTCAGCTAATATGGAAGGCTAAAAAGCTCTCAGAATTAGGAAAATGTAGCTAAAGATATTCCTCCTTGTAAAAATGTATGTTACAAGTGAAATAAAGTGACTCTAACACAGAAGTTAACTGTGTCCCCCCCCCCTTTTTTTTTCTTTTACTTTTTCACTCCCCTGTGGCATATGGAGTTCCCAGGGCCAAGAGATCAGGGCATATGGAGATCCAAGCTGCAGCTGCAGCTGTGGTAATGCTGTGGCAATGCTGGATACTTAACCACTGTGCCAGGGTGGGGATGGAACCTGTGCTTGACTATGCCCAAGATGTAGCCCATCCCTTTGGGACACAGTGGGAACTCCAAATGTTTCAACTTTTTTTTTTTTTTGTCTTTTTTTGCCTTATCTAGGGCCGCACCCGTGGCATATGGAGGTTCCCAGGCTAGGCGTCTAACAGGAGCTGTAGCCACTGGCCTTTGCCACAGCCACAGCAATGCGGGATCCGAGCTGCGTCTGCAAACTACACCACAGCTCATGGCAATGCTGGATCCTTAACCCACTGAGCAAGGCCACGGATTGAACCCACAACCTCATGGTTCCTAGTCGGATTCGTTAACCACTGAGCCACGATGGGAACTCCCAAATGTTTCTATTTTTTAAATTATTTTGCTCACTGCTGTGGTGTGGGTTCAATCCCTGAACTTAGAATTTTGTTGGTTTTTATTGTTTTGTTTTGCACCTGCAGCATATGGAAGTTTCTGGAGGTCATACTGGAGCTACAGCTCCCCATCTGTGGATCTGAGCTGCATCTGTTTTAATTCCCTTTCTTTCTTTTCTTTTCCTCCTTCCTTCCTTCCTTCCTTCCTTCCTTCCTTCCTTCCTTCCTTCCTTCCTTCCCTTTCTTTTTTGCTTTTTAGGGCTGCACTTGAGGCATATGGAGGTTCCCAGGCTGGGGGTCCAATCAGAGCTATAGCTGCTGGCCTATGCCACATCTGAGCCACATCTGTGACCTACACCACAGCTCATGGCAATGCTGACCCACTGAGTGAGGCCAGGGACCGAACCCGCATCCTCATGGATACTAGTCGGGTTTGTTAATGGCTGAGCCATGATGGGAACTCCCTCATATATTTAGGTCTTTAAGTTATTTTGAATTTATTTTTGTTTATGGTGTGAGGGTGTGTTCTAACTTCATTGATTTACATGTGGCTGTCCAGCTTTCCTAACACCTCTTGCTGAAGAAGCTGTTTTTTCTCCATTGTATATTCTTGCCGTCTCTGTCAAAGATTAAATGACCATAGGGGGGTAGGTTTCTTTCTTTCCTTTTTTTTTTTTTTTTTTGTGGCTGTGACTACAGCATGCAGAAATTCCCAGGTCAGGGATCAAACCAGTGCCACAGCAGTGATTCAAGCCACAGCACTGGATATTTTAACTGCTACGCCACCAGGGAACTCCCAGGGGTATGGATTTATTTCTCTACTCCATTCATCTATATGTCTATGTGCCAGTACCATGCTATTTTGATTACTGTAGCTTTGTAGTAAATCTGATGTTTAGAAGGATTATACCTCCAAGTTTTTCTTTTTTTCTTCTCAGTACTTTGTCAATTCTGGGTCTTTTATGGTTCCATATAAATTTCAGGCTTAATTGTTCTAATTTTGTAAAAAAAATCATGGATACTTTGATAGAGATTGCATTATATCTGTAGATTGCTTTGGATAGTATGGATATTTTAACAATATTAATTTTTCTAATCCAAGAGCATGAGGTATCTTTCCATTTCCTTGTAGCATCTTCAACTCTCTTTATCAGTGTTTTATAGTTTTCAGCATATAGGTCTTCCATCTCCTTGGTTAAGTTTATTCTTAGGTATTTTATTATTATTACTGTCATTTTCTTTTTTGGGCTACCTCGTGGCATATGGAGTTCCTGGGTCAGGGATCAGATCCAAGCTACAGTTGCGACTTACTATGCCAGATCCTCAACCCATTGTGTCAGGCCGGGGATCGAAGCTGCGTCCCAGTGCTCCCAAGAAGCTGCCAATCCCATTGTGTCACAGTAGGAACTCCTGGTATTTTATTTTATTTTACTTTATTTTTTTGTCTTTTGTCATTTTAGAGCCACACCCATGGCATATGGAGGTTCCCAGGCTAGGGGTCTAATCAGAGCTGTAGCGGCAAGCCTATGCCACAGCCACAGCAATGCCATATTCAAGCCACATCTGAGCCCTACCCCACAGCACATGGCAACGCCAGAACCTTAATCCACTGAGTGAGGTCAGGGATTGAACCCAAAACCTCATGGTTCCAAGTCTGATTCATTTCTGCTGCGCCATGATGGGAACTCCTATTTTACTCTTCTTGATGCAACTTTAAATGGGATTTTTCTTTCTCTTTCTGATATTTCATTGTTAGTATAAAGAAATGCAACAGATTTCTGTATACTAATTTTTATTCTGCAACCCTGCTGAATTCATTTATTAGTTCTAGTAGTTTTTGTCTAGAGACTTTAGGGTTCTCTATATAGAGTATCATGTCATCTGCAAATAATGACAGTTTTACCTCTTCCCTTCCAATATGGATACCTTTTATTTCTTTTTCTTGTGTGATTGCTGTGGCTAGAACTTCCAGTATTATGTTGAATTGAAGTGGTTAGAGTGAGCATCCTTATCTTTTTCCTGATTTTAGCAGAAAGGCTTCCAGCTTTTCATTATTAGGTATTATGTTGGCTGTGGGTTTGTTATAAATAGCCTTTACTATGTGACATATGTTCCCTCTATACCTCCTTTGGTGACAGGTTTATCAAAAATGGAAGTTGAATTTTGTTAAATGCTTTTTCTGTGTTTATTGAGATGATCATGTGGTTTTTGTCTTTTTTGTTAGTGTGGTGTATTTATTGCATTGATTGATCTGCACATGTTAATGTATCCTTGTGACCCTGGAATGAATCCCACTTAATCATGGGGTATGATTCTTTTTATATGTTGTTGGACCCAGTTTGCTAGTGTTTTGTTGCAGATTTTTGCTTCTATATTTATCAAAAACATTGGCCTGCAATTTTCTTTTTTTTAGTGTCTTTGTTTTTGGTATCAGGATGAGGGTGGTCTTAATAGAATGAATTTGGGAGAGTCCTATCCTCTTCAATTTTTTGACATGGTTTGGGAAAGATATGTTTGGTATGTTTGATAGAATTCTCCAGTGAAGCTGTCTAGTTCTGGACTTTTGTTTACAGGGATTTTTTTTTTTTTTAAATTAGAGATTCTATTTCATTTTTAGTGATCATTCTGTTCAAAATCATCTGTTTCTTCTTAGTGGACTGTATGTTTCTAGAAACTTCTTCATTTTCTTCTAGGTTGTCCAATTGTTGGCATATAACTCTGTTCATAGTATTTAGTTATGATTTTTTTTTTTTTTTTGTATTTCTGTGGTATCAGTTGTTATTCTCTTTTATTTCTTATTTTGTTTATTTGAGCTCTCTCTTTTCTTCCTGGTGAGCCTGGCTCGAGGTTTGTCAATTTCATTTATTTGAAAAAAACAAACAAAAACAAACATAGTTCTTGGTTTTATTTATTTATTTATTTATTTATTTGGTTTTTTTAAGCTTGGACCCATGGCACATGGAGGTTCCTAGGCTAGGGATCAAATCGGAGCTGCAGCTGCTGGCCTACACCACAGCCACAGCAATGCCAGATCTGAACTGCGTCTGCAACTTACACCACAGCTCATGGCAATGCTGGATCCTAAACCCACTGAGAGAGGCCAGGGATCAAACCTGCGTCCTCATGGATGCTAGTAAGATTTGTTTCTGCTGAGCCAATATGGGAACTCCTATCGATCTTCTACGTATTGTTTTTTTAGTCTCTATTTTATTTCTTTTCTTTCTGATCCTTATTATTTCCTTCTGCTGACTCTGGGTTTTGTTTGTTATTCTTTCTCTAATTTTTTTAGGTGTATGTTGGTTGTTTGAGATTTTTCTTGTTTATTGAGGAAGTCCGATATCCCTATGAACTTCCCTCTTAGAATTGCTTTTGCTGTATCCTATATATTTTGGTAATTTCTGTTTGTCTCAAGGTATCTTGATTTCTTCTTTCATTTCATTGTTGGCCCACTGGTTTTTTAGTAGCAGGTTGTTTAGTCTCCAAGTTTGTTCTTTTACCATTTTTTTCTTTCTGTAGCAAAATCTGCTACAGAAAGGTCATAAAAGCAGCTTAAAATAATTTCTATCCTCTTAAATTTGTTGAGGCTTGTTTTGTGACCTGGTATATGGCTTACTATAGAGAACTTCCATGCAGGATTGAAAATAAACCCGCATAATCCATGTTTTTTTGGATGTAGTATCCTATAGATATCAATTAAGTCCAACTGGTCTATTGTGTCATTTAGGACCTCTGCTACCATACTGATTTTCTGTCTGGATGATCTGTGTCCTTTGATGTCAGTGGGGTTTTAGTCTACTAATATTTTATGCCTGCTGATTTCTCCTTTTATGTCTGTTAGCATTTGCTTTATATACTTAGGTGCTCCTATTGGTGTGTGTATGTTGAAAAGTATAATATTTTCTTCTTGTATTGATTACTTTATCATTATATAATGACCTTCTTTGTCTTTCTCTATGATCTTTGTTTTAAAGTCTATTTTGTCTGATATGAGTATTGCTACCCCTTATCATTTCCATTGGCATGAAAGATATGTTTTCAAACTCTCACTTTCCATCTCTGCATGTTTTTAACCTCTGAAGTGAGTCTTTTGTAAGCAGCATATAGATGGGCCTTTTTCCTCCAATCAGTCACCCTGTGTCTTTTGACTGGAGCATTTAGTCCATTGACATTTAATGTTATTATTGACAGGTATGTGCTTACTGCCATTTTGTTACTTGTTTTCAGGTTGTTTTTGTATTTCTTTTTTAGTTTTTACACTTGTGGTTGATGACTTTCTTGAGTGGTGTGCTTGTGTTCTTTTTTCTCTAATTTTTGTATATTTGTTGTAAGTTTTTGATTTGTAGTTACCACAGCGGTTTATGTATATTGACCCCAAACCATATCTACTTCTTTTAAACTGGTAGTCATTTAAGTTCAAATTCTGAAATATGTTAAAATTTTTTTTTTTTTTGTCTTTTTAGAGCTGCACTCACGGCATATGGAGGTTCCCAGGTTAGGGGATGAATTTGAGCTGTATCTGCTGGCCTATGCCATAGCCACAGCAATGCCAGATCCAGGCTGTATCTGTGACCTACACCACAGCTCAGCTCATGGTAAAGCTGGATCCTTAAACTACTGAGCAAGGCAGTTTTTTACTCCCTTCCTCAATGTTTGTCTTTTTTTTTTTTTTAATGGCCGCGTCCACATCATATCTAGGTTTCCAGGCCAGGGTTTAAATCACAGCTGCAGCTGGCCACCTACACCACAGCTCATGGCAATGCCGGATCCTCAGCCCACTGAGTAAGGCCAGGGATTGAACCTGCGTTCCCATGGATACTAGTCAGATTTGTTTCCACTGAGCCACAATGTGAACTCTGTATTTTGTGTTTTTGATGTCATATTTTACATCTTTGTGTTTATCCTTTCACTATTTAATGTAATTATAGTTGATTTTACAATTATTTGTATTTTTATCTTTGAACTAGCTTATCTGTATTTTTATCTTTGAACCAGCTTTGCTCCATAGTCTTTACTATATATTTGCTTTTACTAGTGAGATATTTCCTTTTCTATATAGTCTTACTCCTGTGGCCTTTGCTTTCCCACTTAAGAGAAAACTAACATTTATTTTAGGGTAGGTTTAATATTGCTGAATTCTTTTTGTTTTTATTTGTCTGATAAATTCTTTTTATTTTATTTTATTTTTTAAGGCTGTACCTGCGGCATATGGAAGTTCCCAGGCTAGGAGTCAAATTGGAGCTACAGCCACTGGTGTATACCACAGCCATAGCAACATGAGATCTGAGCCTCATCTGCAACCTATACCCAGAGCTCACACAGCACCGGATCCCCAGTCCACTGAGTGAGGCCAGGGATCAAAACTGCATCCTCATGGATACAAGTCAGGTTCGTTATCTGCTGAGCCATGATGGGAATTCCAGTTCTTCATATTTTTTATTTTTTGGCTGTGCCTACAGCATGCAAAACTTTCTGGACAGGACTGAACCCAGGCCACAGCAGTGACCTGAGCTACAGCAGTAACAACATCAGTTCCCACTTAGCCACCAGGGAACTCCATGAGAAATTCTTTATCTCTTCTTCTGTTCTAAATGATAATCTTGCTTGCTAGAGTGTCCTGGGTTGCAAGTTTTTCCCTTTTAGGACTTTCAATATATCATGCCTTAAAGGTTTTGCAAAGAAATCAACTGATAGCCTTACAAAGTCCCTTGAAACTGACTTTTTCTCTTGCTGCCTTTAGAATCCTCTGTCTTGAACTTTTGCCATTCTAATTATGATATGTCTTGGTGTGGGTCTGTTTGAAATTCATATTGTTTGGGACCCTCTATGGTTCTTGTACCTGTATATGTTTCCTTCTTTAAGTTTGGTAAGTTTTCAGCCATAATTTCATCAAGTACATTTTTTGACCCTTTTCTCTCTCTCCTTATAATGTAAATGTTGCTACACTTGATATTGCCCTAGAGGTCCCTTAAATTGTTCTCATTTTTAAAATCTGTTTTACTTTTTGCTGTTCTGAATGAGTGATTTCCATTATTCTACCTTTCAGATCTCTTATGCACTCTTCTTTATCACATAGTCTGCTGTTATTTCCCTCTAGTGTGTTTTTCATTTGTTATCGTATTCAGTTCTGAGTAATTTTCATATTTTCTAGTTTCTTGTTAAAACTGTCACTGTATTAGACAGTTTACCCCCTCCCCAATTCAGTTAGCATTCTAATCACTAATGCTTTAACTCTTTATCTGTTAAATTTATTGTTTCTTTAGTTGTTTTTTTTTTCCAGGGTTTTTTCCTAATACTTTTGTTTGAAACAAATTCCTCTTTCCTCCCATTTTGCTTAAATTTCTCTGTTTCTATGAAATTAGGTCAAACAGTTACCTATACTGGTTTTGAAGCAGTATCCTTTTGTGGGGGCATACCTAACAGTCTGCATGTGCCCTGTACCTTTGGTGGGAGAGTTGGATCTGATGTGAGCATAAGTCACATCTTCCCCAAGGGTGTGTTGGCAGCTATAACCCCAGCAGGAGTTGGGGCTGGCATAGAAGGGATACAGCCAGAGCCAAGTGTGAGTTGGGGTCTCTCCTCTGCTCAGTGGCCAACACCCACCCTACTGAAGGCAAGGTCAGGTCTCAAGTTCCTGGAGGAGAAATCCTGAGGGCTGGGTCATAGTCAGCTTCCTTTCCTTTCAGTGTGTGTTCTCCCTTCTCCCAGCACTGTTACCCTCATCCCAGAAGGGAGAAGGGCTGAAGCAAGAGGGGCTGGTGTAGCTTTTGGCATGGGTTGGGATGTTAGCTCTGGTAGTCCTGGCAGCAGTTCAAGGTTCAGACTGCTCTGAATCTGCTGACTCTGCTAGTACCAGCAATGGCTGCCCTTGTCTGGTTAGATGCTGTGTTGGGTCTGAGCTGGCTCTGTTCCCCACAGCTATGCACTCTTGGTTGCAGTAGCCTTCTCTCCAAAGTGGAACTTCATCATGGAGCAAGTGGGACTGGAGCAGGCACCAGGTGTGGGTCAGGAAATGGGCTGTGGTGGTCCCAGTACCAGCGAGAGTTATGGACCACTCCCAATCCACTGCCTCTGCTAGTGCCAGAAATGGCCATTCTTGCCCCATTCATATGCTCTTCTGTGTCTGAGCTCATTTTGTCTGTTCCCCCCACCCCCGCCCCCAGAACCGTGCACTTCTCTTGGCCAGGGTAGCCTTTGTCCGAGTGTGGACCTGCGCTGCAGAGCAAGTGGGCCCAAAGTGAGTGCTTGTCTCAGGCTGAGGTGGTTACAGGAAACTGGTCAGGGTGCCAGGCAGTTTCAATCTGCTTCCTCAGGAGTAGAATAAGTTTCAGTAGTAAGTATGTGTGCTCTTGTTTCAGTAGTAAGTATGTACGCTCTTCACAAGCAGAGTCTAGGTTTATAGACCTGCTGTTAGTCCCTGTGGTTTTTAAACCAGTTGAGGGAATTTATCCTTTCAGTTTTGGACCCCAGTGCTGGTACCTAAAATGTGTATTGAAACTCTCATTCCCCAGGGATGATCTCTGAGCCTGTGCAATCTTTTTCCTCCTCCATGTCCCCTCTCAGGGGTGCAGGTCCTGACCTCATTTTGTCTCCTCCCTTCCTGAGTCCATCTGGAGCTTGGATATTTCCTTCAGCTCTGGTTATATTCCAGTTTGTTTTTGGTGAGAATTGCTCCACATGTAGATATATTTTTGATGTGTTCATGGGGGGAGATGAGCTCTGCATCCTCCTATTCCACCATATTGATCTCCCTCTGGGCCCTTTTAGTATAGAAAGTCTTGTCATTCACTTCCTAGGGAATTTTCTTTTATTAATATTTTATTATAATTTCTTCCAAAACATCTTCTCCATTTCTTTCTCCAGAATTAACATTTGATTTCTTGGGAGTTCCCATTGTAACACAGTGTGGCTTAATCCAGCATTTTATTTGTGGTGGCACAGGTCTGATCCCTGGCCTGACACAGTTGGTTAAAGATCCAGTGTTGCCACAGCTGTGGCAAAGGTTGCAGCTGTGGCTCAGATTTGATCCCTGGCCCAGCAACTTCCATATGCCATGGATGTCCCAAAAAAAAAAAAAAATTTGGCTTCTTGGCTTAATCTTCCGATTTTACTTTTTCTTTATTATCCACCTCTGTCTTTTAAAAGTCTGTTTTATAAACTGTTTTTCCTATAATGTCTAACCTTTTCACATGTAATTTACTTTAGATAACACATTAGTGGTAAAACTAATGAAATCTGAATAAGGTATACAGTTTAGTTAAGAGGATTGTATTAATGGTCATTTCCTGTATCAGTGCCCTCCAGTCAAAGAACAATAGAGTGAAGGATATACAGAAACTATTAATTGTGACTTTTCTGTAAATCTGAAATTACTTCAATGTACAAAGGTAAAAAAAATTAAAAGAGCTAAGATGTTTGAGAAAAAAATAGTGTTTGCTGGGATGATTATGCATGGACCACTTATAAATTTTCTTTTATCTCTGAGAGGATATTAATTATAATTTCTTTGATATTTTCTTCTGCTCCATGAATTATGTTTCTTCTAAAAAAAAATCTTTCCTTTTTTTCTGTTTGTTTTGTTTTCCCATTCTGAAGATTTTCTTCTAATGTAACTACGTGTCCATATTTAAGAGGCTGGACTAAAATCCTAATGGGAAGTTTTTTGTGCATAATGGGTTTGTCAATGAGCTTCACTATAGGTATTTTAGAGGGCCAGCCAACCTTTTCTCTGTGGTATCGAGCATCAGTAAAGACAAATTTAATTCTTTCCATTGTATTAATAGTTTCACACAGAGTTTTCTTGTACTAACTAGGAACCATTTCATCTATCCTGTTTTTCAGTTTCTAATTACTGGGAATATGGGATATATTTTTAAAAAAATCTTTAATTTTCTCATATAGGTTCTTATGCATAATATATATATGCTAATTATCCTTATCTTCAAAAATTTTTCATGGACCCATGCAGTGTATACTTTTCTGATTACTCATCATTGAATGGAGATCTATCCCAGACAATTCTAAAAGACTGGTTTTATGAGTCCCTGATTTCCCTGTTTTCTGTCCTCTCTGAGGCTATCTATAGTTTGACTATGAACAGTCTATGAAAATTTTTACCCTCCTGTATGCCTGGAGCTGCACAGCACAGGTTTTTCCTGTTCCTGCTCTCCAAAACACAGTGCTTTACATTTGTCTTTCTGTATACTGAGGACCTGCTAAAGATGAGGAAATTTTTTTTTGGACTTTTTTTTGGTAATTATTTAATGAATTTTATTACATTTATAGGTGTACAAAAACCATCACAACCAAATTTTATAGCATTTCCATTCCAAACCCTCAGTGCATCCCCTCTCCCCACAACTTGTCTCATTTGGAAACCATAAGTTTTCCAAAGCCTGTGATCCAGTAAGGATGCGGAAATTTTAATCTCTGTTTTATAAGAAGTGCTAATGATACTGAAATGGAAAAATGGTTAGGAAAAAGATAGTAGCGAATTTTTAATTTTTTTTTTCTAATGGCCTCAACCAGTTCCTATGGAAGTTCCCAGGCCAGGGACTGAAACTGAGCTGCAGCTGTGATATATGCTGCAGCAGTGCTGGGTCCTATAATCCACTGTGCTGGGCTGGGGATCAAATCCACTCCTGTGCAGCAACCTGAGCTGCTGCAGTTAGATTCTTATCCACTGCATCACAGCGGAAGCTTCAGCAGTAGAATTTTTTTGTAAAGTAGATAGTTGCAGTTTTTAGGTGAGTTCACATTATAGGTCTCTGAGCTAGAAACAGACAGTGGTAGTAGGTCAAATTCCTTTCCAATTTTCTTTTGAATAATTCTGTCTTTCCAAAGGGTAAGGTGTAACAGGCCAGTAGTTGTGCTTCTCACTCAAGCCCAATCAGTGCTTTAATTAGAAGAAATTCTTTACAGCCTGGCAAGTGTTAAAATATTACTTAAAAATTTTTTTTAATTAAAAGTTTTGTTGATTTACAACGCTGTGTCAATTTCTGCTGTACAGCATAGTGACCCAATTATACATGTGTGTATGTATGTGTATATATATATATATTCATTTACTCATATTATCTTCCATCACATCCTATTACAAGAGATTGGATATAGTTCCCTGTGCTATAAAGCAGGACCTTATTGCGTATCCATTCTAAATGTAATAATTTGCATCTACTAACCCTAAACTCTCATCCACTCCACTCCCTCCCCCTCGGCAATCACAAGTCTGTTCTCCATGTCTGTGAGTTTACTTCTGTTCTGTAGATAGGTTCATCTGCACTACATTTTAGATTCTACATATAAGTGATATCATCCGGTAATTTGTCTTTCTCTTTCTGACTTACTTCACCTAGTATGAGAATCTCTAGTTTCATCCACATTACTGAAAATGTTATCATTTCATTTGTTTTTATGGCTGAGTAGTATTCCATTGTGTATATGTACCACATCTTCTTAATCCATCCGTTGATAGACATTTAGGTTATTTCCATTTCTTAGCTACTGTGATCTGCCATGAACGTATGGGTGCATGTATCTTTTTGAATGAAAGTTTTTTCTGGATACATGTCCTGGAGAGGGATTGCTGGGTCATATGATACTTCTATATTAGGTTTTCTGAGGAACAGCCATACTGTTTTCCATAGTGGTTGTAGCAATTTACATTCTCACCAACAGTACAGGTGGGTTCCCTTTTCTCCACACCCTCTCCAGCATGTTATTTATCAACTTATTAATGACAGCCATTTTGGCTGGTATGAGGTGGTAGCTCATTGTAGTTTTAATTTGCACTTCTTTTATAATTAGTGATGTTGAGTATTTTTTCAAGTGTCTTCTGGTCATTATATGTCTTCTTTGGAGTAATGTCTATTTAGATCTGCGCATTTTTCAATCACTGATTTTGTTGTTGTTGTTGTTGTTGAGTTGTATAAGTTGTTTGTATATTTTGGAGATTAAACCCTTGTCAGTCACATCATTTGCAACTATTTCTCCCATTCTGTAGGCTGTCTTCACTTTTTTAATGGTTTCCTTTGCTATGCAAAAGCTTATAAGTTCGATTAGGTTCCGTTTGTTTATCTTTGTTTTGGTTAAATATTCTTTTTTTTTGTCTTTTTTTTTGCCTTTTCTAGGGCCGCACACGGCATATGGAGGTTCCCAGGCTAGAGGTCTAATCGGAGCTGTAGCCGCTGGCCTTCGCCACAGCCACAGCAACGCGCAATCCGAGCTGCGTCTGCAACCTACACCACAGCTCACGGCAACGCAAGATCCTTAAACCCATTGAGCGAGGCCAGGGATCGAACCCGCAACCTCATGGTTCCTAGTCAGATTTGTTAACCACTGAGCCATGATGGGAATTCCTGGTTAAATATTCTTAATGTCAAATGTTTTCATGAAAAGCTAGTACATATTAGAGTTAAATAAAAAGAACATTTAACTTAAAGGCAAACTTTATTTTTTTATTTTTTTATTTTTTTTTTTTTT
>PVHT020000143.1:8321009-8332591 GCA_004024745.2 Catagonus wagneri
GGTCTAATCGGAGCTGTGGCCACCGGCCTTCGCCGCAGCCACAGCAACGCAGGATCCGAGCCGCGTCTGCAACCTACACCACAGCTCACGGCAACGCCGGATCGTTAACCCACTGAGCAAGGGCAGGGATCGAACCCGCAACCTCATGGTTCCTAGTCGGATTCGTTAACCACTGCGCCACGACGGGAACTCCTAAAGGCAAACTTTAAATTGTAATTTACTCAGTTTCCAGTGTCTCAATTCTCCTAAGAATAAACTTATTAGACACTTACATTAATGAAAAAATGAAAAAACACTGTAAGGAAACATAAATACTTCTATAATTCTCCACTTATACCTTTCTTACCTAAGGATGTGATATCTTAAAAGTATAATAGTTCAAATGCCCAATAGACAAATGTTTTCCTTTTGTTCCTTTCTACAGTCTAGTTAAATGGGATAATTTTGACATGATGTGATTTTGCTTTATTAACTTTATGTCTTTTTTTACTATTTAAAAATTTTTTTAGGGTCGCATATGGAAGCTTCCAGGCCAGGGGTCAAACTGGAGCTGCAACTGCCAGTCTACCCCACAGCCACAGCAACACGGGATCCAAGCCATGTCTGTGACTTACACCGCAGCTCACGACAACACCAGATTCTTAAGCCACTAAGTAGGGCTAGGGATCAAAGCCGCATCCTTGTGGATACTAGTCAGGTTAGTTACCACTGAGCCACAATGGGAACTCCTGCTTTATAAACTTTAAAAATTAATTCTGTATAAGACAGGACTATGCTGAATTAGGAGATGATATCTTAATTAATACCACATTAATCTAGTAGTTTCTATATTGATCTACTTTACAATATATTATATGATTTGACAGAGTACAGTAGCCTATGGCTTATAGTCAATGAGTAGTTTCTGCTTATAATCAATGATTAGTTTCTGACAACAGTTATTTATAGCAATTAGACTTGTGCTCTGAGCTCTAAATAAGGCCTCTGATTTTTTTTATTAGATTTGTTGCTTGAAAATAGTCTTGACATCTGATATTGTTACTTTGGGATATGTACAATTAATATCCTTAAAATTATAATAAGAGTTCTAAAAATAATGTACATTTGTAAAAGCAATTAGCTCAAAATTTTTTATATTTATACTTATATAAATAAATAAATATATATATATATATATGTTTGTTTGGCCGTGCCCATAGAATGTGGAAGTTCCTAGGCCAGGGATCCAACCTGTGCCACAGCAGTGACCCAAGCCACTGCAGTGACAACACTGGATTCTTAACCCACTGTGACACAAGAGAAGTCCTCTACCTTTCTACATTTTAAGTCACCAAGATTTTTGGTACACCTGGGAAAATCTCATAGTAAGAATAAAGGCTGATGTTTCAAATGTCAATATTTTAATTAATACTTTAATACATTTTAAGAAATGCTCATCTTCTAGTGATTTAGCATTTGCATATTAATACAAATGCACTATAAACAAAAGCAGATAATTTCCTATACAGTAAAATTTGTATAGTAAAGCATTTCTAAAAGGTTGTACAGTTTTAGAAAACTACAGAATTGCCTCGGAGTTTCTCTTCCTTAGTGGGCACCATTTTCTATTGAGTACCATCAAATCACCTAAAGAAGAATATTGAATACATATAACATTTAACCTTGAAAAATAAACTACAAAATATAAAACTTTATACAAAAGTCCTATGTTCCAATGTTGACTTTGAAAGTATTCATTGAATTTTCCTTTTTTTTCTTATCCCTAACAAAAGGGGAATTGTGTTTTTTTTTTCCTGTCCCTCTTAACTAAAGCTTACTATGATCCTATATCTCTAAATTAAAAATAAAACATGCCAAATCTCATCGATTCTGAGATATACATCTTTTCATATTTCAAAAACTCTGAATCAGGATACATTTACAATTGATGTCAAGGTTTTTTCTTTTGTAGTGAGACATAAAAAATAATGGTGTGTCTTATATTCAATGATATCTCAGATTTAATCCAATCTGATATTACAGCTGTGTGAGATGTGGGCTTTGGAGTAAGCTAGTTAACCACAGTTTACAGCTCTTCCTTTAATCCTTAAATCTTAACTTTGGTTAAGACCAAAATATTCCCTAGGATGTATCCCACGTGTAAACCAGAATTACTGGAGTTCCGTTCGTGGCCCAGTGGTTAACGAATCCAACTAAGAACCATGAGGTTGTGGGTTCGATCCCTGGCCTTCATCAGTGGGTTAAGGATCCGGCGTTGCTGTGAGCTGTGGTGCAGGTTGCAGACGCGGCTCGGATCCTGCGTTGCTGTGGCTGTGGCGAAGGCCAGAGGCTACAACTCCTGTTAGACTCCTAGCCTGGGAGCCTCCAAATGCCGCGGGTGCGGCTCTACATAAAAAAAAGGCAAAAAGAGAGAAAAAAACCCCCAGAATTATTATAAGCCTTAATAAAAAAGAATAAATGCAAACAGAAACAAATCAGTGGTTTCGTTCCACTTTAGCCTGTGGCATAGAAGAACAAAGATCTGCGTCAGTAGAGAAAGGGTAAAGCCCTCTACATAGCATTTCTCTAGACAGCAAGAGGAGGTTTCAGATTCCAGTTTTATGCTTATATGCACAAGGAAAGGTATCTATTCATATTTCTGTTCTGATTTATATTCAACATATGTATAATTTTTATATTACTAAATTAAAGAATGAGACACCGATTTCTCTGTACAATTTCTGCCATTTCCTATTCACAGATCTAAGAAAATGTAGAAAAGTGTATGCTTGTTAAACTTTAAATCAAGAATGTTTAACATTATTTTTCTTTGGAAATTCCTCCCATCCTACTGCTGCTTGATCTTCTGCTGCAATTATTCATGCAGTACAACTTTAATCATTTTTGTTTATATATGTAATGTATGTATATTACCATCATCATGAATTTAATCAGTCTGAGTTCTTTACCAGAGATACAGTCACATTTCCCTAAATGAAGATGCAAGAGTTTCACAAGAAGCTAGGTCACGTATGAGTAAGCAGAATTCCCTGCCATATAGTAGACAGTTGAAATATATTGAATATATACATGGACCTCACTAGATTACCACTCTTGGCCAGGATCTGATCTAGGATGCATGAGCACAATTCCCTAACTAGAAGAGCAGATCATTAACTGTTTTCGTCTCTCCATAAATGTTACATACCATTAACATAATCAAAATCTGAGTATATGAAATACCTATGCAAATTCATAGAGACCGACAGCAGATTAGAAATTACCGGGGAAGAATGGGCAGTTATTGTTGAATGGGTACAAAATTTCTATTTGGGATTATGAAAAAGTTTGGAAATAAGACAGTGGTGACAGTTGCACGGCAATGTGGATATAATTACTACCACTTAGTTGTATACCTAAAAATGGCAGATTTTAACTTATATATATTTTACTACAGTAAATAGTTTTGACCATGTGTGGTTTATAACATGCTCAAAACTAATTAAAAGAAATTATAGCTAATTTAAAATTTTATTTCCTTCACTGGAAAGAATTCACTAATTTTGTATTTCTGATCACAAATGTTTTATAAATATCTAAAGTTGTTTCTCTTCAGAAGAGAAATTTGGAAAACCTGAAATATGACTGAAGAGTAACAGAAAAAAATCAAAACAAACTTCTTACTTTAATTGGTTCAGGCTGCATCACAGGTGCAGGCATAGCAATGGCACTTGGAGCATAAACCTGGTGATATGTTGCTTGAACTCCATGATCAGAATAAGGCTATTATGAAAAAAGGGAAAATAGTTTTTGTTAGTTAAAAACATTAATCCAACATTACAGCATACTGGGCACTTTGCTACCCAATAGAGAAACAGATTAGAAATACCTTCTTTATCTTTAATTAACTTACAGACTGATCTGGGATAGACTAACAAAATTACCCTAAGTCCTATGAAATATGTATAGGAATTTGTGGGAGAAATGAAAACAATTACTTGATATACCTTTAAGAAAGTTCAGGATGCGGTTAGGGAAAATTTTCTAGTGGAACTGACGCTTGAATTTGAAGAATTAGAGAAGGAACGTGGGAACAGTATATGAAAAGGTAGAGAGGTAACTGAGAACACATTTCATTTGGGAGATCTGTGCAGGTTATTTCGTATGGCCGGAAGGAAGGTAAAACACCCAAAGGTAGCTGAGAGAGGTAGAGTGACACGCAGGGAGCAGATCATGTAAAAGAAGATTTATAGCTTTTCCAACAGATGATGGTACCATTCATTGACATATGGAAAATAAAAAAAGCAAATCTGATGTTTACATAATTGTGAGAGGGCTGGAGAGAAGTTAGATTTATAACATACAAAATCTGAGGTATATTTGTAGGACTTCTAGTAGGGGTATACTGTGGACAGAAAGATAGATGGCTCTAGAGCAGCACTAATAGAAATATAAGGTGAACTACATGTTAATTAAAATGAAAACAGTCAAAAAGCACAAACTTCCAGTTTTAATATAATGTACAGCATGATAATATAATTAATACTGCTGTTTGTTATAGGGAAAGTTGTTAAGAGTAAATCCTAAGAGTTCTAATCACATATAAATTTTTTCATTTTTAAAATTTTGTATTTGCATGAGATGATGCCTGTTCACCTAACTTATTATGATAATCATTTCATGATGTGAGTCACCATGCTGTACACCTTAAACTTTACAAAACTGTATATAAATTATATCTCAATAAAACTTAAAAAAATTTCTAGTAGCTATGTTAGAAAAGTAAAAGGAAACAAGTAAAATTAACTTGTAGTAATTTATTTTATTTAAACCAATATATTCAAAATATATAAAAGTATAATCAACATAAAATTAGTGATAAATTTTATATTCATTTTTTCATAATGTCATCAAAACTTGGTGTGCATTTTGTATTTACATTTCTATTCAGACTAACCACATTTCAAGTGCTTAATAGCCACATGTGGTTAGTAGCTATTGCTGTACTACTGGATAGTGCAGGTCTAAAATTCAGGAGTGAGGCTGGGACTAGAGACATAGGTATGGATGATAATATCAGAGTGAGTATGCAGGGTGAAAGAGTGGAGAATCAAATATGAAATCATGAGGAGCAAAAGATCAGTTTACAAGGGAAAATAAAAGACGTAAAAGGATCACCAGAAGAGAGCAGTATCATGGAAACCAAAGGTAGGAAGATTTCAAGGAGTATGTCCATGTCTGTGAGATGTCAAGTAAGATTAAAAAGAAAGCAAAGTAGGAAGTACCCTTGTGGCACAGTGGGTTAAAGATCTGGTGTTGCTGCAGCTGTGGTGCAGGGTTGTAACTGTGGTACAAGCTTGATCCCTTGCCAGGGAACTTTCACGTGCCATGGGTGCCGCAACCCCCCCAAACAACAACAACAACAACAACAACGACAACAACAACAAACAAAACCAAAACCAAAACCAAAACCAAAACCAAAACCAAAGAAAGGAAAGTATTTGACAATTAGAGAGTCACTGAGTCATTGAGGACCTTTATCAAAGGCAGCTTCAGCAGGAAGGTGATAAAGCAGACTTCAGCAGGTGAGGGGAGAATGGGTACTGGGCAACAGAAATACAGAATGTAGACTACTTTTTCAAGCTTGGCTTTGAAAGGTAGAGGAGAATTAGGGCATTGGTGAGAGTTTGTTACAGGA
Source organism: Catagonus wagneri (assembly GCA_004024745.2). Classification (NCBI taxonomy): domain Eukaryota; kingdom Metazoa; phylum Chordata; class Mammalia; order Artiodactyla; family Tayassuidae; genus Catagonus; species Catagonus wagneri. The sequence goes on from PVHT020000143.1 coordinate 8,326,687, forward strand.
TAATAATAACTGTCTCCTACCAGGTGTTAGGCACTATACAAAGAACTTCATGTACAGTGACTCTAATCTTTGCATCAATCCTGCAAAATAGATTTTCCTGATGTCTTTATTTCACAAATGCAGACACTATGAAACCAACACTGTTAAGAGTTACTCTGGAAAATAGAAGGCAAAGTTACATTATAAAGTGAAGGCAGCAGGGGAGGGGGGATGTTTTGCTTTGTGGCTCAGCAGTTAATGAACCCGGCTAGGATCCATGAGGGTTCGAGCCCTGGCCTTGCTTAGTAGGTTAAGGAAGGTTAAGGATCCGGCGTTGCTGTGAACTGTGGTGTAGATCGCAGACATGGCTCAGATCCTGCGTTGCTATGGCTGTGATGTGGCGCATAGCTCTGATTTGACCCCTAGCCTAGAAACTTCCATATGCCACAAGCGCCATCCTAAAAGGCCAAACAAAAAAAGAAAAAGTGAACAGAAGGGAGAAATAACCATTGAGAAAAGTGAGAATGAGGCTAATTTATATTTTAGGAAATCTAACTATAAGACTCACAAGAACAAGCCCTGTGTTGTTTAATTCTAGGGAAAAAACAAAATATAAACCACCCACGCTGTTCAGTAATTTATATATTAGACTTATGTCTTTTATTAGAAACAATATTAAAATAAAAATATGCTTATATCATTTTTGTATGGAAATATCATAAAAATTAACAGTACATTAAGCAATATTTCCAGAAAAAACTTACTATATTCCACTAAATACTGAAATATAACCTGATAAAATATCTGACATCAGGAATTAAGACTATGGTTTAGTGTCAGAAATATATTATGGAAAAAAATCTAATATAAAAGCATTTTACCTTACTGTCCCACTTGTTGAAAACCAGAAAACCAATGAGGAAAACCTCAAAGAAACCCCAAAGAAAACAACAAAGAAAAAACAAAAAGTAGATTTTTAAAATGCCATCAAATATACAAAGAAGTGACCATGATTCCCAAACTACAAATAATGCAGAATGTCTGCCAAGTGCTATACAATTTGGATCAATGTAATGGAAGATTCTGAAGCCTGAGGAAAGTTATATTTCTCTGAAGGTCAACACTCTGAAAGGCCTATTCAAAGACTCTTTTTTTGGCTGCACCTGTAGCATAAGGAAGTTCCCAGGCCAAGAACTGAATGAATCCAAGCTGCAGATGTGATTTATACCACAGCTGTGGCATCACTGGATCTTTAACCCACTGTGCTGGGGTAAAGATCCAACCTGCACCTCTGCAGTAATCCAAGCCACTGCAGAGACAACGTGAGATCCTTAACCTGCTGTGCCACAGCAGGAATTCCCTCAAACACACTTTAGAGTCTCAAGTGTAGGGGGTGTGTGAGGCCAAGGGAGAAGCAGGAAAGATCTCTACAGAGATTCAGTTTTACTTAACAGCAGGGGAGACAGAATTGTAGGAGAATTTTCACTATTTTTTGGTCAACTTGTATTATAGCTGAAGAAAATTGCTGGAGGTGAAGTGGGTGAAAGTGGAAAGAGAGTAGCAATTGTAACACCCAAATACAGAAAATCTATGAAACAAGAGATTGTGCTAGGAGCCAAATGATCTTCAGAATGCTAGAAACTGAAGAGCATCTCAAGGAGGAGACATAACAGACTGGGTGGTAGGATGTTGAGACAACAGCATGATCCTCCCACCTGAAGCTCAACAAATAGCTAGTCTCACTTAAAGGTTAGTAAAGATGGGAAGGAAAAGCAAGCAACCTAAGACTCTTCTCATCCTCTCCAACTTCATCAAGGGAAAAGTAAAAAGGGGGAAAAAAAAGAAAAAGATGATAAATCACCCTAGAAAAGTGTAGAAAAATTCAGATAAATCTTTTGCTCTTAAAGAAATTATAATAACACGATCTCTAAAAAGCTCCAAAAAGAGATTTTAAACTAACAGACAACATTTACAGGCAACGATGTTTTAAAAGCAAAGTAGTGGAGTTTGGGATAAAAAAGAAAACAAAAATAAAACAGAGATGAACGTTTCATATAGCCATATATAAGTATAGTTGTCTTGGAAAAGCATATAAAAGTACTATGATACTTAACACTTAAAAGTACTATGATAAAAGAAATTATCTCAAACGAGAGATATGAAAGACAAAAAGAGATCTAACACATGCATAAATGGAAGAAGAAACAGAGCTGGACTAAAAATTTTAAAAATAAAAAACAAAATAGAAAATAAATTTAAAATAAATTAGAAAAAATTTTCAGAGCTCTAAAAGGAAAGAAAGAAACCCTAAAATAAAAACTAGTCTGGAAATCAAAAGGGCAAAACTGTACCTCAGGAACAATATTACAAAGACTGATAAAATTCCAAGATATATCCTAGTGAATTGATTTCAAGTTAAGACAGACTTCAGGCAAGCAGGAAGAAAAAGTAAATTATGTATAAAGGAGAAAATCAGACTGGCTTCAAACTTCTTTACAGCTTCTTTATACCAGAAAAGAGAGTAGACTAGAAGTTCTAAGAGGAAAAAAAGGGATTGTTATGGGTTGAATTGTGTTCTCTCAAAACTTATGTGTTGAAGCCCTAACCCTTAGTATGTCAGAGTGTGACCTTATTTGGAGAGAGGGTCTTTACAGAAATGAGCAAATTAAAGTATGATCATTAGGTTGGAACCTAATCCAGTCTGACTAGTATCCTTATAAAAATAAGAAATTTGAACACAGAGACAGGAAAGACAATGTGCAAACACAAGGAGAAGATGGTCATGTATAAGCCAAGACAGGCCTGGAATATATCCTCCCCTCAGGGCCCTCAGATGGAACCAATTCTGCTAACACTTTAGCATTTAGAACTGTGAGACAATAAATGTCTGTTTTTAAGCCAACAAGTTTATTACACTTTGTTCAGGCAGCCTTAGCAAACCTATCCAAGTATGATGCGCCTATTTTATAGCTAGTCTTAATTTCTTCCAGATTTATAGACAACAAACTGTTGAACAAAGAAGCATGTAAGAACTCAGGGAATACAGCCCACGTAAGTCTTCTTTAACAAAGAAATCAACTAAGTGATAAATGGAGGGTGAAATGAAGAATGGAGAAATCCTGGTAAAACTATTGACAGCAAACATTAAGATCCAAAACTGTGGAAATTCTTGTTCCAGAAAAAACTATGTTTTAAACCTTAGCAATGTATTTTCTGATCTTTCACACACATTTATTGATTAATTTTATGGCTACACTGGCAGCAAATGGAAGTTCGCATATGGAATTTCCAGGAACAGGGATTGAATCTGAGCTGCATCTGTAACCTCTGCTGCAGCTGCAGCAACACCGGATGCTTTAACCCACTGCGCCAGGTTGGGGTTCGAACCCCTGCTTCTGCAGTGACACAAGCCGCTGCAGTTGGATTCTTAAAAGATTGCACCACAGCGGAAACTCCTTTCACAACACATTTAACATTCCATGTTCACTTTCTGGCATACAGATGATAAGGCTATTAGTAATGGTGTGGGAATATAATTTAAACACATGGAAGATAATATTTAAAGTTTGTAGTTATGCGAGTTTCCATCGTGGCTCAGCGGAAACGAATCTGACTAGCATTCATGAAGACACAGGTTGGATCCCTGGCCTCACTCAGCGGATTAAGAATCTGGTGTTGCTGTGAGCTGTGATGTAGGTCACAGACGTGGCTTGGATCTGGTGTTGCTATGGCTGTGGCGTAGGCAGGCAGCTGAAGCTCAGATTTACCCCCTAGCCTAGGAGCTTCTATATGCTATAAGTGCGGCCCTAAAATAAATTTGATTTACATTTTTGAAGGAAGAACTTTTTAAAGTTTTTTTTTTCTTTGACTTAATTTTATATGCTTTTAATTGACAGAATGTTAGTAACTACAGACTGACAGGCAAACTAGAAAAAGGAGAAGCATCTGGAATCTTACTCTTTCAAGGGGACTGAGTCAGGGTTTAGCCTAGTAGAGTGAACAATTGATTTGAGAAATGGTTCAGAACTAGTAGTGAAGAAGTCTAAGATGAAGCATTCTTGGATATACCATAGGGGAAGAGATGTGAGTAAATCAAAGAAAACACAAGATATACAATGTGAATGTGGGTCTTGGACAAATATTTTTAGAAAAGAAAAAGAAATACATGTTAAGATAAAGTAGTTATAAACTACTCTGGGACTAATACATACCTCTGGAACTGAGGCTTCCATTAGAGACAGTGGAGGAGGAACACATCCACCATCTTGTGCAATTTCCACTGGTTGATAGATAACCTCAGAAGGTTGCAGGTATAAGAATGAAGCAGAAGAGGCAGGAGACTAAAACACAAAACCATATTTCTAATTAAAATAGCATTTGTTATTTCAATTAAACCAAATAAATGACTTACACAACACATGAGAGAAATACTGGTTTCATATTTTCCTAAAGTTGTTTTTCAGGGACATCACAGAAGTAATTTAGCAAAACTAGGAACTCTGAGTTATAAATTCCTATCGCGTGGATGTTATTAAAGAACTTTATCACTTCTAAGTACTAAAAGCTTTTAGTACTTCCGAACCTCACATACAAATTCAGATAATAATTAAGATCACTATTAAAGGCTGTAATAATGTAATCTCTGGTATTTAAATTGGCATAAACATCTATTTTCAGCTTTATGACTTCCCATACAAGTGGGAAATGTCATTAAACAAAATTTTCTGGAGCTATACTATTTGTTATCAAAAGCTAGGAGTTGGGATACTTATTTAGGAGTATAAATAAAACTGAAGCAAAATTTAAAGTAAAGCTAAAAAAGGCTAAATTTTCTAATAACACTAATAGTAAAAAGTAAATTTTCATTTCATTTTATATAGCACGCATTTATAAAATGCTCTCACGTCATCTTATTTGATCTTTACAAAAATCACGCGAGAAAGCTTTCAGAAGTATATTATCATTGCTTCTACTTTACAAATGGGGAAGCTGAGAAATACAGTGATAAAATGAATTGCCAAAGGTATCATAGTTAATAAACAGAAGAGGAAGGTCACAAATCTCATTCTCCTGATTTAAATATTCATGCAGCATTCACAAAAACAATGAAAAAAGTTAATATTTACCTGAGGAACACCCCACTGCCACTGACCTGGTAGACACTGTGCCGGTGCCTAAAATGAAAGAAAGAAAAAGCAACCCACCCATATTATAAATGAGGGTTAAAACTGTATATCTATATGCAAAAGTATAAAGCTGGACCCATTTACCTCAAACCATATATTAAAATTAACTCAAATAGATAAAAAACCTACATATAAGTGCTAAAACTATAAAACTCTTAGAAAAAAGCATAGATGCAAATCTTCATGACTTTGAAATAGGCAGTTAAAAATTATGACATCAAAAGAACAAGCTATATTTTCCTCTAAGAGTTTTATAGTATCTGGTCTTATATCTAGATCTTTAATTCATTTTGAGTTTATTTTTGTGCATGATGTTAGGAAGTGTTCTAGTTTCATTTTTTTACATGTAGCTGTCCAGTTTTCCCAGCACCACTTATTGAAGAGGCTGTCTTTTGTCCAATGTATATTCTTGGCTCCTTTGTCATAGATAAGTTGACTATAGATGCGTGGATTTAATTAGAGGAAAACATAGGCCAAACACTCTCTGACATAAATGATAGCAACATCTTCTCAGATCCATGTGTCAGAGTAAGGACAATACAAAGAGAAATAAACAAATGGGACTTCATTAAACTTCAAAGTTTCTGCACAGCTAAGGAAACCCTAAACAAAACGAAAAGACAACCCACAGAATGGGAGAAAATATTTGCAAATGATTCAACTGACAAGGGATTAATCTCCAAAATTTACAAACAGCTCCTACAGCTCAACACCAAAGAAACAAACAACCCCATCCAAAA
>PVHT020000144.1:0-19780 GCA_004024745.2 Catagonus wagneri
TACAGCTCAACACCAAAGAAACAAACAACCCCATCCAAAAATGGGCAGAGGATCTAGGCAGACAGTTCTCCAAAGAAGACATGCAGATGGCAAATAAACACATGAAAAGATGTTCAACATCGCTCCTCATTAGAGAAATGCAAATCAAAACCACTATGAGGTACCACCTTACACCAGCCAGAATGCCCATCATCATCAAAATTTCTACAAACAATAAGTGCTGGAGAGGGTGTGGAGAAAAAGGAACCCTATTACACTGTTGGTGGGAACGCAAATTGGTGCAGCCACTGTGGAAAACAGTATGGAGATTCCTCAGAAAACTCAAAATAGAATTACCATTTGATCCAGCAATCCCACTCCTGGGCATCTATCCAGAGGAAACCATGACTCGAAAAGACACATGTACTCCAGTGTTCATTGCAGCACTCTATGCAATAGCCAGGTCATGGAAACAACCTAAATGCTCATCGTCAGAGGAGTGGATAGGGAAGATATGGTACATACACACAATGGAATGGCCAGCCATTAAAAGGAACGAATTACCAACATTTATAGCAACATGGATGGACTTAGAAATTATCATGCGAAGTGAAACCAGACAGACAATTAGACAGCAACACCCAATGCTGCTGCTTACATGTGGAAACTAAAAAGACACAATGAACCTTTTTACAGAACAGACAATGACTCACAGACTTTGGAAAACCTTGGTTTTTCAAATAAGACAATCTGGGGGGAGGGGGGATGCACTGTGGGTTTGGGATACAAAATCTATAAAATTGACTTGTGATGATTTCTGTATACCTATAACTGAAATAAAATCCATTAAGAAAAAAAAAAAGAACAAGCTATAAAGCAACAAAAGAAAAATAACTAAATTGGACTTCATTAAAATTAAAAACTTGTGTGCTGTAAAAGACACCATCAAGGAGCTAAAAATCCCCACAAGATTGGAGAAAATATTACAAATGATATATCTGGTAAGTTTCTTGTAAGGAACTTTACAATATATATAGAATATGTATGTAGAATATATAAAGAATTCTTATAACCCAATTGTAAAAGGCAAGTAACCCCATTTAAAAATTGGTAGACGAGGAGTTCCCTTCGTGGCTCAGTGGTTAACGAATCCGACTAAGAACCATGAGGTTGCGTGTTTGATCCCTGGCCTTGCTCAGTGGGTTAAGGATCTGGCATTGCCTTGAGCTGTGGTGTAGGTTGCAGACGTGGCTCGGATCCCGCGTTGCTGTGGCTGTGGCGAAGGCCGGCAGCTGCAGCTCCTGTTAGACCCTAGCCTGGGAACCTCCATATGCCGCGGGTGCGGCTCTAGATAAAAAGGCAAAAAGACAAAAAAAAAATTGGTAAACAATGTGAATAGACATTTTTTTCCAAAGAAGATATTAAAAAATGGCTACTAAACATATAAAAGATATTCAACATCACTAGCCTTAGATTATGGAAATCAAAACTACAATGTGTTATCTCTTCATAGCCACTAGGAAGGCTATAATCAAAAAGGTAGATAATAAGTGTTGGCAAGGAGATGAAGAAATTATAACCCTCATAAACTGCTACTGGGGATGGTGCAGCTTTTTGAGAAACTAGTATGACACTTAAAAGGTTAAGCACTAGGATACAACAATTGCACTGTTAGATACAAGACCTAAAAATCTCTACACGAATGTTCACAGCAGCATTATTTGTAAGAGCTAAAAAGTGTGAACAATCCAATACTTTATCACTGGATGAATAGATAAACAAAATGTGGTATACCCATATAATGTCCACAACAGGCAAATCTATAAAGACAAAGTAGATTACCGGTTGCCTAGGGCTAGGACTAGGGGGAAAGGGGAATAACTTAATGGCTAAGTGTTTTTTCTTTCTTTTTTTTTTGTGATATGGTCATATAACTCTGCAAATCTAGTAAAAACTACTCTATTGTATACTTTGAGTAGGTAAATTGTAAGGTATCTGAAATGTATCTACATAAAGCTGTTATTCAGAAAAAGAGGGTCAATTATTTAAGGTACTTATTGTAGGATAATAATATAAAAGAATTAATTTCTTAAATTAGTTGTATTGCTCCTTAATAATGTTTTTTTAACTTATTTTTCACCTTTAAAAAGTCTTTTTTTATTATTTAAGTTAAAAAACAGAAAAAAGAAGCTCTCAGGAATCTACCATCTAAACTCTTAATTTAGTGCTGATCACATCACTGCTAGTGGATGACATCACTGTACTACAATGATGACCAAGATAACATGAGGTCTATGTTCTGTATACCATATTCAAAAAGGTAGGATGATGCATAATCTCAAGAAAATATTTTATTTTTTATTTCAATTTTTAATAAAAAATCTGAAAGAAAGTGATTTATATGTAGATTTGTTAGATAAATAAAATCATATGAAGTGAGAGATACAAAGGATATAAATACTAACTGAACCATGCATTACCTGATTTGACTAAAAACACTGATAAAGCTACCAATCTTATCATTTGTAGAAAAGAAAGAGCAAGGGAAGATGTAAGGAAGGCGAGTGGTAATTTTAAGGACAGAATGATGATAAATAAAGATATAACTGGAAAGAAATATGTGAAGTGAAATTATTTCTTAAAAAACATTGTATTACAAATTGGTACCAAAATCTTTCCTCAGTATATTAAGATAACATACTTCCAAGTTTATAATTTGTGTCAAGTAGAAAACCAGAGTCAAAGTATAAAATTAAATAAGAAAATTTCCAGAATGTCTTACCCTTGGCACTAAAGTGCCAAAGTACTATTTTTTTTTTTTCTTTTTACAGCTGCACCTGACATATGGAAATGCCCGGGCTAGGGTTGCACTTGGAGCTGCAGCTGCTGGCCTATATCACAGCCACAACAGCAACAGTGGATCTGAGCCACATCTGTGACCAGAGGTTCCCAGATTAGGGGTTGAACTGGAGCTGCAGCTGCCGAGCAGCCAAAGCAATAGGGGATCTGAGCCCACATCTGTTACCAGACTGTAGCAACACTGGATCCTTAACCCACTAAGAGAGGTCCAGGGATGGCACCCATATCCTCATGGATACTAGTTGGGTTCTCAACCCACTGAACTACGATGAGACCTCCTAAAAAGCACTTATTTTCCACCTTTAAAAAGTTGGAAAGCACTATTTTGAACTGGTGGTTATCAGTGGTAAGAGGGACAAGATAATGGTAGGGGATTAAAATGTGTAGATTACAATATATAAAATTAATAAACTATAAGAATATACTATATAACACAGGGAATAAACCTAATATTTTATAATAACCATAAATTGAGTATTATCTATAAAAATTCTGAATCACTATGTTGTAAACCTGAAGCTAATATAATATTATAAATCAATTATGCCTCAATAAAAAGTGAATAAATTTTTCAAAGGGTAAAACAAACAAACAAACAAACAAATGCTGTGTTGAGCTATTCTTCCTTGCCCCTGGATAAAAATTAGGATAGATCACTTTTTAGGGTGTAGCAAATTTCTAATGCTGAGTCTCTGGTTAGGTACTCTACTAGATATCTGGTGATCTCCATGCTGAGAACTTCTAACTGGAATTCTAGACCTTGACTCTAGGAGCCTCTTCTGTGAAGTTCGTATCTTGCTCTTAGGAAACATAAACCTTTGCTTGCTGTGAGATGGTCAACACATTCCTACTGTAACTTTCTTTCCTTGCTCTGCCTCCATAAACCATTCCAGCTTCTTCTTCAGACTTTAGTTTAGGAGAGGTCATGTCCAAGTGGCTGTATCCAACAAATTTCAGGGGACAAATATTAAACTCTCTCAATCAGTCTCTGAGGTCATCTTCACTTGTTTGAGGGGAATGGGAAAATGCCATAGCACTCTAATAACTCTCTTGTTAAAGAAAGCCTTATTACCAATCTCCCTTATTAACCTTATCCGCATATGTGCCCAAGGTGGGCAATAAGCGAAGGATCCCAAAACTGGTTTCACAAGTTTTGGTTTGTCATGTTAATTGGCCTGGTACCTAATGTTGTCTTTGGGGCCTTTGTCAAAGTTTTGAGGCAGCTTAGGAAAATTCACACTAGGTATGTCTTTTAAATAAATAAATGCCATTAACTTACTTAAGTGAAAAAACATTTTAGGTAATTTTATATTTAGCAGAGTCACAGAATTTAAAAATAACTGACCTCCCCAAAACCTAATCTAATACTAAAAATAATTCCAGTACTGTAACATTTCATGTCAGTTTATTTTAAAAGTTCAAAAAGGAAAAAGAAAAAAACCCAGAAATGAATTCTTTTCCACTATTCCAAAGACACGAAAGAGTGTGACTTTATTTATGAATGCTATAGACCAGGAGTTGGCAAACTTTTCTGTAAAGGGCCAGACTATAATATGTGTGTTGCAATTATTCACTTCTGCCATTGTACCACAAAAGCAGCCACAGACAATATATAAACAAATATGGCTGTGTTCCACTTATGCTTTATTTACAAAACACCAAAATTGCCTGGCATTAGAGTTTACTAATCCCTAATCTCCTGCAAGAATTAATGAAAAGAAGAGTGCTGGTTAACTAAAGAAGGCTGCTATAATATAAGCACAATATGTTGCTTATTTCAATACACATTTATTAAATATAATAACTAGAAACTGACATAATGTTAACAGTAACATTAAAAAAAAATCAGCCTGCAGTCCAACACTTTATCTTACTTTGAGAATAATTTCTAAAGACATTTTTATATTAAATGTTAGCCAGGGAAGAAAACCGGCCTCACCACATTTGATAAAAGAAGTAAACAGTTCATTCCTTTTTTTTTCTTTTTAGGGCTGCACTGAAGCATATGGAAGTTCCCAGGCTAGGGGTCTAACTGGAGCTATAGCTGCTGATCTACGTCACAGCCATAGGAACATGGGATCCCAGCTGCACCTACAACCTCTACCACAAGCTCACAGCTCATGGCAACAGCAGATCCTTAAACCACTGAGTGAGGCCAGGGATCAAACTCACATCCTCATGGATAGTTGTTGGGTTCGTAACCTGCTAAGCCACAACAGGAATTTCAACTGTCCATCTTCTTGTAAGACATTGTTTAGTTCCCTCATTAAAAAAGAAAAATTACTGCTATCAAGGCTTAACTATCTCTTTTTAATTATTAGAGTATTTGCATGAGAAAGAATAAAATGAAAGTTACTCAAAAAAAGGACTGGAGGTATCAAAGAAGATTTTCATTGTAATTTAATGTTTACCTGGTAGGGATATGCAGGTTGCTGATAAATGGGCTGAGCTACCATCACAGGGGAACTAGATATAGAACGTGACTAAAGAGGAAAGAAAAACAGAAAAGTTATTTTAGGCAAAATTAAAAAAATATTTTATAATAAAATTTATCCTGCATTGTTATCTAAATCTAGTCAACTTATGGCTTATGACTGAAAATGTCATTTTCCCACTTATTGATATTATTACAATGCCATTTTAAGTCTATTAAAATTATCACAGGTATTTATTTCTACTTCCATGTGGTTTTATTTCCATCATAATGCTAAAACAACCACCAGAAAAGTTGCTTTTAGCCCAAAAGTATATTATGGAAATATACTTCTAAGAGAATGTTTAGAGGAAAATGGCAGCTGGACTAAAGGTGACACTGCCTGTTTCCGTTGTGGAAACCAGCAATATATAATCTTTACACAGTATTTAGAACTGAATGAGTAATCATATCTGATTTTGCTGCTTGATTTCCCACTATTTACAAATAATCAACATCCTATTCCCTGTTATACATTTAAAATTAAAGCAGATACATTATTTATTGAATCATTTGTTAAACTGTTTTATTAATTTGATATCTAAGTGAATTAATCATCCAGTACACTTACAGGTGATTTATTATGTTTGAGGAAAGTACACATAACATTTGATTATTCAAAGTAATACAGTAAATCCTAAACAGATTATTTAAAACCAGATCACTAATAAAACAGTCAAGTTGCACTACAAAATAGGTAAAGTGGACTTTAATGAGAGCAATTAAAATTTACATTGTTTTGTTTTAGAAAACAAAACTGAAGAAAAGTATCATAGTTTTGTATAATTTTCAGAATAAGTGATTTACTATATTAATAGATTAAAGGAGGAAAAATGATAATCTCAGCAGATTAAGAAAAAGCAACCGTTAAAATTCAATATGATTCCATCATAAAAATTCTTAGTAAACAAAATAAAAAGTAACTTCCTTAACTGATTTAGGGCAATAATTCTCAACCATGTGGGACTCTGCCTTCCTAGGGAACTTTTGGTAATATTTTTAGTTTTCATAAATGGAGAGACTCAGGTACTGCTAAAAATCCTGTAATGCACAGGGCAGTCCTAAACAACAAAGAATCAATCGTCTGGCCCAAAATGTCAATAGTGCTGAGGTAGAGAAACCTTGGTTAAGAGTATCTTCTAACACCTACATATTTATATGGGAGTTACTCATGTTAAGCTTAATGGTGAGTCACTGAACTTGTTTCCTTTTTAAAGAACAAAGTTATGGTATTATCACACAAATACTGTAGCAGAGATATTGCCAGTACAGTAACTCAATGAGAAAAACATGAGAAACAAAAGAGCAGAAAGAGCCAGAAATGACTGCCTATATGAGAATTTGGCAGGGTTACTGATATAATATCAGCATTTACAAATCAAAAGCATTACTACCCACCAGTCACAACCTATTAGGAAGCGTGACTAAAAAAGTACACCATTCATAAAAACAACAAAAACTACAGAGTACCCAGGAATAAATTAAACAAAAGATGTGCCAGACTTTTTTTATGGAGAAAGAAAATTTTACTGATGGATGAAAGAAATTTCCTAAGAAATTAGAAAGCATGACTAAAAAAGTACACTATTCATAAAAACAACAAAAACTACAGAGTACCCAGGAATAAATTAAACAAAAGATGTGCCAGACTTTTTTTATGGAGAAAGAAAATTTTACTGATGGATGAAAGAAATGTTTATGAATGGGAAAATTCAGTGTTATATCTAAATGTCCCAAATTAATCTATATATAGTTAATGCAATTCTAATTAAAACAAAGGCTTTTCACAAAGCTGAACTATGAAATTTTCATTTATAAAAGCAAAGATTTAAGGATAGATGAGAGACTCCTAAAGAACAGAGCGAGATTAATGCCCTATCAGATTTTAAGACTTATTCTAAAGTAACAGGAATTAAAACAGAATTGGGCAAGGCAAATAAATGCACTAATGGAACATAACAGAGAGCCCAAAAAGAGACCCACACACAGACACTGGGCACTTGACAGAGAATTCATTTCAAAACAGTGGAGGAGGATGGATTAGTTAATACATAAACTCCAGATTTAAAATCTAGATGTGAAAGACAGCAACACCATAATATATTAAAACAAAAACAAAAACAAAGACACTAAAAGCTGAAGCCATAAAAGAAAACATTAACACATTTGTCAATATTAAAACAAAAAACTTGCGTATGACAAAAAAACACTATAGTTAATGGACAAGGCTCAAAGTGGAAGATATTTACAACCCACAAAATTCATATAACGAGCTCAAGCAAAAGACAAACAATCCCAATAGAAAAAATGGACAAAAGATATGGAGAGGCAGCTCATAGAAGAAACTGAAATGGCAAATGAATATGTAAAAATATGTTCAATCTTACCATTGACTAGGCAAATGAAAGGTAAAGCAAGATACCATTTCATAGTAATAGTGGCAAAAATACGAAAATCTAGTAAATTAAAGGACTGACAGATTATGAAGAAATTGAAACTCTCATAAATTGTTAACTAACTTGTATTTGGATATTATTTGGCAACATCTGGTTAAAGATATGTATACTCCATCAACGTGCAAGTCTACTTCTATTTATATATTGTAGCCTAGACCAAGGTAGGGGAACACAATTGTACATGGGCATGAACACGTTTAAGAGTATTAATTTTCAGATGTTCCATATGGCCTCTTTCCTGATTTGATCTGTGAATGTATTTGTGTACAACAGATTTTTCTTTTTAAAACTCCCTGTTCACAGTACTCTTTCCCTTCACTATGAAAGGCACACTCTCATTCATTCTGTATCTTGCTACAATCCTTTACTCTGGAATGTATATGCTAACAGGACATGAAACAAGACAATTCAAGAAGGCAATGCCCTTGAGAAATAGGAGAGAGCAAGGCAAAAAGAGGTTGTATAAGAAACATTAAGGTGGAGGAGCTCCCTTCATGGCTCGGCAGTTAACAAACCCAACTAGGATCCATGAGGATGCGGGTTTGCTACCTGGCCTTGCTCAGTGGGTTAAGGATCTGGCGTTGCTGTGAGTTGTGGTATAGGTCACAGACATGGCTTGGAACCTATGTTGCTGTGTCTGTGGCATATGTCGGCAGCTTTAGCTCCACTTCGATCCCTAGCCAGGGTACTTCCATACGCTGTGTGTGCGGCCCTAAAAAGCAAAAAACCAAAAAACAAATAATATTATATATCTATTGTTTAAGGATACCTACGTTTGTAGTAAAAACATAAAATGAACAGGAAAGATACTCTGGTGATCTCTGAGTAGGAGAAGAGGGTAAGATAATGGAGGCAAGGAGACTTTACTTGAATTTATCATATTTTATTCTTCTCTATAAAATAAGTAAATATGACAAAACTAACATCTATTTGAGTGATGGCTACACGGCTGTTAAATTATTATTTGTACGTGTCTGTAATTGAAATATTTTAGAAATTAAAAATTCAATAGTAATAGATGGAAACCCTTCTAAAATGAAATTACTTACAGGCCACGATGGTGGGACAGAAGTTACCTCTGGAGTATGAAAATAAGCAACACCATTATGATAAGTGTAAGGATATCCAGTTGAAGTTGTTAGATACATTGTTCCAGCTGCTGGCATTACACTGGAACCTAAAACAAAGAGTAAATAGTAATAACTGAAATGTTCATTTTAACACTTAAAAACAATTTCTGAACACTGGAAATGTTCATCTTACATGCATATATATATATAATTGCGGCAAAAACTGAATGTTACAAGTTCTTAAAAATTGCATATATTAAAGTATCTTTGAGGTATATATTTTCTTTTCCTTTTTAAATTAAAGTTTAGCTGTTTTACAGTTGTGCCAATTTCTGCTATACAGCAAAGTGACCCGTTCAGACATACACACACACACACACACACACACACACACACACACACACACACACACATATACACACATACACATTCCTTTTCTTATATTATTTTCCATCATGGTCTATCCCAAGATATTAGATGTAGTTCCATGTACTTTATAGGGCCTCACTGCTTGTCCATTCTAAATGTAATAGTTTTGAGTGACTAACCAACCCCAAGAGGTATATATTTTCAAACTCACTACCTTAGAGCTTTTATTAGCTTAAGGTGAATAAAAGAAAAAGAAACAGGTTTAATAAGGAATACTATAAATTCACCAATTCATATTTTAATATTAGTATAATGAAACACAAAACTTAGCAATTGAGATTATAATCAACAGTCATTATTTTTAGAAATACAAATTACATAGAGTTACCTGAAGACTACAGATACTGTAGTGAAGTTCCTAAGATCTTAATGAGACCTTTTATTTGTAAAAGGTCAAAGATGATGGAGGCAGTGAAGCTAGACAAAATTCTGCTTTCCTCAAGATTCCTGTTCCACCCTACAAATTCTTTGGATCTACTACCAGCAAGCACTCACTTATGCTATGACTATCCTTTATTCTCTAGTCTCTCTTTCCTATAACTATTGCTGTTGCAAACATGACCGCAGAGTTTCATGTTGCTAATTTTAGTTGCGCATCTCTTTTCCCAGGTCACGTTATACACACTCCTCCTCACAAAAACCAAAAACCATTTCTCTCGTCAGGAGGAGACTTTAAAATTTTTATATGTTAAGTTAGATTTAAGTACTTGATCAGCAAGGTTGTATAAATTATTGAACTGGCAAACCTCCTTCCAATATATTAATGCTTCTCAAAATGTAAAATATATTATAATAACCTAGACATCTTATTAACATACAAATTCCAGGTCCCCATTTCAAGAGATTTTGATTTAGGTGTCTGGGATGGGGCCTGAGGAATTGCATTTTGATAGATTCCAAGTGAACTGTTGGTGGCTGCAAACCACACTGTAAGCAGTTTTGGATCACCACTTTAAGTAGCACTATTACTTTTCAGCTTTTATATAAATATATATATATATATATTTTATCCACATTTCATCTAGTATTGTTACTGCATATTTCAGTGGTTCTTAATCCAATTCTTTTGAGAATCTGATGAAAGCCAAAGATCCTTTTCTCAGAAATATACACACTCAATTAAAATTTTGCACACAATTCAGGAGGGTCATGGATTTCCCTCCAAGGATCATCAAGGCACCACAAGTTTATCTGTTAAATAAATAAATAAATAAATAAAATTTGAGTGATTACTATTACAAGGCATTGAACTAGGTCCTGGTGATACAGCCAACAAGAAAAAAAAAATTGGGCATGCCTTGGCCTCCTGTCTTTATAAAAGTTAGGTTCTGGGGGTGGGGGAGAAGATAGGCATTAGCTAATTACACAACTGATTAAATATAATTTTGATAAGTGCATGAAGTGGTATAGGGTATTATATTGGGTAATATGGGGCACTATGCCGAACATTTTAAATATATAAATACACACACACACACACACACACACACACACACACACACACACACATCTGTAGCATTTGTAATGAAATAATGTTTGCCTGGAGCTAAGCTTTAAATAATGAATAACATGGTAAAGATCACTGTAAGTAAAGAAAATAGTATATCAGGAATACGGGTATGTTCTGAGACTGAGAGAAGGCTATGGCTAAAGCATGGAAAGAAAAGGGAAGAATACCTCAAAATAAACAGACCATAAAATGTGTACCTTAAACATAAGATGTGCTGCCTTGCGTATGATAGGATGGAAGGTAGCAAGACTGCACTCAGAAAGACCAGTTAGGAAGCTATTCTAGTAATCAGTGCAAACAAAGTGGACTAAAATGTTGGTAATAAGAGATGGAAAAGTAAGAGGCTTGAAAAAAAATTGAGATAGGAATCCCTTGTATTTTGTAAATGTACTTTAATACTTATTTCTTTGTGGAAAAGTGAAAAGGCTTTGGAGTCAAACTGTTTTGTGTTTGAAGGCTAATGCTATTATTTCGTTGCTATTTAACCCCATAACGTCTCAACTTTGGGCATGAGACAGTGTGTTAGGAAATATGAAAAGGCACAAGTTGAACATGGCAGTATTCCTATAGAATCAATTTTATTCAGGGAGTTCCCATTATGGCTTAGCAGTAATGAGCCTGACTAGTATCCATGAGGATGTGGGTTCAATTCCTGGCTTCACTTAGTGGGTTAAGGATCTGCTGTTGCCATGAGCTGTGGTGCAGGCTGCAGATGTGGCTCAGATTTGGCATTGCTGTGGCTGTGGTGTAGTCTGGCAGCTCTGATTTGACCCGTAGCCTGGAAACTTCCATATGGTGCAGGTGCGGCCCTAAAAAGCCAAAAAAAAAAAAAACCCCAAAACCCCAAAAAAGAATCAATTTTATTCAAACAATTGTTTTTCGGAAACATTTTATATTATAATAAAGAATAAAATGCATGGAGTCGAATGCAAATTGTGTATGAAGGTTTACATAAACTATGACACTTTAAAAAAAATTTGCAATTCTGGTATGCTACACTGGGTTATGACAAACAGCATGCCTAGAATAACTCTGCCACATTTAAGTGTATTTCAGCAGAAACATTTCTAAAACAATGTCTTTACTTCTATAAGACTGAATTTACAAAAAGAATAATTCCTTACATGTTGCTGAAAGATTAAATGAAACAAATGAAAACCTGCAACATTGACCCTTGAATTGAATAGTTCTTAACTATCTGTCTGTTTGAAGGAACTCAGCATAGTACTGATTTATGTTCTATTTTTAACAACTTGTGGATCACAATTTTTTTTTTTTTTTTTTGCATTTTAGGGCCACACCCATGGCATATGGAGGTTCCCAGGCTAGGGGGTTGAATCAGAGCTACAGCTGCCAACCTACGTGATAGCCACAGCAACGCCAGATTTGAGCCGTGTCTGCGACCTACACCATGGCTCATGGCAACACTGGATCATTAACCCACTGAACAAGGCCAGGGATTGAACCTGCAACCTCATGGTTCCTAGTTGGATTCATTAACCACTGCACCACTTATGGGAACTCCATTTTTTAATTTTTATTTATTTTTTTGGATCACAATATTAACATCACTAGTTGTTCCTACTACTGGTGATAATGGGCAAAAGAACTGTTGTTTACATGTTATAGCTTAACTCTTGCAACTAACAACAACAATATGAAAATACTCAGCATTCTGCCATATTTAGTGCATTCTATTTGGACCATCAACCTACTAAGGACACTTCAGTTATCTTCCAAATTAACAAATACTAAGTCAAAATTAAACTTTGATATCTGTTAACTTCTAAGTTAAAAATAGAACAGTCCAAATGAGCACAGTCTATAATTTGTTAACAGATATGTAATAACTACCCAATATTTTTTTAAACATTCCAGTAGACACTAGGACACAGCTAAGGAAGAACAAGAAAGTTTAGTCACAAATTTTATGCGAAGTTTCCTTCTAGTCAAAGATTCTGTTAGAGATTTTAATAAATATTATTAACTATAAAGATACCTAATTTAACGAATTGGAAGAGTAAGGATGAAAAGAAGAGTAGATTTGAAAGCATCACAGAAATTTGAGGAAGGTATCTAACTTAGCTAACTCCTAAAGCTTTAGGGCTTGTTTCCTCTGATAATTACGAAGTATGTGGCTAGATTACAGCACATACCATACAGCCAAAGTTTCTGATATTTGTTCTCTATTTTCACTTTCAGTATTTTTACTCTAATTTTAAATTACTTTGTTAGAGGCGGATCAAGATGGCAGAGGAGTAAGACGTCTCACTCACCTTCTCCCAAAAACATAACAAAAGAACACATTTACATGTAAAATGACACGCACAGAACATCTACTGAATGCTGGCAGAAGAACTTAAACCTCCAAAAAGGGCAAGAAACTTTTGACATAACTGGGTAGAACAAAAGAAAAAGAGAGAGAGAAAAGGAATCAGGACGGGACTAGCATTCCTGAGAGGGAGCTGTGAAACAGAAAAGGAACCCACATCCTGGAAAGCCACCTAACCAATGGGAAGATAGCCAAGACAGAGGGACCTCAAAGTTACCTAGAAAAGAACAGTAGCTGGACTGAGGAGGGCAAAGTAGTGTGAGAGCCACACAGATTATCTGTACTACCGCCCCTAACACAACAGCCTGAGACCCTTGGGCAGGGGCTGGGCACTGAGACTTAGGCTCTGGAGGTCACACCAAGGGAGAGCCTGTGTGGGGACAGCCTGGGGAGCTAAGGAGCAGTGTGCCATGGGCAAGGGAGGGGTGTGCTACTGGCTGGGGAATGGAATGCCACAGCAGAGGGAACCTGGGAGAAGGTCTGGGCCTGCAGGAAAAGCAAGGCACCATTGCTGGGGAGGGCAAGAGGAGGAGGGGTGGACCATCATAGGAATCTCCCCACACATGCTTGTGAAGGCTCTCAGAGGGTGGGGTGCCTCAGGTGCAGCCTACAGTGGCAAGAAGCCAACTGCTCGGGCTATGGGATACTGGATGATTCTTGTATGGGCCGCAGGTGGCCAGGTATCTTTTGTGTGGGCTGGGAGCAGCTGGGGGGTGTCTAAGTGCGATGTGGTGCCTCTCGTGTGATCTACAGGTGACAGGGACAGATTGCAGTGGTATTCTCAGAGGTGGGGGAGGTGTGGCCTGCCACCACTGGGGGGTCTGTGAGTGGGCTCCACCTGTGGCCCCAGTCACCTCAGAGGTTAGCAGAAAAAAAAAAAATAGGGCACTGCAACCAAGCACCACACGTTGTTGCTCTCATGCCCCTGGGAACACACCCACCTTGTGGCTGCCACTGCCAAACACGCTAGGTGGCACCCAGACACTAGATCACTGTCCCTTCCCAAGACACTGCAACTAGGAGCAGCTGGTGCAGTACCTCCTGCATGGGCTAAGTGGGACGGGGTGCTTTCTGCTTGGTCTGCAAGTGGCGGGGGAAAACCACTGCAGTTATCACTGACTCCAGAGGTGGGCGTGGCCCACTACCACTGAGGATCCCTGAACAAGAACCTCTTGCAGCCCCGACCACCTCAGAGCGCACCACAGAGGAGGACATTGCAACGGAACACCACCTGTTGCTCTTGCTCCCCTGGGACCACACCCACCCAGCTGCAGCCACTGCCAAACGCTCTGGGCAGTGCCCAGATGCTCAGTCACTATCCCTTCCTAGGAACCTATGACTAGGAACAGCTGGTGCAGCACCTCCTGTGGGGGCTAAATGGGATGAGGTACTTCTGGCATGGTCTACAGGTTGTGGGGGCAAGTCACTGCAGTTAACACTGACTCCAGAGGAGGGTGTGGCCCGCCACCACTAGGGGTCTGTGAACAGACACTACCTGCGGCCCCTATTACCTCCGTGGCACCACAAAGGAGGGCACTGCAATGGAACACCACTGTTGTTGCTCTCAAACCCCTGGAAGCACACTGGCCCAGCTGGTGCCACTGAATGCTCTGGGCAGTGCCCACACGCTTGATCTCTGTCACTTCCCAGGATCCTGCAACTAGGAGCAGCCTGTGTAGCACCTCCTGTGTGAAGTGAGACGGGGTGCTTCTTGTGTGGTCTGTAGGTGGCAGGGGCAAACCACTGTAGCTATCACTGACTCCAGAGGTAGGAGTGGCCTGCTACCACTAGGGGTCCCTGAACAGGCACCACCTACAGGTCCAGTCACCTCAGAGGAGGGGACTGAAATTGAACACTACCTGTTGTTGCTTTCACTCCCCTGGGAACTCACACACCCTGCTGCTGCCACTGCCAAATGCTCCGGGCACCTCGTCAATCTGCATAAGGCTCATCACCACTTCCCAGGGCCCTGCAACTAGGAGTAGCCAGCGGCACCTTCCTTCAGGTCCTTGCTGCTGTTAAGAGCCCAGCAACTAGGCACTGACTACTAGCCCTACCCATTGCCTCCTTCTCCCTGGAAACACACTCAGCACCCTGGGGATAACAGCCTGCTCACACCAAAGAAAGAGAGCAAATATTCAAACTCCCATGCAAAAAATGAATAGTAACCACCTGCAAAATACAAAGGGGTGCTTTTACATAGAAGCAGCCCCCCCAAGACTACAGTTTGGGTTCCCTAAACTCACAGAAAAAGAAAAACGTAAGCAAGATGAAGAAGCTCAGAAAGGAACAGGAGAATTCACCCGAAGTAGCAAACAATGAAACAGACCTCTGCCGTCTGATAGCCATTGAGTTCAAAAGGGAGATTAGTGAAAATACTGAAGGAATTAAGGCTGAATATCAACAAAATAAGAGTGGAGATACAAAAGCAATGCAGATTCCCTTAAAAAGGAACTAGAAAATATAAGGAGGAACATAGAAAAATTAGAAAATTCATTTGCAGAGATGCAAACTGAGCTAAAGTTACTAAATAGCAGAATGAATACTGCAGAGGAATGAATTAGTGACTTGGAAGATAGAATAATGGAAAGCACCCAATCAGGACAGCAGACAGAAAACCAAATGAAAAAACATGAAAGCAATATAAGAGATCTATGGGATAATATAAAGCTGGCCAATCTATGCATAATAGGAATTCCAGAAAAAGAAAAGGGGATTGAAAATATATTTGAAGAAATTATGGCTGAAAATGTTCCAAATCTAAAGGAAATGGATAGCAAGACACAGGAAGCACAGAGGGTCCCAAACAAGTTGAACCCAAATAAGCCCACACAAAGACATATTATAATAAAAATGGCAAAAGTTAAAAACAAAGATAGGATTCTAAAGGCAGCAAGAGAAAAACTAAGCATTAATTATAAGGGAACCCCCACAAGGCTATCAGCTGATTTCTCTACAGAAACACTACAGGCCAGAAGGGAGTGGCAAGATACAAAGCTCTAAAAGAGAAAAACTTGCAGCCTAGAATACCCTATCCAGCAAGAACATCATTTAAAATAGAAGGGGAAATAAAGAATCTCTCCAATAAACAAAAGCTAAGAGCACAGCAATATTAAACCCATTCTAAAAGAAATACTGAAAAGCCTTCTCTAAATAAAAGAGAAGAAGGAATAGGATGGAGGAAACCACAATTGGAAAGCAATCACTTAAATAAGCCAGTACATAGATCTAAAAGAGGAAAAAAAAAACTACTATAAAAACGATGATAAACACAAGTAACAGCAAAAGGCTACACTTGAAGATGTTAAAAAAGGACTACAAAGTCAGAATGTGGGGAAGGAAAGTAAGAAAATATAGATTCATTTTTCTTTATCTTTAATAATGTGTTTGAGCCTTATGATTATCAGGCTAAAGCAGCATATACAGGAAGGGGTTCACATACTTAAAAAACAGGGCAACCACAAATCAAAACCAAATGTTACATTCACAAAAACTAAAAAGAAAAGTACTCAAGCATAAAATAAAATAAATGGAAATCATCCAACCAAAAAAAGAAAGGAAGAAAGGAGAAACATAGAATCAACTGGAAAACAAGGTTTAAAATGGCAATAAATACACATCTGTCAATAATTACCTTAAATGTCAATGGAATGAATGCTCCAATTGAAAGACACAGAGTGGTAGATTGGACAAAAAAGCAAAAAAGTACAATCTGCTGTTTACAAGGAACTCACCTTAGGGCAGAGGACATATATAGATTGAAAGTGAGGGGGTGGGAAAAGATATTTCATGCCAGTGGACAAGACAGGAAAGCAGGTGTTTGAATACTCATATCAGACAAAACAGACTTTAAAATGAAAGCCATAAAGAAAAAGAGAGACACTATTATTTAATGGCAAAAAGAGCCATTCAAGAAGAGGATATTACAATTGTCAATATATATGCCCCCAGTATAGGAGCACCCAGATACCTACAGTAAATACTAACAGACATAAAAGGAGAAACTGATGGGAAAACAATCATAGTAGGAGACCTTAACTCCCCACTCACATCAATGGATTGAGCCTCTAGAAAGAAAATCAATAAGGCAACAGAGATCATAAATGACACAATAGAAAAATTAGACTTAATCAACATTTTCAGGAGATTACATTAAAAAAATCAGAATATAAATTCTTTTCAAGTGCACATGGAACATTCTCAAGGATTGATCACATACCAGGGCACAAAGCTAACCTTAGCAAATTTAAGAGTACAGAAATCATTTCAGGTATCTTCTCTGACCACAGTGGCATGAAAGTAGAAATCAACTACAGGAAAAGAAACGAGAAAAAACTAACTACATGGAGACTAAACAACATGCTACTAAAAAACCAATGGGTCAATGAGGAAATCAAGAAGGAAATTAAAAAATACCTTGAGACAAATGATAATGAAGACACAACCATTCAAAATCTACGGGATGATGCAAAAGCAGTGCTCAGAGGAAAATTCATAGCAATACTCAAAAAAGAAGAAAAATCTCAAATCGACAACTTAACCCATCCCCTAAATGAATTAGAAAAAGAAGAACAAACAAAAACTAAAGTCAGCAGAAGGAAGGAAGTAATAAAGATCAGAGAGGAAATCAATAAAATAGAGATTCAAAAAACAATAGAAAAATCAATAAAACCAAGAGCTGGTTCTTTGAAAAGGTAATCAAAATTGACAAACCTCTGGCCAGACTTATCAAGAAGAGAGAAAAACCCCAAATAAACAAAATAAGAAATGAAAAAGGGGAGATCACAACAGACACTGCAGAAATACAAAAAAACATAAGAGATTACTATGAACAATTGTATGCCAATAAATTTGACAATGTAGAAGAAATGGACAACTTTCCAGAAATTTACAGCCTGCCAAAACTGAATCAAGAAGAAACAGATCAACTGAACAGACCGATCACTAGAAATGAAATTGAATATGTAATGAAGACACTCCCTACAAATACAAGTCCAGGACGAGATGTTTTCACAAGCGAATTCTACCAAACATACAAAGAGGAACTTAACACCCATCCTCTTTAAATTTTTCAAAAGGTTGAAGAAGGAATGCTCTCAAAGATATTCTATGATGCCACCATCACCCTAATACCAAAACCAAAGATACCACAAAAAAAGAAAACTCTAGGCCAGTATCTCTGATGAATATAGACACAAAAATTCTCAACAAATTTTAGCCAACTGAATCCAACAACACATAAAAAAGATCACATACCACAACCAAATGGGATTCATCCCAGGTTCACAAGGACGATTCAACATATGCAAATCAATCAACGTCATACACCACATTAGCAAAAGAAAGTTGAAAAACCACATGATCATCTCAATAGATGCAGAAAGAGCATCTGATGATGTCCAACATCCATTCACGATCAAAACTCTTACCAAAGTGGGTATACAGGGAAAATACCTTAACATAATCAAAAATATTTACGACAAAGCCACAGCTAACATATAATACTCAATGGAGAAAAGCTGAAAGCCTTCCCATGAAAATCTGGAACAAGACCAGAATGCCCACTCTCACCACTTTTATTCAACATAATATTGGAAGTCCTAGCCACAGCAATCAAACAAAAGAAATAAAACATATCCAAATTAGAAGAGAAAAGGTCAAACTGTCACTGTATGCAGATGATGTGATACTACATATAGAAACCCTAAGGACTCAACCCAAAAACTACTCGAACTGATCAACTAATTCAGCAAAGTAGCAGGATATAAGATTAAAATTCAGAAATCAGTCGCATTTCTGTATACTAACAATGAAATATTAGAAAAGGAATACAAAAATACAATACCTTTTAAAATTGCACCTCAAAAAATCAAATACCTGGGAATAAACGTGACCAAGAAGTGAAAGATTTATATGCTGAGAACTATAAAACATTAATCAAGGAAATTACAGAGGATGCAAAAAATGGAAAGATATTCCATGCTCCAGGATTGGAAGAATTAATATTGTAAAAATGGCCATACTACCCAAAACAATCTACAGATTCAATGCAATCCCTATCAAATTACCCATGACATTCTTCACAGAACTAGAACAAACAATCCAAAAATTTATATGGAACCACAAAAGACCCAGAATTGCCAAAATAATCCTGAGGAACAAAAACCAAGCAGGAAGCATAACTCTCCCAGACTTCAAGCAAAATTACAGAGCCACAGTAATCAAGACAGTGTGGTACTGGTACTAAAACAGACATACAGACCAATGGAACAGAATAGAGAACCCAGAAATAAACCTAGACACCTATGGTCAAGTAATCTTTGACAAAGGAGGCAAGCAAGAATATAAAATAGGAAAAAGTCTTTTCAGCAAGTGGTGCTGGGAAAACACACAGCCACATGTAAATCAATGAAACTGGAACACACCCTTACACTATGCACAAAAATAAACTCAAAATGGCTTAAATATTTAAATATAAGGAGTTCCCGTCGTGGCGCAGTGGTTAACGAATCCGACTAGGAACCATGAGGTTGCGGGTTCGATCCCTGCCCTTGCTCAGTGGGTTAACGATCCGGCGTTGCCGTGAGCTGTGGTGTAGGTTGCAGACGCGGCTCGGATCCTGCGTTGCTGTGGCTGCGGCGCAGGCCAGTGGCCACAGCTCCGATTAGACCC
>PVHT020000144.1:20780-113612 GCA_004024745.2 Catagonus wagneri
AAAAAAAATGACAAAAAGGCAAAAAAAAAAAATAAATAAATATAAGACAAGACACCATTAAACTTCTAGAAGAGAACATAGGCAAAACATTCTCTGACATCAACTGTAAAAATATTTTAAGTCAAACTCCCAAGCCAACAGAAATAAAAGCAAAAATAAACCCATGGGACCTAATCAAACTGACAAGCTTTTAAACAGCAAAGGAAACCATAAAAAAAAAGACAACTTACAGAATGGAAGAAAATAGTTTCAAATGATGTAACTGACAAGGGCTTAACCTCTAAAATATACAAACAGTTTACATAACTCAACAGCAAAAAAGCCAACAACTCAGCTGAAAAATGGGCAAAAGACCTGAATAGATATTTCTCCAAAGAAGATATACAGATGGCCAACAGGAATGTGAAAAAATGCTCAACATCACTAACTACTACAGAAATGCAAATCAAAACTATTATAAGGTACCACCTCACACCTGTCAGAATGGCCATCACTAACAAGTCAACAAACAACAAATGCTGTAGAGGCTGTGAAGGAAAGGGAACCCTCCTACACTGTTGGAATGTAAATTGGTACAACCACTAAGGAAAACAGTATGGAGGTACCTTAAAAAACTATACATGGAACTACCCAGCAATCCCACTCTTGGGCATATATCTGGACAAAACTTTCCTTGAAGACACATGCACCCACATGTTCATCGGAGCACTATTCACAATAGCTAAGACATGGAAACAGCCTAAACATCCATAGACAGATGACTGGATTAAGAAGATGTGGTATATATACACAATGGAATACTACTCAGTCATAAAAAAGAACAAAATAATGCCATTTGCAGCAACATGGGTGGAACTAGAGACTCTCATACTAAGTGAAGCAAGTCAGAAAGAGAAAGACAAATACCACATGATTTCACTTATACCTAAAATATATATATGGCACAAATGAACCATTCCAGAGAAAAGAAAATCATGGACATGGAGAACAGACTTGTGGTTTTCAAGAGGGAGGGAAAGGGGGTGGGAGGGACTGGGAATTTGGGATTAATAGATATAAACTATTGCCTTTGGAATGGATAAGCAATGGGATCCTGTTGTATAGCACTGGGAATTATGTCTGGTCACTTGTGATGGACATGATAATGCGAGAAAAAAGAATGTATACATGTATATGTGACTGGGTCACCTTGCTGTGCAGTAGAAAATTGACAGAACACTGTAAATCAGCTATAATGGAAAAAATAAAAATCACTATAAAATTACTTAATTAGAAAATTTTAATAAATAGTAATTAATTCTAATTACTTTTATAATTTTAAATTATATTTTTCCTTTTTTTTTGTTTTTCATTTTTGGCCACCCTGTGGCACACGGAGCTTCCAGGCCAGGGATCAGATCCCATCCACAGTCAAGACCTAATGTGCAGCTGTGGCAAGGCTGTATCCTTAATCCACTGTGTGGGACCGGGGATCGAACCCATGTCCTAGTGCTCCCAAGACACTGCAAACACTGTTGTGCCACAGTGGGAGCTCCTAAATTATATTTTTATCATAAAAGATTTTTTTTTTAAAGACATAACTATTTGGAATATAGTAGGCATAACATTATTTACATAAATTTTCCCTAGTCCCCCAGTCTAATATATATCATTTGTGGTGAGAAAGAATCATCTGACCACAGCTTGACTAAAATGACTTTTTTAAATAGAAGAAACTTGATATTTTGATGAAGTTCTATCAAAAGTCTATATTTCAAAAAAGGAACACGCATAAATATTGAAAATACATTAGTTCTCAATACATACGAGGGATCCCTACTTGTTGTTTTCTTATTGCTGGACCAATGTTCAGTTTCTTATCCTTGTAATTAAGTTTTTCAGCCTAAAACAAGAAAAAATAATTTTATTATCATTCTTTGAAAGCAGCAAGGCATAGTAGAAAGGGAAGGTATATGGATTTAAATATATCTGGGTGTGAATCTTGGTTCTAATGCTCTTGCTCTAATTCCTTATCTGGCAATTTACCAGTACATGAGCAGAGAGGTGAAAAATCTGAATTGCCTGACACACATGGCTGCAGCTAAGGTTAAACAAGGTGACACTTTTTTTTTTTACTTGAGCTTTTACACTGTAAACAGGTGTCCTTTGCCTGCCCTATTTAAGTGCCATGCTTTTGTATTTTTGAACTTTATGCTGATATTTCTGCTATTTAAAATGGACTTCAAATGTAGTACAGAAGTGTTGGCTAGTTTCCCTAGGTGCAAAAAGACGTCACATGCCTTAACAGAGAAAATATATTAGTTGGGTTTAACTCAGGCATGAGTTACAGTGATGTTGGCCATGAGTTCAATGTTTATGAATCAAAAATATATATTAAGAATAATGTATTTAAATAGAAACATATAAAACAAAGTTATGAATTATGTATTGATTGGTTGATGAAAATATTGTGACCAGAAGCTTGTGAAAACCAAGCCCTATATTTCTTCTAGGAGCAGCACGTCAATATTTGATACTTCAGTGTTTGTGGTGACCTTATAGAACATAACCACTATAAATAATGAGAACTGACTGCACATGACTTAGTAAAATAGAATTCAAACACTACTTTTTCCAAAAAGATTAAATGTTATATTTACCAAATTAAAGTTATACTGAGCTGTAGGCTATAGACTTTTTCTATGGATGCTCTTAGTTTATATAAAATTTTTCATAGGAAGGAAATAATCTCAGATAACCTCGCTCTAGGAATCCACATTTGTAGCTTTTTTTTTTTTTTAAGGAATTTAAAGTGCTGTTAACACTTCAGAAAAGATACATCCCTAAATTCTTCATTTAAGCAAATAAAGTGAAAAATAATATTACAACTTAACAATACTTATATAATTATTTGCAATTTGTTTTTCTGTAGATAAAGTTTCTCTTTAATCTTTTTTTTAGCTTTTTTTGGAGACCAATGTCAATCTTAAGATGCAAAGAAGAAACATTTTTTTTAAAAAGCAACTGATCATTGTATTAGAACCCTACTATTAAAATTAATACCTTAAAGGATTAGTTTCAAAGAAAGAAATTCCCAAAAAATGAAATTAAATACATCAAAATATCTTACCTCTTGTAAAATTTTTTGTGCATCTTCTTGGGTTTCAAAAGTGACGAAACCATACCTAAATAAATGCATTAATTATCATCTTAGAACATTACACTAGAATTATATTGAGATTAAAAACTTTCTTTAAGAATGGGCCATATGATCGGAACGGACATTTTTCTATGGCAGACCAGAATGCAAAATTTAGGAGAATCATTCACAGCTTAACACTATCACCTCCTCCTAAAGTGAGGGCACCAAAAGAAAAGAAAACAAAACCACCCAGAGATCTTGAAATAGTTTCAGACCTGAGCTATATGGAAGGCAGGAAAGCACAAGAGATTTGTGTTCTGGTTTACAAATTGGGATGCAATATATTTCAGTCCAGAGCAATAATCTCCCTTTAAAATGACAGAACTTTGGCTTAAATAGAAATCAAATTAGTAAAAAACCTTTAAAACATTAAAAATTTCAACACAATAAAGTTTTTATATTGGTAAATGAGTATACAAAATATTATATACTATTATCAGCATATATAAACTGATAATGCAACTATTAATAAATTTCCCAAATAAAATCAACTAAAAATACATACAACCCAGACTTTATATCTACTTTTCATATATAAATTGTTACCTTCAGGATATAACTCTTATGATCAAGATACAAATACATAATGTATATCATGTCCACAAAGCCAAAATAGGGAGATAAAAAGGGATGAAAGAAATAAAAATTATATCCCCAAAAATGTAATCTCTATTTAGACAATTTAAAGAAATTCTTTTGAGTATTGCTAAACTACTATTTTCTTCAATTTATAATTACTACTATATGATTAAGTATTATATAATTAATAAATATTTACTGTTTTCTTCAATTCATACATGAATTTTCTTTTCCAACAAAGGAATTTTTTTTTCTATTTGCCCAAACATTAAACAAGAACTAAGGAAACAGTTTTATGTTATTTTTTTTTTTTTTGGGTAGAACACATATACCACCCAGTGGAAAAAGCATAAAATAGTTATATTTCTACATGTGTTTTCCAATGATAAAAAAATGGATATTACAAATTCTATTAAAATAATGAGATACAATCTCACTTCATCCTAATACTGTTTGTCAGTCTAAGGAAATATCTCATTTGTTTTTTTTTTAAAAAAAACCTCTCTGCAGGATCCCATCTCTTCCAAAGTATCCACCTGTCACACTTACATGTAGTTTCCCACTAATATAACTTCTATATACTTTATTAGCCCCTTCTCTTATGCCTATAAATATATATATGTTGTTTCTTTTTCAAGAAAACAAACACAATCATTCACTGATTAAACTCTGCAGTCAAAAATAAAAATAACAATGAACAAAACATATGAAGCAAAAAAAAACCCACCAAAATTCTTAAACAAGTACACCATGTAAACTACTTTATTCTTCTCTGATATGTGGCTTTTCTACATACTATTCCACCAAAATAACTCTAAGGTCACTGGACATTTCTAGACAAATCCTACTGACTTTTAGCTCAATTTTCATTCTCCTTGATTTGGCAGTTAAAAGTCACTGTCATTAGAGTTACAGTTCTCAGATTAGTCACCTAATTAGTTCTCTTAGGCACAATTTACAGATATTCTTTTGTGTCAGCCTTTTTCAAATAAAGTTCTCTCTAGTATAAAGCAGGTATACAATTCCAAAAGTATCAGATTTCTTTAGCTTCTGCCTGGTTCCTTGGCTACTAGACATCAGCTACTCAACATTAAGTGCTTACTACCTAACAATGAGTGGTCCCTAAGACTATGCAAGAATAACTTCCCAAAAATTTAGGGAATTTTATAGTGTCCTCCTCCCTCCAAAAGACACACACACACACACACACACACACACACACACACACACTAGGAGTTCAAAAGGTAGGAGGAAAGATGGCATGAAAATCTTTTTTTAAAAATGGAAATGTAAGGTAGCATACAAAACCTAGTGATCCGATAAAAATACAATTGTTTTAATTCTATGTACTATCTACAGTGATACTAACCCTTTGGACACTCCAGCTCTGTCATTTACAATCTTCACTTCTTTTACAGACCCATACTGGGAAAAAAATTTTCTCAAATCATTTTCATTTGTCTAGTGGCATAAAAAGAAAACATTAAAAAAATTTAATTTATAAAAGATGAAATAGCTCTCATGTTTGCTTTGAGACAGCAAAGATAATAAATAATAACATATATATAAGAATGCCTCTCATCATAAAAACAATGCATGAAACTATTAGGTTATTAAAACCAATATGAATACTTTGCTTTATGCAGTAATTATTTTGCTAAAGTATTACACAGCAATATTTTAAGCTGAATTTTAGAAAATTATATAGAAAGCTCACTATTTAAAGGAATTCTTATTCTCTAGTTAGCCAGTTTTTAATAAAACTGTATTAGGCATGGCCATAACTATAGTAAAGGCATATTACAACTAATGGTTCCTGTGGTTCAGAGAGGCCCAAAGTCATGGCAGTGGAACTAGATGATGTTGGACTATACCAACCACTCTACTTTAATCAGCATAGTTTCCAGGAAAAGTAAGGTCTTAGGTAGGAAATATATTTCCAAAAGTACTTGAATTCAATTTGTGATAATAGAGAGGCTACAAAATTTAATATTTTTAGATGCTTTATCTGTACTCACCATACATTTTAGCGGAATACACACATTATGATGGTATTCAAAATAAAAATTTGAGTCATAATTAGACTATCATGTACAAGATAGCTTTAAAGATATTTTGGCATCTGGTTTTAATCAAAACAGTCTCATAATAGACTCATATCACCTTTTCCTAGAATATTCACACTAAACTAATTGCAATTTCATTTTCTGGTTCAGCTATAAGCATTTGCCCCTAAGAGGAACTTAAATATCCCTAGAAAAAAATTTCTTTAGGAGTTCCTGTTGTGGCACAGTGGAAACGAATCAGACTAGGAACCATGAGGTTTTGGGTTCGATCCCTGACCTTGCTCAGTGGGTTAAGGATCTGGCATTGCCGTGAGCTGTGGTGTAGGTCACAGACATGGCTTGGACCTTGCGAACCAGGTCCTGGCGAACCAAATGCAGCTCAGATCTGGTGTTGCTG
Source organism: Catagonus wagneri (assembly GCA_004024745.2). Lineage (NCBI taxonomy): Eukaryota > Metazoa > Chordata > Mammalia > Artiodactyla > Tayassuidae > Catagonus > Catagonus wagneri. The sequence goes on from PVHT020000144.1 coordinate 27,004, forward strand.
TGGCTGTGGCGTAGGCTTGCAGCTGCAGCTCTGATTTGACTCATCATAGCCTGAGAACTTCCATATGCTGTGGGTGTGGCCCTAAAAAAAAGACAAAAAAAAAATATACATTTCATAAGAAATTACTTTATATTTAGTGAACCAATTATATACTTGCTTAAGATTCACAAATTTTGACAAATATACTAACTATAACATTTCTCTTGAGCACGAAAAAAGTAATTCCATCCAAACTATGAGAGATTGATCAGAGGAAAATAGTGAGTTAAAAATGTCAATTTTTTTTTTTTATTAAGACAGCTCTCCCTGAATTTTTCAAAATGCAATATGGAAGCTTGGAAATTCTTCTACATATTCACTTGGAAGTAAGAGTATTCCACTTAAAATATTCATGCTTGCCTTTCCTGTAGGTGTTTATTACTATCTCCCAAATGAGGGCACTGCAAAACATCTCACAAAATTTTGACTTTCTGAAAGAGTGAAATGGCTAATTACATTATTTAAACATATTACTGTTAAGGCACTTTATTCTGACTGAGACACTGGCCTTTTTCGGTGATTGAATTCTAAATTAGGTGATATAAAGCAACTTGTGAAATAACTCTAGGAAGTTACTCAAGAACCTGAGATAAAGTTACTCAAGAAGCTGGGATAAAGAAACAGGATTTCATAAAAGTTTTTTGTGCGTGTTTTGGCTTTTCTTTCCTTAGGTGAGTGTTCTTTTGAAAATTATAATCACTCATTATTTGAGCTACCGGGATACTACATAAAAATGTATAACTAGTATGGTATGGTGAAATAAAGAATGTGGAGCTATGAGTCAGAAAACTAGGATTCTAGTCTTCACTTTGTCACTAAGTACCTAGGAGCCTATAGATAGGCCATTGAGCCTCAATTTCTTTGTATGGGAAATTGAACAATTATATATACTCTATTTAACCTACATGAAGTTTTTTTTTTTTTTTTTTTTCTGTTTTGGCTGTACCTGTGGCATACAGAGGTTCCCATGCCAGGGATCAGATCTGAGCTGCAGTTGCGACCTATGCCACAGCAGTAGCAACACCAGGTTAACTCACCGTGTCTGGCTGGGGATGAACCTGTGTCCTGGTGCTACAGAGATGCCACAGATCGTATTGTGTCACAGTGGGAACTCCTATTTAACCTACATGGTTTTTTAAAAAATTTTTCTATATATTAAGACAATTTGAAACCTACTAATCATTATGTAAATAGAAAATGTTTTTATAATTGCAAAAAGAAGCAATTTCTAATAAATAACTTCTAACATAAAAAATACACTATGTTGCATACATAAATAGGTACCTTAAAGTCAATTCCTCCTACAAAGATGCGATTAGGGATCACAGTTCCATATCTTGGGGCACTCGTTGGGTTATTCAAAGGCACAGGTGACACAGGGTTGGGGGATGGAGATAAGGAATCTGTTTGTGTCTTATTTGATGTTTGCTGTAAGACAAAATTCCTTTAAACTCTTAGCTTTGATATAAGTTTTGATGCAGGCTGAAAGTATATATCTTCAAAAACATAAAATGTAGTACATTGAACTTTGCTTTTATTCTAGTATTATGAAAATTATAGAGCTAATAACTTTTGAGGGCAACAAAAATATAGGAAATGTAGAATATACCCCTATACAGAAGAGATCTTAAACCTTAAGTATATTATTTAAACATAATATGTTAATTATTAAATATACTATTCAATTATTATGTGTTAAGAAGAAACATTAAATTAAAAAAAAGTTTGATAAAGAGAAAAGCAGTCCCTGGATAGCTAAGAGCTGGTCTGGCACAACCAACTATGCCCTGATACTGTTAGGAGGTGGCCTGGAACTCACAGCTAAGCTGTGGTGTTCTCTTGTTAACAGAACACCAACATCGGGAAAGACTACTCTGTAATTATGATGAATCAACATAAAAACCATGCCTTTCCATAATCACACGTGTACACTGACAAAAACAAAAGCATTGTCCAAAAAATAAGAATGATCAAACATCCTTCTATCCTGGCTGGTAAGACTGCTTCCTTTATCAGTCACGACTTTGGCTTCAACCTATTCTTCTTGCCTTCTAGGTAAAAATTGACATACCAAATCATAGAATTGCTCCCACTTCGTGACAACACATATTTCAGAGTAAAGCCTTCTTCCTTAAACCCTCTCTAAAAAAGTGCTTAACACAAGCCTAAATCCTATAATAAGTTACTTCTAATACCCTCTTCTTGAGAGGTCCCACAGTGTATGTTCTTCCTTGTTGCAACAATTCAAAACATCTAAATTTATTAAACTACAGGTGTGTTCACAGTTGTCTTTGGCTAAAGGACACTGACAAGTGAACAGACTGACATTTAAGTTCACTGTTTTCCAACTCTAAAGTCAAAATTGTAAATGCATTTGTCAATTTGAAAAGTTGACGTGATTTTGTAAAAAAAATTACATACCTATAACTCATAGGTATAAATTTTTATATGAAGGAACTGAGATCAGTACATATTCTTAAGTTCACAATTCTATGTCGGGTGGCTTAATTTAGATTTTAGTAAAAATATACTAACATATAAGCCTCTGCATAATGACATGATAGTAGACTCTTAAGGTACATCTGAAAACAAACAAACAAACAAACTCCCTCCAAAAAAAAAAAAAAAAAGCTAACAAGACTTGAGAACAGAAATCTGAAGAGAAATCAACTGAAGAACTTGCTAATTATTTTCCTTTTGGGAACACTAAACAGACTTTTGAGACAGTCTTAATGCACTAAATGAGTGCTTCAAAAAGGTTGAAATTCAATTAAAATTCTCTGGGAAGCAAATTCATTGAAAATGAATTCCTAAGTTACATAATGGAGTTGTTCTTTATCATATTTACTCTCCTTTCACATCATTGGCCAATAAAACCATAATCCCTAAATTAATCTCTGCAAGATGGTACAGCAAAAGGACTAGGCTAGTGGTGCCTATGGGATGGACTTATGGGCTCTATCCTCCACAAGGGGGAAAAACACTCTCTAGTAAAGGAGTTCATAAAAACATCTACTAAACCACAAAGTTATCATATTTAATAATTGTTATGATGTAGCTGTCAGTCAAAGAAATTGCGAATCCAATCTTAACAGCTTCCTCTCTGGGCATGTGGAAGTTATTCATAACTTCAGCCATTTTAATTAAGACATAGTGCCCAGATTGGATGATCCTGCCATGCTCAGCTGTACTTTTCAACTGTGGATTTGTATGGCTAGAGATGATAGAACAGATTTATACAATCTCTTCTCTCTGTCTGTTCAAAGAATGTAAAAATTCCCTATTTGCAAATTTTAAAAAATCAGTCTTCATGAAATTCTCTTCTTAAAAACAAAATGAATTCAATGAACTCATTTGTTCTCAAATTTGTTTAAATAAAAGTCAACTCAATTATTTTTCAATGAGAGAGGAATGACATGAATGGAAGAGAATAGAGTGCTTTATTTCCAATCTTGAGAAATCAGTTATACTGAGGAAAGAAGAACACCAATTGTTTATATCCCATTCACTTCATTCGCCAGTTTCTAAGGCTTCTGTTCTAGTGTGGATTCCAACTGCTTCATTTTTCTCCTTACCACTTTCCAACATACTATATAATTTATTTACTATGTTTATTGTCTTTTTCCTCCATAATGTGATATTCATGAGAGAAGATTTTGCCTGTTTTGTTTCTGCGGCATTTAAAGTAGTGGTTGTACTTAGTGGGTGTTCAATAAATATTTGAACCAATGAATAAATGAATAATTTCTTCCTGTTCATGATATGCCAACCATTAGGTTGTGGGCTTAAGAATATACAATCTTAATATTGGCGGTAACGAGGCTCAGGTAGAGGCAACATTTAGGTTCTTTAGAGAAGGTTAGCAATTCATTGAGGTAATAAAACCCTCTGATTCTGCTGGCAATAATTTTGCAAATATATGAAAAACTCCTAGATAGGTGCGATTTTGGGGTTAGACAGGGTTCTTAGCTTAGTAAAACTTCTAGTACTAAAGAGTTTATTTAAAATTCCCTCCAAAATAATGTGCCCCCACTGCCTCCTCTGCTTGGGAATTAACCTCGAAATCTATCATCTACTTTGCCAAGGAAGACAACAGGAAGAGGGTGGGCTAACCGTCGCAGTCACGGCCTCGGTGCTCCTTCCCCTCCGAGACCAGCAGGCTGAGGCGCTGCGGGAAATGGCCGCAGTGACAACTTCCTCGGGTTCTCCGGGGTCATCGTGAACTTGAGCACCGACTCGAGGATCCACCCCCTCCCCACCAAAGTGCGGGAGGGAAAAGAAGGCTAGCCAGCGAGAAATTTTGCCCAGCAAATCCGCCAGCAGCCGTGGCGGGAACCCTCAACGGCACCGACCCGGACGTCAGCCTCGTGTGCAGCGGCACTCGCGGCCCTGGCGTGGAGCGCGCTGATTGGCTGTCGGCGGGGCGTGGGGCAGGGCGCGGCGGCACGTTGCCACGGCGTCTCAGGCCTACTCAGTCTCCCGCCCATCCCCCACCAGGCCCGACCAGCTTGGGCGCGCACCGGGTGCTACGGTGTCCGGGTCCCACCTAGGTACAGGTCCCTCGTATCCGGCCACCCTCCAGGTCTCTCAGGCCTTCTGGTCTCCGCTGGCCAGTCAGGGAGAGGAGGTGTCAGTCGCCCCGGGAACTCCTCATATGGGCTGCTGGGTCGAGTACCGCTCGAGTGAGCATCGAAGACTCAACCGAGTCAAGATTCGGCGGGAAAACTTTTTCTCTAGTCTGGACTCACTTGGTGCACAGGGCCCAGCCACCCACCGCCCCCCTCAACTTTCTGGCCGTTTCCGAGGTCCCTTAGCCCGTCCACACCCGTCCAGGCCCTGTGGCCACACCCTCCCAACCCCAGGACACAACCCCACGGGCCTGCAGGCCGGTTGATCTTGGTGGAGGTCGATGGGGCCCCCTGTCCACGTTCCTTCCCGACGAACTACCGGGCTCTAGACTCGCCCTTACAGCCCCTCAAGGACAGAGTCCACGTTGCTTCTTCTACCCCGCACCCTGCGGCACAGGACCCTAGGCCCTGACCATTGTACTCACCGCCCCCGACTCGGTCTCCATCTTTTTCTCTGCTCTTCAAAAACCGGGTGAGAGGAACAAAACCCTAAAGTTTGAAAGCACCTTCACACCCCGAAGCAGCACCACGTTTCCCGACGGAGACTCTCTCCCCCTGGCGGCGACGGCGGCGGCAGCTACAGGGGCGCAGGCTAGGACCCGGGGCCTGAACCTGCCACGGGGGGGGGGGGGGGGGGGGGGGGGGGGGGGGGGGGGGGGGGGGGGGGGGGGGGGGGGGGGGGGGGGGGGGGGGGGGGGGGCAGGCGACGTCCCCGCGGGCGGCGGTGGGGGCGGGCGCCTCAAGCCGGGGGGGGGCGCGGGCGGGTGGGTTTCGGCGGTGGCCCGTGGTCGCTGAGCCGGGCTGTCTCAGGGGCAGACCGTGCGGCAGGTCGGGACAGGCGTAGGGTGTGCGGATCGAGAGCTCGGTTGTGGGGCCACTGTCGCCTGCTTTCGGACGGCTGGGGAGGAGAAAGCGAACGGTTATGCAAAGCTCCATTCACCGTACGCCTTTCCCTCTCCCCCCTCCCCCCTTTGGAGGAAAGTTAGCCTCTGGGACTGGTGGAAGAGGTGGAGGTGACCTCAGGCTTTATTAAGGTGCGCGAAGCCAGTTGAAGGGCGACTTCGAAAGAAGGCTGGTGAGGGGCTAGGAGGCCAGTTTGCCGAGTCAAAGTCTGACCCCCTGGGCCTGACGCGCCAAACTCGGGGGGCTCCGGAGAAGCCGCGGACGCCGCGCTGCACCTGTTGTCGCCGTCAGTCATCCTTGCTGAGCGGGCGGGGCGGCGCGGGCGTCTTGGCCCAGACCCACGGCGCCGCCCCATCAGGGTTCCTGCGCAGGTCTCAGGCCCGCGCCAGCTGAGCATCGCGGGGCCTCCGCACAGCCCCTGGAGCCAGCAGGCGAGGGAGCCACCCGCACGCCCGAGGGGTGAGGACTGTGCCATTTGTCTGGAGTGACTCTAGACGCTTTGGGATTACCTTTGAAATAAGACTGCTTTGTAAAAATTATTTCTGAAAGGTAGCTGCTTCTTATATACCGATATCGCCAATATCATATATATGTAAACCGTATAACCAAGTTCTAAATAATTATAACTAAGTAAACTTCTGTAATGTTGACGATTGTACCTTATCGAGGGCTCGCTTTGTGCCAGCCACGATGCTTTACAATCAGTATCATTTAATCATTTTATTGTCACAGAAACCGTTCCGATAGATACTCCTGTTATCATCATATTACAGGTGAGCAAATGGAGATTTGGAGGTTAAGTAATTTGATTACGGTCTAAAGCTATAGATTTAACCGGGATCTTTCTGACATCAGGTCATGATCTTAACCATTTTGACATATATTTTTAAAGAATTAGCAGCAACACCTGTCAAAAGTTACATCAGTAATAACTTTTGTATTCTCTATTTTAAAAGTTTGACTTTGGGTTATTTGACTTTCAGGATGCAGAGTTAAAATTGTTATATATTTAATTTTTTTTTTTTTGTCTTTTTGCCTTTTCTAGGGGCGCACCGGTGGCATATGGAAATTCCCAGGCTAGTGATCTAATCCTAGCTGTAGCTGTTGGCCTATGCCACAGCCACAGCAACGCTGGATCCAAGGCGTGTCTGTAACCTACCTACCACACAACCCACGGCAACGCAGGATCCTTAACCCACTAAGTGAGGCCAGGGATGGAACCCACAACCTCATGGTTCCTAGTCGGATTCGTTAACCACTGAGCCACTACCGGAACTCCTATATTTAATTTTTAATCTGTTCAAACATTAGCCCTTTCTATTGTTTACCAAAAATAAAATGGGAAACAATTTTTTTTCACTGAATGCAGGTCAGTTAAAGCATCCTAAACGTCTTTATACGCTTGTGCATACAATTTAAGCTCATTTTCTCACTCTCTGTGGAAACAGAGACTACAAACCTGTTAAGAATAGAATTCATATTCCAGAACGAGAATAATTTTGCCGTTCAATACCATTAGACCTGATCATCTTTGAGCATTTTTTTTTCTAGTAGTAATGATGGATTTAGGTAGATATTACTACTGTCTCTTTTGCCCAATCTTTTTTGCCTGAAAACACTTAATTTTTGAAGACTGTATTCACCATAGTTGGTGTTCAGCCTGTGACACACAAGTTAGTCAACAACTGAGGGAACACTGTAATTCGAGGTGTTAGGGTGATATACTGTATTTGCAGTTTGATAATTCTCTTTTCTGCTTTTAACTCTTGATCCTTAAAGCAATTTTTAAAAATTTTAAAACTTAGATAAATCATGTGAAATTATACAGTTCAACTTAGTACATGGTTATAGAGTTCCTATTTTGTCCAACATATCATACTATGTGAGATAAGAACATGAAAAAGATCAAACCTCTGTCCCTGTTTTCAATCTAGAGGGGAGAAGAGACTAATTACTCAAAGTAATAATTATATCTCAACATGCTTCTCTATACTTATATTACATACAGTATAGGTAAGTGATACGTGATCTGTGATCAAAGGCCTGTGAGAGCACAGAGGACAGCATCATGGGGCACAGTGTCCAGGGTTAGGTAAGGGCACCATCAAAACTAAAATGCTGATCTGGGTTGGAAGATGAGGAAAGAAATTGAGCCCCTATCAAGTACCCAGCAGTGGGCAAAACATACTCTTTTTAAGTCTTAGTTATCATTCCTTTTTTTTTTTTTTTCTGGCAGTATGAGCCTTAGAGAGGTAAAGTAACTTGTTTAGTTACATTGCTGGAAGACAGTAGTTGCAGTTTTCAATTTGATTCCATTGCCCATGCACAGTGCACTCTGCCATGTTGTTTATACTGTGGTATTAGAATTTTATTTATGGAGACTTTTGTAAAGGGGGGGCATTGAATGTTATCAAGTTAGGATTGTATATAATCAGAGCCAAAATTTAGAAAGATAGTCTCAGACCAGAAAACAGTTTTTAAGAGACTGGAAACTTAAGAATTGAATTAGAGGATACTACTCTCGTATCTAGTAATGGGGACCTAAACAAAAGAGGCAGCAGTGAGAATAAAATACTGGGCAAGAGTTAAGGAGAAAACAGAGAGGAAGACTATTAGGCATGGATGATGATGAATGGGATTGGTGAGGATCGTTCAAAAATCTCAAGTTTCAGATACTGGAGATGCCATTGACAAAGATAAATATTAAAGTACAACACGTAACAAGTTGCTGACATTAATAATCCCATTTTCTTCTTTTTTAAAATTGAAGTATACTTGATTTACAGTATTTGAGGTATAATGCAAAGTGATTCAACTATATATACATATGTATGTATACAGATGTGTATGTATATATGTTCTTTTTCAGATTATTTTCCATTATAAGTTATTGCAAGATATTGAGTATAGTTCCCTGTACTATACATTAGGTCCTTACTGGTTATCTATTTTGTATATAATAGTGTGTATGTGTTAATCCCAACTTGCTGATTTATCCCTCAACCCATCCTCTTTACCCTTTGGTAACCATAGTTTGTTTTCTGTGCCTGTGGGTCTCTTTCTGTTTTGGAGATAAGTTCATTTTTGTGTATATGTATATATATACATATATATTTATGCATATATATTTTTTAGATTCCACATATAAGTGATATCATATGATATTTGTCTTTGGCTTACTTCACTTAGTGTGATAATCTCAAGTTCTATCCATCTTGCTACAGATGGCATTACTTCATTCTTTTTTATGGCTGAGTAATATTCCATTGTGTGTGTGTGTGTGTGTGTGTGTGTGTGTGTGTAAATATAAATAAATGTATATACACACACATACAAACTACATCTTCTTTATCCATTCATCTGACAGTAGACATTTAGGTTGCTTCCGTGTCTTACTATTGTAAATAGTGCTGCAATGAACATCTTACGGTTTCTCTGAATATATGCCCAGGATTGTAATTGTGGGATCATATGGTAGTTGTATTTTTAGTGTTTTAAGGAACCTCTATACTGTTCTCCATAGTGACTGTACCAATTTATATCCTTACCAGTAGTAGGAGGGTTCGTTTTTCTCCACACCCTTTCTAGCATTTATTATATATAAACTTTTTGATGATGTCCATTCTGACTGGTGTAAGGTGATACCTAATTGTAGTTTTGATTTTCATTTCTCTAATAGTTAGCAATGTTGAGCATGTTGTGCCTATTGGCTGCCTCTATATTTTCTCTGAAGAAATGTCTCTTTAGGTCTTCTGATCATTTTTTGATTGTTTTTTTATTTTTTTGTTGTTGAGTTGTATGAGCTGTTGTATATTTTGGAGATTAAGCCCTTGTTGATCACATCATTTGCATGTATTTTCTCCTAGTCCATAGGTTGTCTTTTTTTTATTTTTGTTTATGGTTTCCTTTGCTGTATGAAACTTATAAGTTTGATTTGTTTATTTTTGCTTTTATTTCTTTTGCCTTGGGAGACTCACCTAAGGAGACATTGGTATGATTTATGTCAAAGAATGTTTTACCTATGTTCTCTTCTAGGAGTTTATGGTATCATGTCTTATATATATCATGTCTTAGATATGGTATCATGTCTTAGAAATTTAAGTCTTTAAGCCATTTTGTGTTTATTTTTGTGTATGGTGTGAGGGAGTGTTCTGACTTCATTGACTTACATGCAGCTGTCCAACTTTCCCAAAACCACTTGCTAAAGAGACTATCTTTTCTCCATTGTATATTATTGCCTCCTTTTTTTTTTTTTGAAAATTGACTGTAAATATGTGGATTTATTTTTATATTCTGTTCCATTGATCCATATGTCTGTTTTTGTGCCAATACCATGTGTTTTAATTTTACTGTAGCTTTGTAGTATTGTCTAAAGTCTGGGAAGGTTATGCCTCCAGCTTTGTCCTTTTTTGTCAGAATTGCTTTGCCAGTTTGGGGTCTTTTATGGCTCCATATAAACTTCAGGATTACTTGTTCTAGTTCTGTCATGGGTAATTTGATAGGGATTGCATTAAATCTGTGGATTGCTTTGGGTAGTGTGGCCATTTTAACATTCCAACCCAAGGGCATGAAATATCTTTCCATTTTATTGAATCATCTTTGGTTTCTTTTATCATTGTTTTATAGTTATCAGCGTATGTTTTTCACCTCCTTCGTTAGGCTTATTCCTAGGTTTTATTTTTAATGTGATTTTAAATGGAAATATCCCATTTTATTATGTTTTGTGCTGGCATCCCAGTGTGATCCATCTTTTTTCGTTCACATGGTCTGTTTAGAGCATGGGTCTCATTGTAGGGGTTTTCCCAAGCTTGTCCTCCTTCTTGTTTGTCTTCCCTTACTGGCAGTTCTCCTCTTCCTGCCTCTTAAGTTTTCTATTTACATTTAAACTCCTAGTATCTTTTTTTGGCAATCTTTTTCTTGATTACCCTTAGGATGCCTTTTCTAACTTACAGACCTAGATAACCATTTGCCTATCTTCTGTGGACCAGCCTTTAAGGAACAGGAATTGGCGATGATTAAGACCTGCTTCTTGCTTTTCAGTAGCCTGTGGTCTAGTGGGAATAGGAGCTATGTAAATAGAAAGTTTATACACTTGGTGTGCTGAGTGGAAGCATGGAATAGTTGCCAGGTGCAGAGATAGCCCAGAACAGGAAGTAGCAACTTGGTAGATAAAACCACTTGAAAAGACAAGTTTAAAAGATACCTCTGCTTCCATTTTATTTCTTGTTTGTTTGAAGGTCTATTAACCTGTTGTTGGGGGGAGATTATTAGGTGCCTTCTTTTTCTCCATGCTGGTTGGATATTTGAAATAGGAGAGGTGAAGGACAGGATTGAGGGAAAAAACTGCCTTAAGGAAGCAGAGAGGTCATACTTCCTTTTCGTCTACAGGGAGCATGATACTTATATGTAGAGAGGATGTTATAGAGATGGTCTAGTCTAGAGCAATGTCTGATTTATTAGAAAATTCCTTATAAGATTTAATTGAATTATTTGATTATGCTGTTTACTTTGAGCAACTATTTAGACATAAGAATACGCAATATAGAACCAATTGTGCAGCATAAGGTAGGAACTCAGTAAATATTTGTAGAATAAAAGACTAAATGAGCAGAGAACTCCCACTTATTGTTTTACTCTTCCTTCTGGACTAAGAGTAAAGAATGGTCAGTCACTGCCAAAGAACCTTTTTCTTGATTTATTCACATAACTATGGTTTGATAATTATATACTTGTTTTTAGTTGTTTTTTTAGGGGAAGACTTTAACGTTTGAAACCTCTCACCTACATAATCCTTTGAACATTCTCATATATTTCCATAAGAGCAAATAATACTACTTATACAAAAATAAGACATATACAGCAAGACTTCAGTGCAAGAATGATTACCTAGAACATAGCGTTCCCTTGTACACTCAGTGCTACAATGTTTTTTTTTGTGTGATTATTTTATTTTATTTTTTTCTTAATGGATTTTATTTCAATTATAGGTGTACATAAATCATCACAAGTCAATTCCTACAATGTTTTTTGTTTTTTATTTTTACAGCCACACATGTGGCTTATGGAAGTTACTAGGTCAGGGGTCGATCAAAGTCGCATCTGTGGCCTATACCACAGCCTTAGCAACAATGAATCTGAGCCACATTTGTGACCTGCACTGCAGCTTGTGGCGATGGTGGATCCTTAACGCACTAGGCCAGGCCAAGGATTGAAGGCGAATTCTCACATGGACAGTATTGGGTCCCTAACTCACTGAGCCACAACGGGGATTCCAGTCCTATGCTGTTTGCCTCACCTTACCCCTTTCTTTTACCTCTAAACTGCTCTCACCTCCTGACCACTAACTTTGCTGGTTCTTATCCCCTTTCCATTGTTATCTCATTCTTTGATTTGATCTGTAGGGGAGGAAAAAAATTTTCCTCCACCTTCTTAGGGCCCTTGGCTGCATCTGAAAATTAAAATGACAGAGACATGGAATTCCTGTAGTGGCGCAGCAGTTAACGGATCCAACTAGGAACCATGAGGTTGCGGGTTCGATCCCTGACTTCGCTCAGTGGGTTAAGAATCTGGCCTTGCCGTGAGCCGTGGTGTAGGTCACAGACGTGGCTCAGATCCCACGTTGCTGTTGCTGTGGTGTAGGCTGGCAGCTGCAGCTCTGATTAGACTCTTAGTTTGGGAACCTCCATATGCTGTGGGTGTGGCTGTAAAAGGACAAAAGACAAAATAAAATAAAACAAAATGACAGAGATAGATTAACAGGAGAAAAACATACAGATTTTAATGTCTTTTCACATGTACACAGAACCTTCACGAGAGAACGAAGACTTGAAGAAGTAATCAGAACAGGAATCTTTTATACCTTTTAAACAGTAAATTTGTGAGGAGTTGACAAGACATTATTTGGCCTGGATACTAAATGGTGAAGAAGTAACTAGGGAGATTTGGGGTAGTTTAACAAGATTTGTTTGTAGATTCTTCTGGGCTGATTAGAGTCTGTCTCCAATAAAAGTATTTATTTCCTCCCTTTAGGCAAAAAAGGGGAAGTTTTTCCTGCTTCTTAATTTCTTTCAAATCAAAATAATTAGTAGCTCAAAGAGGCATACTTTAGGGTGACATATTATGGCTTCCTTCAAACCATGAGGTATTTTCAGAGCTATAGTCATAACGCCTCAATTTATTTTTCTTATTCCCTGAGGCATCTTGGAAATACATCATGTCATGATGCTAGTGTCCTTCTCTCCATGACATTTCAAAGAGCTGTATATAAACACTCGTTGACCTGAGTGGTCACTTGTTCACTCTCCTTCAGCAGCTACCTTATGTTTGACTGGTGGGCACTTGTTGCCTGGGTGCGCACTGATCTTTTGTACCCAAGGCAGGCCACCATGTACAGTTGTGGAGATTACTCAGTGCATAAGAATGTATGGTCAAAGGAGCAAGTAGGCTGAAATCCAGCCCTTGCTTCTCCACTCACATCACTGTGTAGCCACAGGGCCCCATCCATTCAATGGGAGAGCCTTTTTCTAATGCATAAAAAGGTGCTGAATTCATATAAGATGGTATCAGAAAATACTGGTTTCTGTTTGTCGTGTTTTACCATCACATTCTCAGACATAAATTACTACTTGACCTTGGAAAATTTTTCAAATGGGTGTTTCAAATTTAGTCCCTCAGGAACCAGACTCTCCAAGATCTGAATGCAGGAGTTTTTTGAGGGCCTGTGCTTGGGAAAAGTGAGGAAAACAGAACCAGGCAGAATAAGTTGAATTGTGATGTTGCAATAAAGTCCTCATCAATCCTAGGATGACTTTCAGAGTTGTCTCTAGTGACCAGGATTCCCCCTCAACCCCCTATTCTACGGTCTATTTTTTTGTCGTTTTTTAAGGGCCGCACCAGTGACATTACGGAGGTTCCCAGGCTAGGGGTCAAATCGGAGCTGTAGCCACTAGCCTACACCACAGCCACAGCAACATCAGATCAAAGCCTTGTCTGCAGCCTACCCCACAGCTCACAGCAACACCGGATCCTCCCCATTGAGTGAGGCCAGGGATCGAACCTGTGTCCTCCTGGGTGGTAGTCAGATTTGTTTGCGCTGAGCCCTAATGGGAACTCCTATTCTACAGTCTATAGTCACCGAATGCAAGCTGCTCCCAGGGAGCAGACCTGACTTTGGTCATGACATCTCTTTGGCTGAGGGAAATTTCTGGAGAGGGACTCAGCTAAGAACATCCTACGTTCCTGGCATCAGTGGAACAAGGGCTCAATACTGGAGGTGGATTTGGGCACAACACAGCATGTGCTAACATAACTTCATAATGATTGAGTGACTTTTTCTCCACCATGGGATTTTGGAGGGAAGAGGTAACTAGTGTTTGCTTTTGGTTGAAGCAACACATAATAGAAACAGAATAAATCCAGGAAAAATTCAAACTTTTTTCCTTTGGAGAGGGTACCTGAGAGATTGCGATGAATACCAGTAGCATAGATGCAGTGATCTAAGATTGTCTGAAAATCCAGATTGCACATTGCATTTTTGACTGTAAGCTTGAAAATATCTTTCCATGAGTTTGTCCTCTGTCGGTTCCATGCTCAAGAAAATATCCATGTCAGTTATCAGTGGAGAAATATAACTAAAAAAAATCTTTTTGTAACCCAGAAAACATCTCTTCAAAGGTAATATGGAAAACAGTTTCATTACTGAATAAGCATGAAACTTATGACAGGCAATCCACTGGGAGACTGCAAAAATAGAAAGGAATCCTGCCCCCTTATATAGCCAATGGATACAAACCATCACATCACACATAGTTCATCCCAGCTTAACCTGGTAATTGGGTTGACCATCTTATTGGCTTTATCCAGAGGGAGAACAAATGTCTCATATCTTTGTAATAGGAGGTAATTTTGTAAATTAGAGCAAGGCAATCGCCAAAGTCAGGCTCTTCTTACCTTCTTACCAAAACTGAAATACGGGAGCTATAACCCTTGATGTTTGAATTTCTAAAAAATCCATTAAAACATAGTTCCTGAAGAAACATTTTTCTGAATTGTGAGGCTGACAAAAGGCTTATTTAGCCATTATATGGATTTACATACATTTGAAAAGGACAGAAATTCTGAAAGAAAAAGGAGATCAGGAGAAGTCTCTTCTCTTATTTTCAATATGGAGAATTATGCTTCTTATTTTTAACTTGTATTTGCCCTTTCATTATATATCTGGATGTGTTTAAAGTTGTATCTCCTTGAAGCACTGAAAAATTTTAGAAGCAACCAAAATTCAAAGCCGTTGTTTAAGCACCTGGAGTAGCTTCATTGACTATCATCTGACGATAAACTTAGGAGACCATCAAGTTTTGAGAGAGTATTGTAATGAAGTGATTCAGTGGTGTTGGAGGTGGGACTTTGGATTCTGACTGCTGCATGCCCTAGAAGGAGTTATATAACCTCTGTTTTCCATCCCCCAAATAAGGATAATATCATTTACTACTTCAGACTATTGATTAATTGAAATAATGCGTGTAACTGTCCTAGCACAAATACACATTCAATAGGAACTTATTGATTGTTGTCGTTTTGGTGACATCTATTTGCCAGTAATAGTAAAAATTTGATTAGCTTAAAAGTACTTTGTTTATAACACAAATATAGTCACACAAAAACCTTAGTTTAATTTAGGCTTTTTTTGTGATACTAGTTACTTTTGTCCACTGTATACATTATTAGCTTGGTTTGAGTACAGATTGTTTGAGTATGAACTCAGAATGCAAACTTTCCTTTAGCCTGTTCCTTTTTCCCTTGGAGAAAGTGGACACAAGCAATGGCTATCCGGTATAAGAAAATGCCTTGGGAAATATCTTGACAAATTTTAATCTTTCTGATGGCTTAAATGCCTGACTGCTGTGCTGATTCCTAATGAAATGGACCAATTCTTTATGGGGTTTTTCTTTGCTCCTGTTGACTTCCCTAGACCCTTGTTCATGCTTCCTTTCCCATAATTCTTCTTTCCACCATTAGTATTTGGCCATATGAATGGCCGATAGTATGGTTGTGGAAAGAACAGGGCTTTTGGTAAACTTACATGTAGCAGTGGGAGAATTTTGATTCTACTACAGTAACAAATGTCCTCCAAAAAAAGATCGCTTTCTTGCTTATGTTACGCATTCATTGCAGATTGACTTCAGCTCTACTTCATGCCATTTTCAAGATCCAGCCTCTATCTGATGAACAATTAATCTGTGGCAAAGGAAAAAAGATCTTGGTAAGTATATACTGGCTCTTAAAGCTTTTGTATACAAGGAGTTCTTCTATCCATCTTTCATTGGCCTAAGCAAGTCACATGGCTGAGCCTTCTGTCAGTGGGATGAGGATGTATTAACTCTCCCACCGGGAAGGATCCCTGAACATCTCCCAGAGTAGAAACATCTGCTTTACAACAAAGGGTGCTGATGAAGTATTTCTCTGTGATCATACTGGTGATTGGTGAGTGAGGGGAATTAATGATGAGAAATAATTCAGTAACTGCTTTTTTCTCGTCCACTGGGGTCACGTAAGAGATACTCCTTTTGATTTTTTTTTTTTTTTTTTGTCTTTTGTCTTTTCAGGGCTGCACCCGAGGCATATGGAGGGTCCTGGGCTAGGGGGTCCAATCGGAGGTACAGCTGCTGGCCTACACCACAACCACAGCAATGCCAGATCCGAGCTGCATCTGTGACCTACACCACAGCTCACGGCAACGCCAGATCCTTAACCCACTGAGTGAGGCCAGGGATCAAACCCACAACCTCATGGTTGCTAATCAGATTCGTTTCCACTGCGCCATGATGAGAACTCCCTCTTTTTGATTTTAATTTAGTTTCAATCATAGATCACAGACCATTCTTTTTGTTTTCAGAACACAAACAAATGCCCCTTTTAAGCCATATTTTGCAGATAGGAGGATTAAGGTAGATGGAAGTGTAAGATTCTATTTTATCTCCATATATATAAATTTTCTGGAGTTTAGAATTCACAGCAATATGTTGATGAGAAAGGTAATGTTTATCAAAAATCAGAAAAATATTCCTTCCTTTAGAAATGATAGTCTGAAAATAACAGTGTTTGGTTCTTTTTGCTTAGAGTTTATGTATTTGATCATAAAGAATCTTCCAAATAAATTCTGTCTGCAGCTATGAGTTTAGTTATTGAAAACTCATGCTGGCTAAGAGAAACTTTAAAGAAAGCTCTGTAACCTGTCATTACACTAATTATAGTATTGTACCATGTTTGTTGCTTATCTTCTTACTTCACAGTTTAAATTTCAGTCCTTTGTTGCTGCTTAATATTTCAGATGATTCCTACAACGTGTTTTTTTTTTTTTCCTCTCATCTTTCAAAAGCAATTGTGACATTATCTGAACAATTTCACCGGTACATTATATAGAACAGAGAATGGCAAAATTCCCAAGTGCAGTTCAACAGCTGTTCCTCTGCTGTGGGTTAAGGGTAGAGGCAGTTGTATCTATGGTGACCTATCTGAGTCAGTGAGGGTGGGAACTGTGGGATTCTTACGGGGGTTAATAATAGAGCAAATGCTGGCAATTCAGTTTTCACTAGACTTTTGGCTTCAAAGGGAATTTTTTTTAAAGGAAGGATTCACTTTTTACAGTTCCTTATTTTTGTAAAGCGGATAAATTTGTGCTTAACCAAACAGCTAATCACCTGAAAACTTATTTGGAACTAAAAAGGGCTTACAGAAAAGACTATATTTTACTCTTATATTTTAATTTAGAACATACATTACAATTTTGTGCTTATTTAAATATCACCCTCTGCCTCTTCCTCCCAAAACATTTGACGTAGAATGCAATGAAGGCATATTAATAAGATTAACAAAATACATATTAGAGTAATACATCATGACCAAAGGAAGGGAGAGCATTAGAGAGAAAAATACGATTTTATATTTTCTTCCAGTGGGCTCTATGATGCTGAAAAGCATTAATAAACTTCATGCCTTGGAAAAACTGGAGGAAGAACCCTCACCATATTCAGATGAATTAGATCTAGGGTATCTACGTGGGATGGGGAGAAGGGGAGGAACCTATCCCATATCTACTTCAGCATCTCACGTGTCAGGCCTCAGGAGTATGTTTGATTTGAAAAGGTTTATATTATAAAATCATACTTGGAAAAGACTCAAGTTGTTAAATAAAATAGAGAAGTGAAACAAGTTTTTATGGGGGCTTCATTGGTGCCCTTCCAGCAATACTTTTCATAAATGCCTTTGTGGCTTCTGTATCAGTAGGGAACATAACCATGACATGAGCCCCAACTCCAGGATCCGTGTCAAAGTAAGTTAATACGTAGAAAATAAATCAACACTGATGGTCTATTTTTAAAAGACCTTTGCCCTTAACATACAGAGTGTTCCCAGATGATTGGCCTAGGGCTCCTGATAGTGTATTTCAGCCTCAGGGTCCACGTAGGATGATTCCTGAGGGGCAGTGTTAATGGACAAACACTTGGCATTCTGTTCTCCTGCAGGTAGCACAGGTTTCTCAACACCTGGATGAAGCAGCTGCCATTAGGCAGTATTGACTGTAATTAGAGGTTTCTTAAATTTATTGCCTGTCATTAATTGGAAGATTTATTAAACTGATGAACCTAGATATATCTGAAGTAATTTGTAACTCCTCATTTTTGTAGGACAGTTATTATGGAGTGAAGTGTATTTGTACTTGGAAGTAAAATTGTTTGATTTTTATGTTTTAGTTACTAAATCTCACATGTAATTCCTAATATAATTGATGATGGAATACCTGTCAAGAAAAGGAAAATTTTGAGTTTTGAGACAGTGTATTAAGTTTTGCTTATCTTCTATTGACTTAGCATATATTTTCTCTGCTATAATATTTATACTACAAATTACCCTACAAATGCTTTTTCTTGAACTAGCAAATTGAAATGATTATAGTGTGTATTAGGCAGTTCTAAGGACTGAATATAAAGATATATGTGACTCAAATTGAAATTCTATACCATATTCGGGGTTCCCTTCGTGGCTCAGTGGTTAACGAATCCAACTAAGAACTATGAGGTTGCGGGTTCAATCCCTGGCCTTGCTCAGTGGGTTAAGGACCCGGCATCGCCATGAACTGTGGTGTAGGCTGCAGACGCAGCTCGGATCCCACGTTGCTGTGGCTGTGGCGAAGGCCGGCAGCTACAGCTCCTGTTAGACCCCTAGCCTGGGAACCTCCATATGCCGCAGGTGCGGCTCTAGATAAAAGGCAAAAAGACAAAAAAAAAAAAAAAAAGAAATTCTATACCATATTCAATGCATTTTTTTATTGGCTCTTAATATAAAAATATTCTTTTTGGGAGTTCCCATCATGGCTCAGCCGAAACTAATCCAACCAGTATCCATGAGGATATGGGTTCAATTGCTGGCCAGGTTTATTGGGTCCGGGTTCCAGCACTGCCCTGAGTTGTATTGTAGGTCGCAGACACAGCTTGTATCCTGAGTTGCTGTGGCTGTGGCAGAGGCCAGTAGCTATAGTTCCAATTCAACCCCTAGCCTGGGAACTTCCATAAGCCGCGGGTGTGGCCCTAAAAAACAAAAAACAAGCAAAAATCTTTCTTACATATATGTGGATGGGAGGATAAATGTGTTTCCTCACACACTATCAATCAGCCTTATAGTCCATCCTGACTTAATAGAGGTATGCTGATGTTAAGAGGTCCTTGTATAGTGAGTGGTCCCAGATTTGAAGAAATGGTTCTTCAGAATAGGTGAAATCTCCAGGACCATCACAGGACTTGTATCCTATGAGAGCCTTCTGTAGTAGGAAGAGCCCCAAGCTTCAAAGTCATCTACTGGGACTCAAATCCTGGTTCTATCACCTTGAGCAAGTAATTGACCCTTTTGATCCTCAGTTTCCTTATCTGTAGAGATAAGAATTTTTCATAGATGATTATCTGGTACATAGAAAGCAGTTATAAGCGCTTCCCCAACTGTGATTTGCTGGTAATGTAAGGAAGTCTTACTATTCTCACTGGATTTTTCTTAGGCTCAGGGCTCTGGAGTGACTGACCTAGGCTGGAAGGACTATGACGACATATCTGGTCTTTGATTCTGGGATAGGTATTTTCAGATTTGCTGGCCTGACTAGGTTCCCATCAGTTGTTTTTAAGTCCAATTCTAGATTTCATGTTACTCCAGTTTATAAGCATTCTTTGATTTTTATAAATGCTTTCTTTGGGTCTGCTCTGATTTTTGCTTCAGGTTTCTAGGGTCCTCAACGATGAGAAATCCTCAGTGACAGAATCATTTTTCTTTATCAGAAATGATTGTTTTTTTCAGTTAGAGGACTGCAAAGGTTAAAATCCTGTCCATAAATATTTATTGAGTACCTACTCTGTGCCAGACATGGTTCTGGGAGCTGGAGATACAGCAGTGAACAAAATAGACAAGATCTTTATGCACATGGAGATTACATTTTCCATTTCAGTGGGGCAGAGACAGGAGGTCAGGGTGAGGGTGATGAACTATATAAGTAAACAGTTCCATGGACAAGACAGTTTATTTACAGTGATAAAATCCTATGAGAAAACAAAACAGAATAATATGAGTAATGTGGTATGTGTACGAAGTTGAAGGGGCAACTTGAGATTTGTAGTCAGAGAAGGCCTCTCTGAGGTGGTGACATTTGAATTGACAGTTTATGGTTTTTGTTCACCTCCCTTCCTCCATCCACTCCTCCCCACCCCAACTTCTGATTTGCCCATCAGTGATTACCACATTACTTGGTGAAAGATTGAGAGGCAGGAGTTGTGGGTGATAGTAACTTTGAAAGAGGGGTTTAAATGGAGGGGTAGGAATGTGTCCATGGCTGCTAAATCTTTCTCTCAATATTAGGAGTGGGGCACAGAGGGAAATCTGTGCCTGGGTAGGAGGAGATTCAATAGAGGTTTTTTTTTTTTTTTTTTTTAAACTGCAAACATGAATATCAGGAGAAGCCTTCTGAGCTAATGCCAGAGGACAACAGTATGAAAGATTTGCTAGTTTAGGGTCCAACTGTATTCTCAAAGCAGAATGAATTAGACAATAGCCCTTATGAACAAAGATTCAGATATGTGTGTGTCTGTGTGTTTGCCTTCATATGAGGGTGAGAGAGAAGGCTGCTAAGGGAGAAAAGAGATAAGAGAAACATAGAAAAATTTGAACATTATGTGCTGTACCTTCTGGCTTTTTTTTTTTGAAGATCACTGACCTTAAATGTTAGCAAGATGACACTAATTTTAATATTAAAAATTATTATTGGGATGGCATACACAAACCATTTACATGGGAAATCCTTTGTAAATGATATTAATATTACAGAGCAAGATAATGAGTGAGATAACTGCAGTTTTACATTTCTCAGAGGTACAAACCGAGAATGGAATTTTTATTAGGGTAGCAAAGAAAAATGAAACTCTGAAAGCAACTGTATAAGACAGAAATAAAACATATTAATAGTTGAATATCAAAGAAAAATGATAGTTTAAAATAGGTTATATTTGTGAAGATATCAAGTAAAAATATTTCTTCTAAAGATGAACATGTATGGTTGTTTTAAGTCTGGGTGCCCTTTTACTTCCTGCCTCTAGTCTGTGGGCTATAAAGGCAGATCAATTGAAAAGAAACTTATAATAGAGTTACCCCTCCTATCTTTTGCCTATGAGAGAAGAAAGAAAAAAGCATTTGCTATTATGGATGCAGTTCTCAAAATCTCACTAGAGGGTGGTGTTGGTTCTAAAACCAGAGGTTGCTAATCTGGTACATTCATTACTAGGCTGCATTTATATTTAAAGAAAAGGTAAAATCAAGCCTTCTCAGTCTTCCCTAAAAGTTGGTAAATGTCAGGTCTGAAAGCTCCCAAGGGCCTTATCCAGTTCTGGCTGCCTGCAACCCCAGAGGAGCCAGATAAAGTAGTGAAGAGATTACTGGAGGAGTTAAGTGACAGATTCTAATTTCAGCTCCTGCACTAACTGGTGGACAAGAAACTAAAGCTCTCTGGGCTTTCATCTCATGTATAAAATAGAAGGGCCATACTAGATGATCCCTAAATCTCCTTGCATCTCTAAAATTATGATATTCCAACAAATTCTGGGTCTAAAAGTGCTGAAGAATTTTTCATGTTCTTGGCCAAAGGAACAAGTAACATCTCAAATTTTAAAATATGATTTAATGTTACAGATGAGGTTAAACATAGATACAAGTATTTAAAAAATTCTTAAACTGAAATGTCAAATCTTCTGTCCTACTAGGGAATCAGAGCCATCCTCTTTTCATCTGTGCATTCTGTGGTTAATTTCAGTGCCTTAATGCATTATTCAAGGATATCTCTCTTGGTTGCTAACTTGCTGGAAATGAGCAAAATATGTTTATATAGGATTATCTAGAGAACCATTATCAAATAGGGATGTTTTAGGAGAGAGATCAAATCCCCCACCTCATCTTGTACTTGGCCAACATCCATCATATCTGTGCTTTGTGAGAAGTCATTCTCCAGAGCGATTTAGTGGGTTAGGTTTCCTATTACCCTCACATCTTTTATCTGATTCCCTCCCCTTGTCGTATTTACTCACATTGCAGAATGAACTGAAGATCTTTGTACGGAATCTGAAGCAAATTATCCAACTCCAGGGTCCCAGTAAACCCTAGTTTCTCTCTGCATAAACTTACTTTATAAAGGTGAGAGCTGGAGTTCCAGTCATGGCTCAGTGGCTAACAAACCCGACTAGGAACCATGAGGTTGCGGGTTGGATCCCTGGCCTCGCTCTGTGGGTTAAGGATCCGGCGTTGCCGTGAGCTGTGGTGAAGGTTGCTAGACGCGGCTCGGATCCCGCGTTGCTGTGGCTGTGGTGAAGGCCGGCAGCTACATACAGCTCCTGTTAGACCCCCTAGCCTGGGAACCTCCATATGCCGCGGGTGCGGCCCTAGATAAGGCAGAAAGACAAAAAAAAAAAAAGGTGAGAGCCTGCAGTTAACCCCTGGTGCACTCTGCGTAACCCCAAAGGTTTTGACATTAATACTCAACACCCCTTTTCCTCCAAATTGCTTTGCTTTGCAAATGAAGGTTTCCTTCCCCTCCCCACGCCCCACGGATTTTGTTGCATCTTTAGGTTCATTTCCAACATCTAAACTTCCCAAAATATACACGGAGCGGCTCCGGGTGCGCGCGCGCGCGCTAACAACCTCTGTTGAGTACACTAGCCCGGCTGGGCCCGCTAGCACTTAAGAGAACACATTCCATTCTTCGCGCTCGGTCACACCCCTCAGCAGTGGGGATTGGTCGGGCCCACCCCCCCTCGGCGAGGCGAGGCTCCTAAGAGGCCCAGACGCCTGCCAATCCCCACGGGCTGTCAAAACAAGTCTTCCCTCCCTGTCACAACAGAGCGGAGTGGAGGTCGCCGCTGCCACCGCCACACTTCCTGGGGCAGCTGCACCGCGGTCCACGGGCAGGTGGCGGGTGCTCCAGGCCGCGGTAGCTGGGCTGCAGCCCCTCTCAGGCCGCGCGCGTCCCGGCTCCGGAGGCCAGGCGCTCGGTGCCTTTTGTCTGGCGCATAGCGGGCGTTTGCATCACGTTTCGGACACCTCCCTCTCCTTTTCGCCTCTCCTTCTGTCTTCTCGCTCACATCTTCTCCCACCCCTGCCGCCGTCCCCAGCGGACTGCCGGCCTCCTGGACCCAAGCCCGAGGACGTCTCTACTCGAGCGATGTCTCCTCTCCAGAAAGTTACCGCCGCTTCAGCCGCTGCTGGGCAGTGAAAGAAAGTCTGGCGGGGCCGTCTCCCGGTGCATGAGCGCACCAGTGCCCAGCTGTTGGACTCAGCTGTCGGGCGTGCCTCCTTTCCCCGGGGAGCCCGAAACGCGCTCGGCCATGGCCGAGGGCGCAGCCGGCAGGGAGGGTCCCGCGTCACCAGAAGCGGCCGGGGGCGAAGATGACCCCCGAGTGGGCCTAGACACCGCCTCCGGGGACTGCGTGGCGGCGGCCCCTGGGGGTCGATTGAGGGACCGTCGCAGCGGGGTCACATTGCCGGGCGCTGCAGGGACTCCGGCAGACAGTGAGGCCGGCCTCCTGGAGGCTGCGCGGGCGACCCCTCGGCGCAGCAGCATCATCAAGGTAAGCGAGGCTTCTCGGCCCCAGGAACGTGGGTGTGGATGGTAGGTGGTGTGTGGATCAGGGGCCAGGGCAGGATGTACCGTGTCCGGAGGCATCGCAGGCTTGGCATTGTTTTCTCCCGTCTCCTTCATTACTGAACCTTCCTTCCTTGTCCGGGGGTTCCCAGACTCAGTTCTTGGCTGTGAGACGCAGAAGAGATTTTTTTTTTTTTCCTGACAGCGGTGGAAAAGTTCCGCTTGGCGTCTTTGCCTTTTGATGGATGCTTTCCCTCATTTTCTCAGAAAATTTCGCTAAACCGTTGATTAAGGAGGAAGTGAGGACTTAGTATAAAGGCAGACCCGCGGGATGGTTGTGCACTGCTCTCCAACGAAGTTAGCTTTTCCAGCACAGTAAAGGAAATACACAGTTTACCCTCAACTGAAAAAAAAAAAAACCCAAAACCGCCAAGATTCAAACTGTCTTGAAATCTCACGAAGCGTGAACTTTCTCAGGAGGCAGGCAGAGTTTTCTCTGGACTCTGTGGCAAAGTAAAGAATGAAGGTGGAGTGAAGTTTCTGCGCTGCAGAAAGCTCAACCAGAAAGCAGTCAATCCACCAAGCAACATCCTGGGTCCTTGTAGTTACTACCACATCCAGGAAAAAGCTTCCGACCCTCAGCTACCAGTGAGAGAGTTTCTCTCCATTCATTTGGCTAAAAATTTGTAAGCCTCGCCCCTCCCCTATCTCTTTCTGTCTTCCACTTGGGGCTTGTTTCCTGTTGGAGATTTCATCTTGGTTGCATGACATCCGGGTAAGGTGTCCTAGAAGTCAGAGCCTTCCCACAGGCTTTGGAAAAGTGTCTCTTAGCATAGATGCACGTGGGTAATCATGGGTAGGTAATGCTAAAATCGATCTTGGTAGAGCAGTCAGTATGAAACTACTTATACATAAAAATAAGCCAGAGATGATAATGAAAAATGGGCTTGGAACTACTTACTGTTCAACATATTTGTGTTTTCAAACTCTAAATTGGAGCTCCTAGTTCCAGTGTCGGTAGACTGCTCCCACAGTCCATCCATCCAAGTATGATCTAGACTTTCCCCCAATACTGACACATAGAAATTTAAAACCAAATGGGGAGATTTCTATATTACAATAAGAGTGGGTAGTAGTTGCAAATGACTTGTGGTAGTTTCTGTTATTTTGTGATTTTTTTAGATTATGTGGAGAAGAGTGTTCTATTCTGTGTGTGAATTTGGATAAAACGGAAATGATCACTTTCCCCCCCTTTTAACTCACAGGTCAGAGAGCATATTGTTTTGAAACTTGAAAAAAAATCACAACTGGGCAACATGCATTTCGAATTCTAAGATATAGACAATACACATATTGTGTGCGAACAAGAGCTGGAAGATAGTTTAAAGTATACCATCATAAAAAAACAGTGGGCTTTATATATTGTAAAAAGTAAAAGTACAGAGGGTAAAGAATATACAAATTCTTGCACCCAAATTTGCAATTTTTAAATTTTAGGCTGTGCTGGTTGATATTCTTAGAAGCGTCCCTGCTGAGTAATGGTGCCTCTTTTGTTTTGAAGTTTCTTTTTGTGACAAAAAATGAGGGAGACAACAAAGTAGCAACTTGATCGTTTCCATGTTTAATAGTGAAATAAACATTTAATAAATGGTCTTTAAAAGTAAAAATACCAGAAAATGAAGTATAGTATTATTGTTATTATTTTAAATTAGGTTTTATTGAAAAAGCAATATATACATATGGTAAAAACAAATATTGCAAAGGAGTTTGAAAACTCCCAGCCATTCCATATTCCCATGTACATAGTTCCCCCCAAAGCTTTTAACACTTTCTTATGTATTCTTACAGAAATGTTCCATGTATATATAAACATGTATATCTGCACATATCTGTGGTGAACTATTGATACTGTTTATTTATGTAATGACATTTGACTAGTTTTACAGGCCTCATATTTTCAGATTTGCTCCAAACATTTAGATGCCTAGAGGGTTGTCTAAGGGCCTTGTGATGGGTCAGTTAATCTTCAAGGATAACCTGGTAGGTCATTGGTAGGTAGGAGTCCTTGAGGTTTATTCCTAGAGGTCTACGTTTTCTTCTAGCAGGGAAGAGGTAGGTGGTGGGCTTTGTTCCAGTCTCTCTCGGAGATAGAGGACCTTTCTGTTGACGTCTTTAATCTGCTGCACCATGGTTTGTTTACTTTGGTGTAGTAAAAATGAGAGTTTCTAAGAAAAAGTCTAACAAAAGATGGCCAACAGGTACATGAAAAAAATGCTGAACATCACTAATTATTAGAGAAATGCGAATCAAAACTAAAATGAGGTATTAGCCCTTCTAGTTAGAATGCCCATCATCAAAAAGTCTACAAATAATAAATGCTGGAGAGGTTGTGGAGAAAAAGAAACCCTCCTACACTGCTGGTGGGAATGTAAATTGTTGGAGTCACTATGGAAGACAGTATGAAGCTTCCTGAAAAAACTAAAAAGAGTTACCATATGATCCTGCAATCCCATTCCTGAGCATATATCCAGAGAAAACCAAAGTTTGAAAAGATACATGGACCCCATTGTTCATAGTAGCACTATTTACAATAGTCAAGACATGGAAGCAACCTAAATGTCCACTGACAGTTGAATGGATAAAGAAAATGTAGTATATTTAGACACTGGAATATTACTTAGCCATAAAAATGAACGAAATAATGCCATTTGCAGCAACATGGATAGACCTAAAGATCATACTAAGTGAAGCAAGCAATACAGAGAAAGAAAAATATCATATAATAATCACTTATATATGGAATCTAAAAAAATGATGCAAATGAACTTGTTTATAAAACAGAAATAGACTCACAATCACAGACATAGAAAACAAACTTATGTTTACCAAGGGAAAAAGTGAGGGAGGGATAAATTAGGATTTGAGGATTGATATATATATATATACTGCTATATATAAAATAGATAACCAACAAGGACCTACTGCATAGCATAGGGAACTATACTCAATGATTTGTAATAACCTATAAGGGAAAATAATCTGAAAAAGAAAAAAAAATATGCACAACTGAATCACTTTGCTGTACACCAGAAACTAACACAACATTGTAAATCAACTACATTAAAAAAATAAAAAGGGGAGTTGCCTTCGTGGCTCAGTGGTTAACGAATCCGACTAAGAACCATGAGGTTGCGGGTTTGGTCCCTGGCCTTGCTCAGTGGGTTAAGGATCCGGCATTGCCATGAGCTGCGGTGTAGGTCGCAGACGTGGCTCAGATCTGGTGTTGCTGTGGCTATGGCATAGGCCGGCGGCTACAGCTCCGATTAGACCCCTAGCCTGGGAACCTCCATATGCCGCGGGTGCGGCTGTAGATAAAAAGGCAAAACGACAAAAAATAAAATAAAAAAAATAAAAATAAAAAGGTCTAGATAATGTAGGAAATAACTAGCACATGTTCTGTATTGAGGAAAAAAATTCATTCTTCTGAGTTTTGCCAAGAGTTCTTTTTATTTGGCATTGAAACATACACAAAAAAAGAGAAAAGCTTTAATACATTTTATATTAATCAAACTATTAAATGCTGTTCCAAATAGCCTTAGTACAGTGATAATTGATATTCATGATCATAACTCTGAGCCACTGAGAGACTGTAAATCATCAAATATTAAATTGTTTCTTTCTTCCTTCCTTCCTTTCTTTCTTGCCTTTTTTGCTTTTTTAGGGCTGCACCCTCAGCATATGCAGGTTCCCAGGCTAGGGGTCGAATCAGAGCTACAGCTGCCAGCCCATGCACAGCCACAGCAATGCCAGATCCTAGCTGCATCTGCTGCCTACACCACAGCTCATAGCCATGCCAGATCCTTAACCCACTGAGCGAGGCCAGAGATTGATTGAACCTGCAACCTCATGGTTCCTAGTCGGATTCATTTCCGCTGCGCCTCGATGGGAACTTCTGGGGAATTGTTTCTATTCTAATTATTTGACTTCTAATTCTCTGTGAACTTGTATATTAGATAAATCAGGATAGTGCATTCCTCTATCATGCAGGAAAACAGACTGTCTTGTATATTAATAAAAGGAATGTTTTCAGTAAATTTGCCTTCCCTAATTTGTGAGAACATGTGTTTAGTTGAGAAAACAATTTCCTTCTGAGTTGATGAAAACAATGACAACATTTATCTTTACACATGTTTGGAAAATCATCTTTCTACTGTAATTATGTTTTTTCTCTTATATGCCCAGTCGTAAGTTTTTAAAAATTTAATGCAAGAATTAAACTAGGTTCGTTTTAACCTATTCATTTCCCCGCAGTGGTTTTTTTTTGTGTGTGTGATTATTTTCTTCATCATTGACATTGATAAATGTTACATGTTTTTGGTAAGCGCATTGTTGTATACCACAGTATTGCAACAGACTTCATCTTAATTGCTTCTTCATGACTTGTGGTTTAAAATGGCAAGTTAGTTACATGCAAGATGATAATATATAACAATTATGGGCTATTCTACATTCAAATATATTTCTGTTTAAGAAATTAGACCATTTATCTGTCTGGTATTTGATATCAAATTTATATATTTAAAATATTTAACATTTTAGATTATAGTTTATAGCTGTATAACTGTAATAGAAAGCAGTTAGCTTATTCTCTATACTAGATGGTAGGAATTGAAATACATAGCATGTTTTTAAAGTAGTAGTTGATTTGTCTTCTGTTATATATGATATATTGAAGAGTTCAACTTTTTTCCCTTTCCTTTTGATTCTACTTAAGTGTGAATTATCTAGAAGAAATTGTCATTTGGATCCCATGGACATAGGTGTGTGGGATGAAGATAGGAGCTGGAATGAGGTGCTGAGAGCTGCACTGAAGCAGCTAAAGTAATGACTTCCATGTTGTTTGTGTTTCATT
Organism: Catagonus wagneri; assembly: GCA_004024745.2. Lineage (NCBI taxonomy): Eukaryota > Metazoa > Chordata > Mammalia > Artiodactyla > Tayassuidae > Catagonus > Catagonus wagneri. The sequence continues at coordinate 55,643 of PVHT020000144.1, forward strand.
TTATATCGTGGCCAGTCTCATTCTGTCATGTTTGTCGTGGGTTTCTGACCTGCAGCCTCAAAGATGCACCTTGGGTACCTATTCACCCATATCAAAATAATTGGCTCTCCTTAGAGGGGCAAGGGGGATTTTATTCACTTTTGTGAAGTGCTGTCTACTACGAATCAGGTACTAAACTGGGAGCTTCTATATGTTATATCACTTAACTCTCTAAAGTCGAGAAGAGAGGCGCAGAGAGCTACTGACACAATGTAGAGTCAGCATTCATACCCATGTCTGTTTAACATGACCACTTATGCTCTCATGCTGATTCTTAGATGCAGGAAGTCCACAGTCCATGAGTGCTTTTTTTAGGTAGAAACAACATGAACATCTAAGCAAGTGGCAGGTTCTTGGTCCCCAAGGCTTAAGGGTAAACTATCTTCCTTCTGTTCCACCTCCTTCCCAATTCACAACACCTGGAGATGGATGACTCTGAAAGGGATTGCAGACTGTCCTGTCTTTGGTCTTTTGGTTAGGCCTGCACTGTGTTTTAAAAGGTAGAGCAACTTGGCAGATGTTCTACTTGTCGATGTATGAAGGGCATACCTGTTCTTTTACTCCAGGCCTACTTCTCCAGTGCCCATGTAGACAATTGAGTGTGTGAAGCATTGTATTCTCTTTTAGACTGATAGATGGGGCAAAGGAATATGTACTATTCTAGAGAAGTGATGAAATGAAGAACCTTGGATAGGAGCTCTGAAAACCTTTTTTCTTTATAGAGACACTTATAAAGGTAATTAAGTGTGATTGAAAAATAACTCATATTTTAGATGCATTTGTAAGTTACATAGGCTTCTGTAGATTGGCCTGGAAATTAAATTAGCACTTATAGTCTGTATAGAAATATGTGTTAAAAGTTCCAAACACCAACTTATGGGTGAATTTTGGAAAAACAACCTGATTGTACAAAGAAGCTGGCCAGCCTCTACTGGATGTCTTGAGTGTGCCCTGGTGGTCTCAGTTGTGGGTGCTCCTCCTGAGGTATGATTCATGGATAGTGTTGAACTTCTTGGATGGGTTTGTTTCATTGATCTAGTAACTTTAGTCAGAGTGTTTACTGTCTGTGAAGTTGTCATAGAAAACATGGTCACATTTTACCTTAGAAGTGGTTGCTTCTAATTGTGGTCCCTTTCCGATAGGATTTCTTATAGCCTCTCTCAAGAAAATTCAGAATAAAATTTAAAGAGCCTTGTCATATATCGATGAGAGATTTTAGAAGTACCTATTGGTTAGTGCTTGTCACTTCTGTCAGAATTTACACAAAATTTTTTCCTTCTTGGAAAATAATTAAGGTTTAAAAAGTAGTTAATTATATAGCCATTGAAAGGTCAAACATACATTGCAATTAAAACAAGAGTTGTTTCCCTAGCCTTTCCCTTTTTATAGTAGAGAAAACATGTAATCAAATTTTGTGCAGTAATATGTCAATCAAACATTTATTGCCAAATAAAACCTCAGGCATTAACAGGTTATTATGAAAAGACATCAGAAGACAGCTGACTTTACGTTTTGTGCTACTGAACAAATAATACATTAATACTTGTAGGTATAATGCTTATAGGTAATGCTTGAGCAACTAACTGGTCTGGCAGTAGGCTGGGGAGCAATTCAAAGAAAGAATTACAGCAGATTTACCAGCTCCCCCAGTAACTTCTCTTCAGCTTTAATAACAACTGTGAACGTTATTCCATTTTCAGGAGCAATGTCTAAACTGAGACATGAATGAGATTGTACATTAAAAGAATTATCCAGCTTAAAATGTCTAAACAGAAGAGGCAGGAGTAATGTTACTTTCTGAGTTTCCCATTGAGATCTCAGCACTAGTAAATGAACTATTGGTTTTTAAATGGGGAGAGAAAATAATTTGATTGCTCTTCCAATCTAAATCTAAGGTAATAAATCAGTAGAGCTATTACAATGGTACCTTTCAGTTCTACAAAATCTCATATTTTGATGTGTTCTAATAATGTAGAAAAGGTTAATTTGTAGTTTTATCATATCTTATTTATCTTTGAATCCTCTGCATCCCTGCTCCTATAAACGTTATAATAACAGAATTTATTGTAATTAATGAGTATACTAAATTGATAATAACAGTTAGAAATGAATGGTCAACTTCTATAACAACAACATTCTATCTTATTTTAAGTCTTGGCCAGTGTATTCTGTATTTCAGCTAACATTTGGTGGCAACAAAATTATAGTATGACAATGTATTGGAATAGTCCCTTGGATTGAAAATTGTATTTGATTTGTAGTTTATAACATTTTATGTAGATGCATTGAAGAGCGATGTAACCTAGTTTATTTTCAACATTACCATTTTAACTTACTGTACTGATATTTAACCTAGCATTATTTTGAGATAAATAGGATTGTACATGATGAATAGAAGAAAATCATTATTTATATTGTCATTATCAGTCCAGGAAGAAGAAAGGCAATTTAATTTTACAACACAATCTTCCCAAAACAAACAGCGTAACAACCAAACTATTTTAGTAAATGTTCTTAGATACCAAAGATTTAATTTGCATTTGTGAATTTATGAAAGTATGCACCTATTCCTGGTTTTTTGAGTTTTTCCTTAACCATACAACTTTGTATTTAAAAGTTTAAAATACCTTTAAAAAATAACATCTGCTTTCTTAATTCTTTCACACTACTTGTTCAAGAATCTTTTAAGAGGTGCTAAATGTGTACACACCAAGCACAGGCAGTATGTATAAATGGGCAAACTTGTATTATTGCAAGCGGTTAAAATGATGGTGAGATTATATTCAGAACACCTTCCCTGTGAGTTGTGGGCAAAGATAAATGCACAAGGAAGGCAAAAAGAGACAAAAGCAATGCCATACTGTTAGCTGGAACCAAGGTTACAAGGTAGAATGCTAGAAAACTGGAATTGATCATATTGTAGGTGCTTTTCTTTAAGGCTGAAGTGATTTCAAACTAAAGCAGGTCAAATAGCCTGTGGGTTTTTTTGTTTGTTTGTTTGTTTTTGTCTTTTCAGGGCTGTATCTGCGACATATGGAGGTTCCCAGGGTAGGAGTTGAAGTGGAGCTGTGGCCACTGGCCTACGCCACAGCCACAGCACCGCAGGATCTGAACCGTGTCTGGTCTGCGACCTACACCACAGCTCACGGCAACGCCTGATCCTTAACCCACTGAGCGAGGCCAGGGATTGAACCTGCTTCCTCATGGATACTAGTTGGGCTCATTTCAGCTGAGCCATAACAGGAACTCCCAAATATCCTCTGTTTTAAAGCCTTACCTCTCCCATCCCAGATCTGACAGCTGATGAAGAGAGTGAGCTGCTTAGGTGCGCACCCCCTTGGCTAGAGAATAAGGAGTCAGTAGGTGGAGAATGTGTCCCGCCTCCAAGCCACCCTTGGCTCAGGCTGGGTCAGGGTCTGGCTCAGAAAAAGGGCAGCTGTGTGGGAAGAGTGAGTAGGCTGCTCCGTTCTGCTCCTCTTCAGGTTAGTGCATTTTTGGGTTGAGAGGGGAGAGAGAAGACCATGCTATGTGCACGCTGACCTTTATCTCCTTTGAAAACTTCACCTCTTTAAGATAGAGTCTGTCAGTGTCCTCGAACTTGAGTTTTAGAGGAAGTAGTACGGGTGGAGGTGAGGGGTGGGGGATTGGCAGTTTGTACCACCTCTGGAGACTGACATACAAGATGCAAAGACATCTTCAGCATTTGGTGAACTTCTCTTTTGAAATATTTTTGAATTATTGATCCTAGCTGTAATTAGATAATGTATATTTAGGTAATGTTATTAATAATGCTTTATTTTTATGTTTAATCTAAAAGATAAAAACATCTAGTACATCTTGAAGACACTGTCCTATTGAGAAATTTTCTTTATGATAATAGCAAATGCTTATCAAAGTTATGAGTCTGGCATTGTTCAAAGCACTTTATGTGTATTAACTTATTCAATCCTCATAATAACCGTATGAGGTTAGTATTTTTAATGGTTATTTCCATTTTTACACTTGGAGAGATGTAATATGACTTGCCCAAGGTCACATAACTAGTAAATTGTAGAGCCAGGAAATGAACCCAAATATTCTACCTCCAGAGCTTGCTTTTAATCTTTGTGCTATACATCCTTTTAAATAAAACTGATTGAAACCTTAGTTAGGATCATAAAATAACAGGCATTGCGTAGTTACCTTAAAAATGAAGTTTAGTTGATGAATCAAAAAGAAAATTCTGTAAACAATTTCGGAAAACTCTGTTAAGGATTTTTTATAATATATATTTTTTTAGTTTTTTAAACTTTTATGTAAAATACCCATGGCTTATAGTAATATTGTTCTCCACTTTCCCTTGAGATGAGTGGAACTCCTCTTAGTATAGTTTTACTCTTTTACCAGAATTAGCATCTTTACCATGAAACAAGAATTTATGATCCAACTTTGCTATAAATTACACAGGCTGATGATGGACTGTTACTTAATCACTGGAACCTGATATTTATTTTATATTTTGATAGTTTTGTCATCCAGCATCAATAAATCGATAAGGAGTATCTGAGTTTCTAATTCAAGGAAGTTGTAATTTTGATAAGTGCTAGTGTATGATGCTGTATGATTAAGATTTCTTCCTAGTTACATCTGAGGTAAGTATAGTTCATCACATATACAAGGAATATTTGAGGAATTCCATTAAACCAAAAGTCTGCTTAATCATTTAATACTTTTTGGGGGGTGGAAATTCCAAAGTTAGTATGTGGGAAATTTAAATATGTGAATATGTCATGAAATTACTATGCCTGTGGATACTTTATTGTGTTGAAAGTAATAAGTCCATCCTGCTATGCAAAGATATAGTACCATGTTCAGGCCAAATGGTACTCAGAGTTGTGTCCCCATCATTTGGAGCCTGGCCAGGTGTTAAAGGCACGGTTAGCTCTTTTGTTGAAATACTCCTCATATAACAGCTTTAATTATCTATTTGCAGTTATGTTAAATTATTTAAAGGACATAGGGTTTTTTTCCTTCTTGTCCCTCTCTTTTTTCTATTGTAGCTTTTGCACAGTAAGGTTTTTGGCATTTTGGGGGGAAAATAAAGCTTTCCCCAAATATCTGAAACTTACAAGAAATATTTTTTCTAACATCTTCTCATATTCAGTTAGTATGGAATCAAGCTGGTTTTGTGATAAATGCTGTGTGAATGTGTGTACACATTTATGCTAGACACATTGGCAGTCAGAACAATCAACAGCAGGTGACCTTTTGATTCGCTGCTTTCTGTCCCACCGCTGGGATGGTGGTCTTTATCCAAAAACATGTTTGTCACAAAAGTAACTGCATTGGCTGTGAGAAGTCACATTCAGAAGTGTTAGCAGCTAAGCTTGACCAGAAGTTGAGATTTCTGTGGTTTGAGAAGAAGAGAAAGAAGGATCAATGTGTGCTAAGGAGGATGGAGTCAGATGGGACCAAATTTATAAATAGACAGAGTAGTGGTTCAACAAATGTCTCTACCTGGATCATTCTGCCAGAAGTTAAACGTTTGGAAATTCAAAATTTGGGGATTTTGTTGGCTTTTTGGTTCTTCTGGAGAGTCTTTTAACTAATTAATACCCCACACCTTAACACACGTAACAGTAATTACTTGGCATAGAGCCCTTTGAACCTTGAGGTTTCTGGGAAGGATTGAGGAAGGACTGGAATGCTTGGCATTAAAGACAAGCTTTGTCTACATTTCTCTTTTTCTAACCCTAGTCCTATGAACATCCAAGGAAATTCTTCATAGTTGCACCCTCAGCATGACAAGGTCATGGCTTGTGACATGGTCTCTGACAAATAGGTCTTCATGAAGTTGTTGTAACAGGATGGAAGTAGTTGTGAGTGATAGAATTAGCTATCACAGCTTAAAGCAAAAGACTTAAGATTCCACAGATTCGGGGGACCGCTAAGTGTTGTGTTCTGCCACTTCCAGTCTTATGGAGAGGCAGCCTTCACTGCTGCTCTTGCCTACCCTTCTTCCCAAGGCTAAATAAGAGGAGGACATTGAGGAAGGATATAACCTTGGAAGGGGGTTATGGTTCTTGTAGAGAGCATGTTACTTCCACTTACTTCATCTTGGGTAGAAATGCTCATTGTTCTTTCTGAAGTTGAGAGAGAAAGGACTCAAGGGAATCATGTGTAAAGAACGGACAGGTAGATGGTGGTGGCATCCGACAGTCCCCCTCTCTACAAAGTCTCTCTGTAAGTTGGGACTGATACTCATTTCTTCTCTGGAAGATACTGAATTACTAGACCATCAGAGCCTAGATGTTGTCCTGAGTATGGAGAAGGGGGACACTGTAGAAAATGGCCAGGCATCTTGCTGGTGCCCCACTCAAATAATTCATTGAGCAAAGGGACTCTAATAACAAAAATCTAGGGCAGGGGCTGGGTAAGGGGTGGGAAGAAGAACTGAGTGTCCAGACCAGATCTCTAGAGCCAATATGATGAATGTTCAGGAAGAAGGGCATTGTGAAGAACCAGCTCCTTCATTGAGAACTCCGTGGATGCCTGCCTTACAGAGAGAACCAAGAGTCAGTTCAGTACTAACCTGAAGAGCAGAGAAAGCCAGTGCAGTGAGGCCTGCAACTTCCTTATGATGACATCTGTGGAAATACCATAGCCTCTCCTATCCCTCCTCCAGTCCAACCCTAGAAGGGAAGTATAGGGAGGAAGGGAAAGAGAGTAGTGGGGAGACCAGAACTACCTACCAGCTGAGGCCACTGCCACCACCATTCTAGATTGCTTTGGGGACCATGGACTAGGAAGAGAATCTTGCACTGAACATGAGATTGAAGTTTTAAAATGAACAGGAAAATGAATTTTTAAAGGCTTGAAAGGACCCTTATAATAACTGGAAGAGATTGGAACATTGTGGAATCTGAGTGAGCTCAGTTGTTAGTAATAACAGGAGTACCCAGGGGCAAGGGGATCCAAGATAGCATAGTTGGGAACAAGAAATGGTAGGAAAAAGAAAACTCACTTGTTTGTACCCCAGCAACTTAAGACTGCTTAATTATCCAATTACATTGTTATTGAATTGGAGAGTCTAGAGATTATTCTCTAATTCTACCTCTTCATTTACTAAGCCTGGCTGTACACTGTCTCTCCCAGCCTTCCAGGAAGTCATTATAGAGACTGTTTATGATAACATGGATAGATAATGGAGCATTCTTTACAATTTTATGGTGTAGAATAACAGGCACTAATGTTGTCAAGATCTTACATTATTTTTAGATCATTTATTTATTTTTCATATATGGCCTTTATTATGTGGGAGTAGGTTCCCTCTATGCCCACTTTCTGGAGGGTTTTCATCAGAGATGGGTGTTGGATTTTGTCAAAAACTTTTTCTGCCTCTATTGAGAGGTTCATGTGTTTTTTATACTCCAGTTTGTTAATGTGGTGTATTACACATTGATTTGTGCATACTGAAAAATCCTTGCATCCCTGGGATAACTCTTACTTGGTCATGGTGTATATTCCTGTTAATATATTGCTGAATTAGGCTTGCTTGTATTTTGTGGAGGATTTTTGCATCTATATTCATCAATGATACTGGCCTGTAATTTTCTTTTCTTTTTTTATTATGATATCTTTGTCTGGTTTTGATATCAGGGTGATGGTGGTCTCATAAAATGAGTTTGGGAGTGTTCCTTCCTCTGCAGATTTTGGAATAGTTTCAGAAGGATAGGTGTTAATTCTTCTCTAAATTTTTGATAGGATTTGCCTGTAAAGCCATCTGGTCCTGGTTTGTTGGAATTTTTTTTTTTTTTTTTGTCTTCTGTCTTTTGTTTTTTTAGGGCCACATCCGCAGCATATGGAGGTTCCTAGGCTAGGGGTCGAATCGGAGCTACAGCTGCTGGCCTACATCACAGCCACAGCAATGTGGGATCTGAGCTGCATCTGCAACACTGGATCCTTAAACCACTGAGCGAGGCCAGGGATTGAACCGCAACCTCATGGTTCCTAGTCAGATTCGTTTCTGCTGCGCCACCACCGGAACTCCTGTTGGAAGTTTTTTTAATTATGGTTTCAATTTCATTACTTGTGATTGGTCCATTTGTCTTTTCTGTTTTGTCTTGGAAGACTGTATTTTTCTAAGAACTTGTCCATTTCTTCTAGGTTGTCCATTTTATTGTTGCTTGTAGTAGTCTGCTATGATCCTTAGTATTTCTGTGATGTCCATTGTAACTTCTCCTTTTTCATTTCTAATTTTATTGATTTGAGTCCTCTCTCTTTTTTTCTTGAGTTGTCTCACTTAGGGTTTATCAATTTTGTTGATCTTTTCAAAGAACTAACTTTTTATTTTTCATTGGTCTTTTCTATCAGTTTCTTCATTTCTATTTCATTTATTTTTGCTCTGATTTCTTTCCTTCTGCTAGTTTTGGGTCCTGTTGGTTCTTCTCTCCCTAGTTGCTTTAGGTGTAAAGTTAGGTTGTTTATTTGAGCTTTTTCTTGCTTCCTGAGGTAGGCTTGTATTGCTACAAACTTCCCTCTTAGAACTGCTTTTGCTGCATCCTCTACAGTTTGGATTGTTGTGTCTTTGTTGTCATTTGCTTCTAGGTATTTTTAATTTCCTCTTTGATTTCTGCAGTGATCCATTCATTCATTGTTTAGTAGCATGTTGTTTAGTCTCCACGCATTTGTGTTTTTTGCAGTTTTTTCTTGTTGATTTCTTTTTTTATTCTATATTGGTTTTTATTTTTTCATTTATAGTTGGTTTACAGTGTTCTGTCCATTTTCTGCTGTACAGTATTGTGGCCCAGTCACACATACATATGTACTTTATTTACTTATTTATTTATGTATTTGTTTATTTATTCTTGTTGTTGATTTCCAGTTATATAGTGTTATGGTCGGAAAAGATGCTTAATATGATTTCAACTGTCTTAAATTTACCAAGGCTTGATTTGTGGCCCAGAATGTATCTATCCTAGAGACTGTTCCATGTGCATTTGAGAAGAATGTGTATTCTGCTGCTTTTGGATGGAATGTTCTATAAATATCTAAGTCCATCTGCTCTAATGCATCATTAAGGCCCGTGTTTCCTTGTTAATTTTCTATCTGGACTATCTGTCCATTGCTGTAAGTGGGGTATTAAAGTCCCCCGGTATTATTGTGTTATTGTCAGTTTCTCCTTTAAAGGTTGTTAGTGGTTGCCTTATATACTGAGGTGATCCTATGTTGGGTACATATATATTTACAGTTATATATTCTTCTTGGATTGATCCTTTGATTATTATGTAATGTCCTTCTTTGTCTCTTATACTATTCTTTATTTTAAGGTCTATTTTTTTCTGATATGAATATTGCTACTACAGCTTTCTTTTGATTGCTGTTTGCATGGAGTATTTTCTTCCATCCTCTCACTTTCAATTTCTATGTATCCCTAGAAGTGAAGTGGGTCTCTTGAAGACAGCATATGTATGGGTCTTGTTTTTGTATCCATTTACCCAATCTTTGTCTTTTGGTTGGGGCATTTAATCCATTTACATTTAGGGTAATTATTGATATGTATATTCTTATTGCTATTTTATTAATTGTTTTGGATTTGTTTTTGTTTGTCTTTTTACTTCCCTTCTTCTCTTGTTGTCTTCTCTTGTGGTTTGATGACTATCTTTAGTGTTATATTTGGATTGCTTTTTCTTATTTGTGCGTATATCTACTGTAGATTTTTGGTTTGCAGTTACCGTGAAGTTTTGATATAGGAGTCTCTCTATACATAAGATCATTTTAAGTTGTTGGTCTCTTAATTGCAAGTGCATCTCCAGTATCCTGCATTTTTACCCCCTTCTTCTCACAATTTATGGTTTTGGTAGCATATTTGTGTGTGGATGATTTCTTACCTTTACTATATGTACATATTTACTGGTGAGCTTTGCCATTTGTAATATTTTTGTTTCTAGTTGTTGCCTTTTCTCTTCCACTTGGAGAAGTTCCTTTAGTATTTGTTGTAAAGCTGGTTTAGTTGTGCTGAATTCTCTTAGCTTTTGCTTATCTGTAAAGCTTTTGATTTCTCCTTCAAATCTGAATGAGAGCCTTGCTGGGTAGAGTAATTTTGGTTGGGGGTTTTTTGCTTTCATCACTTTTATTTTATTTATTTATTTATTTTTATTTTTATTTTTTTGTCTTTTTGCCTTATCTAGAGCCACACTTGCAGCATATGGAGGTTCCCAGGCTAGGGGTCTAACAGGAATTGTAGCCGCCGGCCTTCGCCACAGCCACAGCAACGCAGGATCCGAGCCGTGTCTGCAACCTACACCACAGCTCATGGCAATGCTGTATTCTTAACCCACTGAGCAAGGCCAGGGATCGAACCTGCAACCTCATGGTTCCTAGTCGGATTCGTTAACCACTGAGCCACGATGGGAACTCCTCATCACTTTTGGTATATTCTGTCACTCCCTTCTGGCCTGCAGAGTTTCTGCTGAAAAATCAACCAATAACCTTATTGGGATTCCCTTGTATGTTATTTGTTTCTTTTCCCTAGCTGTTTTCAGTACTTTCTCTTTGTCTATAATTTTGGTCATTTTAATATATGTCTCAGTGTGTTCCTCCTTTGGGTTATTTTATATGCTACTCGTGCTTCCTGGATTTGAGTGAGTGGTTCCTTTCCCCTGTTAGGAAAGTTTTTGGCTATTATCTCTTCAAATATTTTATCTGGCCTTTTCTCTCTCTCTCTTCTCCTTTTGGCACCCTTATAATACGGATGTTGGTGTGTTTATCATTGTCACAGAGTTCTCTTAGACTGTTTTCATTTCTTTTCAATCTTTTTTCTTTTTTCTGTTCTTTTTTTTCTCTTTTTTTGTGTTTTTAGGACCGCACCCGTGACATATGGAGGTTCCCAGGCTAGGGGTCTAATCGGAGCTGTAGCCACCGGCCTAGGCCACAGCCACAGCAGTGTGGGATCCAAGCCATTTCTGCAACCTACACTACAGCTCATGGCAATGCCAGATCATTAACCCACTGAACGAGGCCAGGGATCGAACCCACAACCTCATGGTTCCTAGTCAGATTCGTTAACCACTGAGCGACTATGGGAACTCCCCTCTTTTCTGTTCCACATAAGTGATTTCTAGCAGTCTGTCTTCCACCCCACTTATTTGTTCTTCTGCCTCCTGTATTCTGCTGTTGGTTCCTTCTAGTGAATATTTTTTTTTTGTCTTTTTGTCTTTTCAGGGCTGCACCTGTGGCATATGGAGATTCCCAGGCTAGGGGTCCAATTGGAGCTGTGGCTGCCAGCCTACTCTAGAGCCACAGCAATGCAGGATCTGAGCCATGTCTGTGACCTACACCACAGATCACGGCAATGCGAGATCCTTGACCCACTGAGCAAGGCCAGGGATCAAACCCGTGTCCTCATTGATGCTAGTTGGATTCATTAACCCCTGAGCCATGATAGGAACTACAAATTTTTTATTTCAGTGATTGTATTTCACATCTTTGCTTGCTTAATCTTTAAATCTTCGGTTTCTTTGCTCGGTGTTTCTTGTAATTTATCAATCTTTGCCTCCGGTTTATTTCCAAGATCTTGAATCATCTTTACCATCATCAGGCTAAAATAATTTTCATGGAGGTTGGTAATCTATAGATCACTTAGCTGTTTTTCTGTTTTTTTTTTTTTTTCTTGTTCCTTTAACTGAGTCATAATTCTCTACGTTGCTTCTGCCTTTTCATTTTTGCAGAGCTTTTGGTTTGGTCTCCTTTTTGCAGGCAATAGGGTTGTAGCCTCTCTTGCTTCTGATGTCTGCTCACCTTGTGGCTGAAGTTGGTACAGTGGCTTGCTGCAGGATTCCTGTTGGGAGGGACTGGTGCCTCAAAATCTTACATTATTTTTAATTTTTATAAGAGTCTGGCAAGACATAGCTATCGTTATTATTTCAACCTTTCATGTAAGGAAGCCAAGGTTCTGAGATGTAGGGAAACTTATTCTAGGTCACACAGATATTAAGTATGTGTGTGTTTGGTAGGGTGGAGTTGAGGAAGGACAGAATTTTTCCTCATTATCTTTTTATCCCTCAAGCCTGAAATCCTCAGGATCCCAAATTTCCAAAAATAAAAACAAACAAAAAACCCAAAGAACAAATAATTATTTAAGAATATACTCATCTGGTTTTATGGGGTTAGGGTTAAAACAGTTAAGGCAGTTTAATCTTGAGTTGTTCTGCAATAAAAGCAATCACCGTCTATCTAGCTAAGTGCACACATTTGAATTGAAAGTCAGAGGGATTTAATAAACAACAATAGATTTGAAGGGATTATTTCAGCATACCTTCTAGATCAGAGGTTTGGATTTCTTACTCTTCAAAATCTGCATTTCAGAACCCCTGAATATTAGTTTTCTATTGTTTCTTTAACAAATCACCACAAACTTAGTGTTTTCAAACAATGCAAATTTATTATCTTATAGTTCTAGAGGTCTGCAGTGTGAAATGTTTCTCAGTGGACTAAAATCAAAGTATTGGCAAGCCTGTGTTCCTTTTTGGAGGCTCTAGGGGGAAATACATTTTCTTGCCCTTTACAACTTCTGGAATCTGCTGCATTCTTTAGATTATGGCCCCTTCCATTTTCAAAGCCAGCCAGAACCAGTGGAGTCTTTTTCATCTCACACCACCTTTAACTTTTATTTTTATCCCCTCCCATTCTAACTCTGCTGTCTCCCTCTTGCATATTTAAGGATCCTTGTGATTATATTATACTCACCCAGATAATCCAAGATAATTTATTTAAAGTCAATTTATTAGTAATTTTAATTACTTTTGTAATCTTAATTCCCCTTTGCTGTGAAACCTAACATATTCACAGGTTCTAGGGAATAGGACATAAAAATCTTTGGGGGCTATTATTATATAATATCGTGGTTTCAGAATTAGGTCACTGTTGTAGTGATGATTTTTCCCCACTCTAGATTCATTTTATTAGAGTCTTTAAATAAAAATATAATTTATTATCAATATGAACAATCCACTGGATTTAGAATTTCAATAGATTTAATGAGAAACAATTAGCTTACAGACTTTAGGAACATTTCATTTCTAACTGCATCTGAATTTTTACATGATATATTTTTTTTACTTTAATATGCAAAGCTTTCTTCTTCTTTTTTTTTTGGAATGTGGAATTTCCTGGGCCAGGGGTCAAACCTCAGCGACAGCCGTATCAATGCCAAATCCTTAACCACTAGTCTACCAGGGAACTCCAAAACATAAAGCTTTAATAGGAAATTAAACTAAGAGTTTACTTAATAATAGGTCAATGCACCTCTTTACAGGTTTGGAAACTGAGACTTAGAGGCATTATTGACTTCATCAAATCATAAAACAAATTGGTGGAGAACTGGTACCAACCAATTTTTTTATTACCTCATAAGATTTTAAAAGAAGTAGATTCAGATTTCTGGATTTTATTCTTAATCTGACCTTCACAGGAACTGAAGAATGACCTTCAGTTTCTCACAATATTCTTGCACATTTGATTTGGCTGAGTAGAATGTACTTCTGAAAAGTCTCTGAGAAAATTGATTCAACTGATCTATTTGAGCAGATGTCCTCTACTCCCTTCACCGTTAAGAGTATAAAACTTAAGGAGTTCCCACTGTGGTGCAGTGGGTTAAGAATCTGACTGCAGCAGCTCAGGTCACTGCAGAGGTGCATGTTTGATCCTTAACTCGGTGCAGTTGGTTACAGGATCCTGCAGTGGGTTACAGGATCCTGCGTTGCAGCAGCTGTGGCTTGGATTCAGTTCCTAGCCTGGGACCTTCCATGTGCTATAGGCGCACCATAAAAAAAAGTGTAAAAGTTCATAAATTATAATTGGAAAGAAGAGATGATGTTCCAGACAGAGAAAGATTTTTTTGGTTGTTAAAGGTGTGGGTCTTTTTTTTTTTCCCCTTAAAGAGGTATTTTGTTGAGTCCTGGTGGCTAGTGTATAAAATCAATTATTTATTTTACCCCCTTTCAACTTTATTGAATAAGTTTCATTAGAAGAATCATATTATAGAAACTACTTCTAACAGCCATACACAAAGTATGCACTTACTTGGGCCTTGGGTCATTATTGTAGTCCTGTATGTATTGTCAGAGGAAGGGGTTTCCAGTGTGTATGGCAGTGCAAAATGTTAAAATAAGAGTAAAACCCATGGTTTCCTCAGTGTCGCATATATTGAAGAGTGAATTCCAGGCAAGCTCACATCATAGAGAACCAATTGCTATCTGGTTTCATGGATAGTAAGACCAGCTTATGGGATGTTTTTCACTGTTTAAAACCTGTTAAAAGCCAGAAGAGAGAAATAGCGTTCTCCACTGACATTGGGATCAACTAAGGATGCGATCAGTGGCATTAAATTTTTTTTTAAAAGGTTGGAATCATAGCTTTGAAAAGTCCTGGATGCAGATATTAGATATTTATTTATACAACGTGAAAACTCCACATCAGATATTTCTTTTGTTCTGAACTGCTTCAAGAAAAGTCTGGAGAAAACCAAACCATGACTTAGGCCCTTTAACAACTCTGCCTACTATTTTATTATCTTTTAAAAATATACTTTCTTACAAGGTCTGAAACACTGCTCTGAGTCTTTTTATGGACATACAAGCTTAACTTTGTGTTTATCTGATTGTGTCTTAAATCCTTCTGAATTCTTATTCATGGTTTCAATTTTGATTTTCAGTTTTTACAGTTGAAAATGACTTGAGCATTTTAAAGGACAAGCAGATGACTAAAGCAGATTATTTGTCTTACTCCTTTAAGGATCTTTGTGCTATGATCCTTAAGGGACTGTCTTTTGTAGTTTTCTTCAAGTACTCTTTTGTCGTATCATTTTGATCTTTTCCTTCATAAACTTTTCTGTTTCCAGCTTCCAGAAAGTGTACCATTGGTGGTATAAACAAAAGCATTGCTTGCTTTAGATGGCTGGCTTGATCTACGCCAGAATTTTAAATTCAGACTATCACTATTAAAAGTCTTTATTATAGGAGGAATTTAGCTGAGAATATTTATACATGAATCTCTCAGCCTTTGAAATGAGGGAGTTTACTCTCAATATTTGTAAATGCATTTATTGGGAAGCCAAGCTGCTCAAACATGATTGGCTTCAACAAGATAGACAGAATTTCATTTCTCTAATAAGTAACATTCTATAACTAGGGAGGTTATTCTGAATCAGGTAAGTGGCTCTGACCCGGGGGTCTGGTTTCCTTTTGCCTTCTTTTTGGGTTATCCTTTAGGGTGTTTTTTTGTCCCTTTGATTAAACTGGCTCACCACCACACCCCCTTTCTGTTCCATAAGAAGGGGGAAAAAAGAAAGAGGAGGGCAAATGGCTTTAAGGAAGTTATCGGTGAATTGCACCTATCACTTCTACTTTTGTCTCATTGGCCTGTCAGTGATATGGCCCACATCTAGCTGGGAAATGTGGTCTCTACCTAGGTAGTCATATGCTCAGCTTAAAGTTTAGGAGATTATTTGTTTGGAGATTATTTTTTTGGTTTTTAGGGCCACACCGACAGCATATAGAAGTTCCCAGGCTAGGAGTCAAATTGGAGCTACGGCTGCCAGCCTACGCCATAGCCACAGCAACTCGGGATCTGAGCCGTGTCTGCAACCTACATCACAGCTCACAGCAATGCCGAATCCTTAATCCACTGAGTGAGGTCAGGGATCGAACCTGCATCCTCATGGATCCTAGTTGGATTCGTTTCTGCTGCCCCACAATGGGAACTCCAGGAGATTCTTATTGATAAACAAAGAAAAAGACTGTAAGTATTGTTAAGGTTACAATAATTAGTCATGAATATATTCTCAACTTGGAGGAGGAATCAAAGTGTTTTGTGATATGAGAGAGTTGAACATTACTCTGATGTGTTTTTGGGTTCACACTGATCTGGTTAGAGCAAATGATGAGAACATGACCCATGTACTGCTAGATCCTATTTCAATACCTGTATGAACCAGTTAACTTCAAAATCATGTTTCATAGACAAAAACTACACTTTTCGACCTGACTTGCAAATTCATACCATGTATGACACAGAGAAACCCCAAACAAGGGCAATCCAGGATGTCTCGAGTAACTACTGTGTGCCACACATGGTGGGAGGGAATCTGATGGGCTGTCTTAGGTGAGCTGTTGGAAGGCAGCAGGTGCAGCAGCCCCAGTAGAGGAGGAGCCTCTGTGGATGTGTAGATACTGGCCACCAGTCAGCAATGAGCTCCCTGTCTTATGAAGGGGCCAATTACATTTTCAGGCTGCTTTTGTTTGAAAAAATTCTTGTATTGAGCCCAAATCAAATTCTTCTCTGATGCATTTCCTCTTCAGTCTGATTTCTTCTTCAGGAGCTAGAAAGAGGAAGTTTAAGTACTCATGAAACTCTCGACATACTTGAAGGGAGTCATGTGGATGTCTCCTCCTACTGCAGAAATGACCCCTGACATTTCTTGAGTGCTTATCATGTTCCAGACACTGTTCTGAGCACTTTACATATATTATCTTATCTAATTCTCACTAGGCTTATGAGGTGGGGGATGTCTACCCTATTTTCATAGATGAGGAGATTGAGGGACAGGCAGTTAAATAACTTGCTCAGATTCACACAGCAAATAAGTGGCATGTTCTGATTTGTCAGTGTTTTGTTTAAAATGTTGTTCCTAGACTATAACATTTGCTGCTATACTGGATGCACTGTGGTCCACTATAGTAGACTTTTTTACCTCCATTTTTATGGATGCTATATTTCTATGAATAAAATCATCAGGGGAATTTTCCTTATGGGATAAAAAACCAATCTATTCCACTGACAGCAATTCAGCGAGTTGTCTTTGTATCCAGATGCGGTCCTTCTGAATTTGGGAGGATCTGATGAATTGATTGAAGGCAGGCTTGATATGGAAGCTGCATTCAATTTAATATGATGTGTAGATCCGTTGCATTTTTCTTAAAGAGGGAAATAGTTGGTAAAAAAAGAAGTAGTTAAGAAAGATTTTCTTTATAGCTATGTGAAACAGTGAAGATAAATTAGGGATTGAGAGAATGGCTAGAAGTTTCCAGAATTAGATGCTAAGTCAGGAGGTAATATAGCACTGCCATTAAAAAAGTAGCCCCTAGAACTGGACTGCAGAATTGGAATCCTCATTCTCTATTTATTAGCTATATGACATTAGGCATGTTACTTAATTTCTTTGACCCTCCCTCCATCTCATTATTTTAATTTAATTTTATTGAAGTATTGTTGGTTTACATTGTTGTATTAGCATCAGGTTTATAGCAAAGTAAATCCATTATACATATACATATATCCATTCTTTTTTCACGTATAGGTTATTACAGAACATTGAGTAGACCTCCCTGTGTTATATAGTGGATACTTGTTAGTTATCCATTTTATTTATTGTAGTGTGTGTTAATCCCATCCTCCCAATTTATCCCTCCCCCATGTGGTTTCCTTTTTGTTAACCCTAAGTCTGATTTTGAAACCTTTGTGTTAGTTTCTGTTTCATAAACATGTTCTTTGGTATCGTTTTTTAATTAGATTCCACATGTAGGTGATATCATATGATATTTGTCTTTCTCTGTCTGGCTTACTTCACTTAATACAATAATCTCTAGGTCCCTCCATGTTGCTACAAATGGCATTATTTCATTATTTTTTATGGCTGAGTGATATTCCATTGTATATGTGTACCACGTCTTCTTTATCCATTCCTCTGTCGATGGACATTTAGGTTGCTTCCATATTTGGCTGTTGTAAATAGTTCAGCTTCATTATTGTAGTAGAACCCACCTCATAGGGTGGTTGGGAAGATTAAATGAGAAGATTCATATAGAGTGCTTAGCTAAGTAGTTGGTACATGGTAGTCAGTCAATAAATGTTAGTTCTTATAATTTTGAAATAGAAAACATAAGATTCTGAAACTGGTATTGAAGTACAACGTCCTCCTGACAAGGACTTTTCAGAGACATAAAGGGCTTATTAGGTAAAAATAATTCTTAAGATTTTGATCACAAAAGGCCTTGAAGAGAGTGGTTTCTTTGAGCATGGAGCAAAACCTGTCTTGTGGCTTTTTTGTATAACCTGATGAGGGTTGGGATGGTCACCTTTCTAAAGTTATGGGGACTCCAGTGTCTCTGCTTATGGTCTTTAGAGTTGTAGAAATTGGTTATCATTGTTCTTTTCTCTGATTTCTTACAGAATTACAAAGAAAAATGCACAGAAACTTGATTTTAGTTGATACGTTCTGTAGTTATTAAAAAAAAAAGCTCCTTATCCCTACCAAAAAAGTTCTGTAAACCAACAAGTAGTGTTTGTAATTGCTACCATCTTTGCTCCTTTTTTTTTTTTTTTTCAGCTGCATCCAAGGCATGCAGAAGTTCCTGGGCCAGGGATTGAACCTGAGCCACAGCAGTGACAACACTGAATCCTTTAGCGCTAGGCCCCCAGGAACTTCTCTTTGCTTCTTCTTGACAAGGCAAATTATACAGTTTTTGCTAGAGGGTCAGTTTGTGCAAAGGTGGGTTTTAAATTCCTCAAATTCTATATTAAAAGAATGATATAGTAAAAGGATGAGCAATTTATGAATGAATTAGTTCAATAAATGATTTTTAAGTACTTACTGCATCTGACACAGTGCTGCATGCTTGGCTTTGATTATTCTCTTGTCTAAAAATCTCAAATTAATGAACAGTATATAGTGGGTTATTATTTTTTTTTCTTGCTTCAAGTTAATTGAAATTTTAGAAAAAATTCCATAACCTCCACCCTGGCACTCAGCCTTAAGGGACACCTAAAACTTGGTAAAGACGTCTTTTAGAAATAGCTTCCCCATTAATTTAGCTAAAGCTTTCAAATTTCAGTTTCATTTTACAGTTCAACTAAATCTTTCCTTTTATTAAACAAAGACCTCTCATAACTAATTACTTCTGACTTTTTTTTTTCTCCTGAAATTAGGCTCATTTTGGGAAAGTTTGTGAATATAAACAAAATGTGAATGAAAACTTGATTAAAAGTTTTTAAAGAATCATATCTGACTCAGACTCAGGTTTTCTGTGTGTTTACATTTCTCTTTTCCTTATTAGATGGTAAATTCCTTAAAAGCAAGACCTTATTCAAACTACCTTGTGGTCTCTAAAAGGAGAGAGTATAATGCTCTGTAAAAATGGGGCCTTAAATAAATAATTACCAACCTTGAAATAAATCCTTAAAATTAAGGAAAGAAGTGAACCATGAAATTGATGGCTATTACTCAATTTAGTATGAGTAATAGTATGGTTAAGAGGCAATGCTATTTTTTTTTTCCTGCAGCCTTTTCAGCCAAAGCTGCTGAGAATCTAAGGAGCTTCTACCTGGTTTCTCTTCTTAGGTCTTGTTACCTGCCAGGTTCTTATGAGTGAGATGCAAGCCAGTGGTAGAAGAGGATATAAAGAATATAAAATTTTCTGCCTCTTTTTTTATACTCCTTAGATTTAAACACAGCTTCCTTTGTTTATGGTATCATATTTAATTTTTTTAAAAAATTGAGATACAATTGACATATAACCGTATGTTAGTTTCAGGTATATAGCATAACACTTAAGTGTATGTGTATATTGTGAAATGATCACCACCATAAGTTTAGTTAACATTCATCACCACATATAGTTACAAATTTTTTTTCTTGTCGTAAGAACTTTTAAGATCTACTTCTTAGCAACTTTCAAGTATATAATATTATTAATTATAGTCACCATGCTGTGCATTACATCCTCCTGACTTATTTATTTTATAGCTGGAAGTATGTGTCTTTAAACTACCTTCACCCATTCCCCTCATTCCACATCTCCCCACCACCCCACCCCTGCCTCTGACAACCACTGATCTAATCTGTTTTCTGTATCTGTGAGTTCAGGTTTTTTGTTTGTTTGTTTTATTCCACATAGAAGTGGGATCATTTGATATTTGTCTTTCTTGTCTTAGGTCACTTAGCATAATACCCTCTAGGTCCATTCATATTGTCATAAATGGCAGGAACTCCTTTTCATGGCTCAAATAATGTTCTGTGGTGTGTATACCACAAATTCTCTATCCATTTCGTCCATTGATGGGCAATTAGGTTGTTTCTATATTTTAGCTACTGTAAATAATGCTGCAGTGACCGTGGGGATGCAGGTATCTTTTAGTGTTGTAGTTTCAGTCAAATGAAAATACCCAGATGTGGAATTGCTAAATCTGCAAGTTTCCTTTATTAAGGGCATCCTGAAGGAATTGGAATTTTGACTGGGGTCCTTGTGCAAACCAATCATGGATTCACTCTGAACTAATGTATTGCTGCTGAATGACACTGGGCAGAATCCTAGACACCCACCCCCAGTAAACTTAATTGAGGACCCAGTGTTCTTAGAAGTTTAAAAGTGGTAAGCCTTTTCAGTAGAACATATAGGCGGTATTCTCTAAGCTTATCAGCTATAAACTTGATTTTTGACAAGAAGGAATTAAATTAGAAACTATCAATAAACACTGGGCCATGTATCACCTTTTTAAAATTCTCTGTTAGTCTCATCTCACCAACTCTGAGAGGGGACTACACTTTAGCCTTTCCTTGTGTCCCCCATATCTCCTACTAAGTGTTAGGCACATATTTGATTTCTCTTCCCAAATTGAATCAAGATGACTTATTTTCTTCCATATTCCTAAAAGGATCCTTTATCTGAGATAACACAGACTTCCTAGATTCACTTTCCTTAGTAGGAACTTAAATATTTGGGAAACAGCTTGGACAGGGAAGGAAATATAGACTTGAGAATCTGATCTGGGATCCTGGAATATCAGCTTTGCTGCTTACTACCTGTGTGATCATGAGCAAGTTTAAAAATTTTTCTGAGCCTCAGTTTCTTCATTGGTAAAATGAGATTTTTTTTGTTGTTTTAAGAATTAATTGCAAAATTGAAGTATAGTTGATTAGCAATGTTGTGTTAATTTCTTCTGTACAGCAAAGTGATTCAGTTACACACATACACACGGAAGACCCTTTATATATATATCTACATCTATCTACACCTATTTATCTATCTATCTATCTGTCTATCTATCCATCCATCCATTCATACTCTTTCAGAAAATGTTATTTTCCTTCCTTTCCAGTATGGTTTATCATTGGATATTGAATATAGTTCTTTGAGCTATATAGTGGGACCTTGTTGTTTATCCCCTCCATGTATAACAGCTTTCATATGCTAACCCCAACCTCCTGCTCCATTCCTTCCCCAACCCCCTCCCCCTTGGCAACCACAAGTCTGTTCTCCTTGTCCTTGAGCCTCTTTCTGTTTCAAGATAAGTTCATTTTGTGTCATATTTTAGATTCCACATATAAGTGATATCATATGGTATTTCTCTTACTCACTTCACTTAGTATGATAATTTCTAGGTCCATCCGTGTTGCTGTGGATGGCATTATTTTGTCCTTTTTTATGGCTGAGTAGTATTCCACTGTATGTATACCACATCTTTATCTGTTCATCAGTTGATGGACATTTAGGTTGTTTCCGTGTTTTGGCTATTGTGAATAGTGCTGCTGTGTACATAGGGGTTCATGTATCTTTTTGAATTTTAGTTTTATGTGGATATATGCCCAGGAGTGGGATTGCTGGATCATATGGTAACTCTATCCTTAGTTTTCTGAGGAACCTCTGTACTGTTTTCCATAGGGGCTGTACCAACCTATATTCCCACTATTAGTGTAGGAGGTTCCCTTTCTCCACACCCTTTCCAACACTGGTTATTTGTAGACTTTTGGATGATGGCCATTCTGACTGGTGGTACTTCAATGTATTTTTGATTTGCATTTTCTGGTAGTTAACAATGTTAAGCATTTTTTTCATGTGCTTATTGGCCATTTTTATATCTTCTTTGGATAAATGTCTATTTAGATCTTCTGCCCATTTTTCATTTTTTTGTTGTTGAGTTGTATGAGTTTTTTGTGTATTTTGGAAATTAAGCCGTTGTCCGTAGCTTCATTTGCAAATATTTTCTCCCATTCTATAGATTGTCTTTCATCTTGTTTATGGTTTCCTTTGCTGTACAAAAGCTTGTAAGTTTGATTAGATCCCATTTATTTGTTTTTGTTTTTATTCTATTGCCTTGGGAGACTGACCTAAGAAAACACTGGTACAATTAATGCCAGAGAACGTTTTGTCTATGATCTCCTCTAGGAGTTTTATGGTGTCATGTCTTATGTTTAAGTGTTTAAGCCAAAATGGGAATTATAATGGCTGTCCTGCAAATTTGCTATAAAGCCTGGAGGTGAATATAATAAGTGTATCTATAGATACCTTTGATATTTAATTTAGGCTGTACCTAAAAAAGAGAGGACTTGGCAAATACATTTAACCAGCAGCTCTTCCAATAATAAAAAATACTGCCTATTGGTCCGCAGTGGAAAATCTATAACTCTACAAAAAATTTTAAGACATAGTTTATAGCATTAAGTTTACGTACATTCCCAACAGCTGTAGTCAGTATTTCCTTCTGAGTGGTTTTTTATCCAACTTCCCAACAGCAATGTATTAGTGTTATAAAAAGCAGTCCTATTGGCTGCCACCATCTTTTAAACCATGTATGATATTCATTCAGTCACATTATTCTTCTGTTATCTGAAGATGCCCTGCCTGTAATTGCTTAGGTTAATGTGTGTGAATATGGGTAATGTCTGACATCTGAACCCTGTCATCTACCTATACTTCATTCTGTGAGATACAACTAAAATATAATGTACCGTGAATTGCACCCATGTTAAATCTTTAGGTAATTATATGTAAAGGAATTTCTTAGTTATGACAGATTTTGACTCTTTCATTGAAATACTGAAAATTGAGTTGATACGTAATAATACATATGCTAGGGCTGGGAAGGATGTGGCCCTTGTGTCTCATTATTCAATGTTTTATGTTATCAAATCTTTAGATATATGCTTAATGTCTCTGCTGGGGAGCCAAGGCCATTGAAATTTGACTCTACTAACAGCCTTTTTGGCAATGCTCATCAAATTTTTTTTCACTCTATAATACACTTGGCAAAGTTACTTTTAATGATTGATTTTTTCATTTGTCTATTCATCGATACCTCTGTTATTTGTGACAAGACTATATTTTGTAATACAGAAATTCAAAAGTGAGGCAGACATACTTTATATTCAATATATTAAAATTATAATCCAAGATACGAAGTAGTTGCTATAAAAGGGTATAGATCTGAGCTCCAGGCTAGATACTTAAAAATGCTATTGAATAAATGGATGCATTCAGGCCTGTGTATGTGTTGGCTGGGTATTTCCACATCTCAATTTTGCCCTTCTCTGTGTTCCTGATGTCACGGATGGCACCATCATCCTCCCACTTGCCATTGTTAGCCATTTGGACGTCATCATTTTCTCCCTCCTTCTCTTCCCCTCACATCCAATCTATCACCCTCGCTCATGGTTCCACCTCCTAAATATTTCTCACTGCTGCTCTAGTTCTGACTACTTCCATGCTTAGCTTCTGTCACCATGGCATCTTCCTCACTGGTTTTCTGCCATCCACCACCTTCTTTTTCCTAGTCTCTTATCCAGGACAGTAGCTAGAGTCATATTTCTATAAGGCAAATCTAATTATATCATTTCCGTCCCTTACAAATACGGGTGCAAATCCCTACGATACAAATCCCTGTGTAGACACCATGTATCTGTCCAGCTCCATCTCCTACCACTTCCTACTCTTATATTTCATTCTATGAGAGGACACTAAAAAGCACAGGGCCCTGTCCATATCTGCTCAATATGTTAGCTATGTTATTCTCTGTGTGCCTTCTCTGAAAGTGGCACAGATGGAAAAAAATGTTTTTAGGAGCATTAAGCGAGGGAGGTTGGGAAGAAGAGAAGCTCATAGTTGACAAGAGTATATAATAAAATAATTTACGTTCTGGCCATTAGGTGGATAATGGATGCCATGATAGAGATTAAAAAATTATTAAATCCATTAAACTTTTGAAAATTCTTTTTTGCGGGCTTGGTTTTTTGAAAAATAATACAGTGGTAGCATATGAAAAGGACTTTGGATCTTAAGTTTATTGTTTCCTGAGATTATGATCTAGTTTAGAAAAGTCACCAGATATTCACTCTTCAAAATTTACATTGTTTTCCAAAATTCCCCAAATGGTTGTGGCACTGTTGTTAAGTGTTTAGTTGGCTACAGAATTTCCTTAAATTGTGAATTTTAGTCAATGGAATATGATGACTCACAGGGAATGTAATTGTTTTCTGTTTTAGCTTGATGATCTTTATGTGGCCAAAAGTCTACATTTCTATTACTCTCAGAGGTTAAAAATGTTTTTGTGTATAAGAGAGGAAATAAAAATTTATATTAAGTTAATATTTTATATCTAGCATGCCAAATATTATTAATAACTTTAGTTTGAATCATTTGGGTCATGCTTTAGAGATGAATAGTAAAAAGTTGTCACTACTGTTTTTCTGTAGTATTATAATTAGGTTGGAAGATTTGTTTTCGTTAGTTTGGAGTAAATAGATCTTTTGAAAATGTCAGTATTTCAGTGAAGTTGCTTCATTTAGTGAAACCGTGCAAGAGATTGGTTGATTTATCTGATGGCTGTTGTCAAATATCTTTGGAATTGTATAAATACGTATACATAAAGGATTTTCTTATATTGTGGAGGTATTTTGATGATCAAAATTATCACTGAACTTAAAACTTAAGAAAACTGACAGTAAAAAACAAAACAAACGTTTTATTTAATGGTCTTGAACTTTTTTTTTTTTTTGTATTTTTAGGGCTGTCCCTGCAACATATGGAAGTTCCCAGGCTAGGGGTCAATTTGGAGCTGTAGCTGCCAGCCTATGCCACAGCCACAGCAACGCCAGATCTGAGCCCTGTCTGTTCTCTACACCACAGCTTGCAGTAACACCAGATCCTTAACCCACTGAGCAAGACCAGGGATCGAACTTGCATCTTCATGGTTACTAGCTGAGTTCATTACCACTGATCCGCAATCCACTGGAGCTTGGATTTGAACCCAGGGAGTTAGCCTTAAGAGCCATACTCTATCACTATCTCTCATACTGGTGTTTGTGTTAGTGAAATTAAAAGTAATTTTGAGGGCATTCCCATCATAGCTTAGCAGTAACGAACCCGACTAGTATCCATGAGGATGCAGGTTCAATCCCTGGCCTCACTCAGTGGGTTAAGGATCTGGTGTTGCCTGTGAGCCATGGTGTAGGTCACAGACTCGGCTCAGATCCCACGATGCTATGGCTGTGGCATAGGCCCACGGCAGTAGCTCCCATTTGACCCCTAGCCCAGGAACTTCCATATGTTGTGGGTGTAACCCTAAAAGGCAAGCAAGCAAACAAACAAACAAACAGTAATTTTGATATTCCACATTATTTCATCCTATATTATGTTGAAGTTTTGCATTATTGAAGTCATTTAAATATATCTTTTGGAGGTAACTACTGTGATGCAGTGGGTTAAGGATCCAGCTTTGTCTCTGCAGCAGTGTGGGTTTGTTCTCTGTCCTGGTGCAGTGGGTTAAGGATCTGGTGTTGCCAAGGCTGTGGTGTGGGTCACAGCTGCAGCTTGGATTCTATCCCAGGCCTGGGAACTTCCCTATGCAGCAAGTGTGGCCGAAAGGGAGAAAAAAATCTTTTATTTTACATTAATAATTAAACTCACTTAATAAACTGCATATTTTTCTTTTCTAGTTAGGTATTTTTTGACTTCAGAATTTTCAAAAAACATGTAGATTTTGGCCGTTGTATTTTAAGTTGTGCTTATTAGCTTAACCAAATGTTTTTGTTTGCAGTATTATAAATAATGCTTTGCTTTTAATTTTCTTGTTGAGATTGAATTACTGCGTTTGCACCACGTAACTGGGCAGCAACCATGATTTGGAGCTGCACACTGCTCTGTTTGTTTCTTTAGCTTGGCTGTTCTCTGTCTCTTCTGCTGTAGCCATCAATCATCGAGTGCTCTTTCCATGCTATAGGGAACATTTCTTTCCCATGAATGACAGTGGTTGCCCTTTATGACCTAGCCCTCATTAATAATTAGGCAGGTATGACATATGAGAGCTTGTAATAATTCATGATCTTCATTCATTCATTTATAAATGTAAATGCATAAAATCTAACAGAGCTACCAAAAACTTGAAACTGGAACCTTTTAAATATGAAGATGAAAAACATTGCAAGCTACATTGGTTAAAAATAAGTTCTTGAGAATGGTTGCAGTGACTTAGCTTGATATTTTAGTTTTTTAAACATCTCTCTCTCTCTCTTTTTTTTTCTTCCTGTGCTAGTGGGACCTTTCCTCACAGGGAAAACTGATAGTAATGCCAATTTAGAATATTTAAGAATAGATGAGATACTCTGATTGAATAGTAAAAAAAGCAGGCCAGGAACATTTAAAAAGATGATAAGGGCTTGTATACTAATTAATTAATTTAATTAAACATACTGATGTTGGACTGTAGCAATAAATAGATTAATGTCTTTCAGAGTCTTTTCACTACATTAATAAATGGATTAATGTCTTTCAGAGTCTACATTTTATATTTTAAAAACAAACTATGTGAAGGAATCCAATGAGATTCTAAGGATTTCCCATTGTGGCTCAGCAGTAACAAACCCAGTTAGTATCCATGAGGATGCGTGTTTGATCCCTGGCCTCACTCAGTGGGTTAAGGATTTGGTGTTGCCATGAGCTGTGGTGTAGGCTGCAAACATGGCTCGGATCTAGTGTTGCTGTGGCTGTGGTGTAGGCCAGCAGCTACAGCTCCGGATTTGACCCCTAGCCTAGGAACTTCCATATGCCATGGGTGTGGCCCTAAAAAGACAAACAAACAAACAAACAAACAAAAAACCAAAAAAAAAAAAAAGAGAGATTCTGAGTAGTATAAAAAAGTATCAATTATGGTGATACAGTATTTGTATTTAAACATGTTTATGGTCAGTTCAATATGCAACTTCAAATTATTTTGAAATTTCCCAGTATTGCCGTTATATAACTGAAACATCCATGATGTAAAAGTCTCATGGTATCACAAGGTTTAAATATAGTTCTCTATGCTGTGCAGTAGGACCTTGTTGTTTATTTTATATTTAGTAGTGTATCTGCTAACTCCAAACTCGTATTTTTACCATTTTGACCATTTTAAAATGTACAGTTTACTGGCATTAAGTGCACTGTTTTGTAACCGTCACTGTCCATATCCAGAACTTTTTCATCATCCCTAAAACTCTTTACCCATTAAATGATAACTCCCCATTCTCTCCTCCTCCTGGCCTGTGGCACACTCATTTTACCTTCTTTGCAATTTATGAAGGCCATTTTTAATAGCAATAAAAACTGATACCTACTATTAATAGGAGGAGCAAGAAAAGGTGGGAAAAATTGAGGATTGGAGTCAAAACTTTCTGTCATTCTCAGGTTAGTAATTTGAACCAAATTGTCTGACACCTGTGAGCATCAGTCTCCTCATCTCTAAAAAGGAACTAGTCATTCACTGTGCTTTTGGGAGGATAATATGAAATAATATATGTAAAGAATCCAACTTCAGACTGTATTGCCTATATAGAGTATTCTCAAAATATCAACTCATTTTTCAACCAGATAATTCTAAGTGTTTTTTGTTATTGAAGTACATATATATATATTTGTTTGTTTTCTTTTCTATTCTGGTTTATCACAAGATTTGAGTATAGTTTCCTGTGCTGTGCAGTAGGATCTTATCTGTTTTATATATGGTAGTGATACTGCTGCCCCCAAACTCCTAATTTATCCCTCCTCACCTCCTTTCCCCTTTAGTAACCTCAAGTTTGTGTGCTATGTCTGTGATTCTGTTTCTGTTTTGAAAATAAGTTTATTTGCATCATATTTTAGATTCCACATATAAATGACATCTTACGGTATTTGTCTTTCTCTGTCTGGCTTATTTCACTTAGTATGATAATACTAGGTCCACCCATGTTGCTGCAGATGGTGTTATTTCATTTCTTTTTATGGCTGAGTAATACTCCATTGTATAAAAACATCAAATCTTCTTTATTCATTCATCTGTTGATAGACATTTAGGTTGCTTCTATGTCTTAGCTATTGTAAATAGTGCTGCAGTGAACATTGGGGTGCATGTATATTTTCCAATTAGAATTTTTCTGATGTATGCCCAGGGGTGGGATCACTGGATCACATGACAACTCAATTTTTTATTTTTATTCTTTTTGCTTTTTAGGGCCACACCTGAGGCATATGGAGGTTCCCAGGCTAGGGTTTGAACTGGAGCTACAGCTCCTGGCCTATACCACAGCCACAGCAAAGCAGGATCCAAGCCATGTCCGTGACCTACACCACAGCTCACAGCAACGCCAGATGCTTAAGCCACTGAGTGAGGACAGGGATCGAACCTGCAACCTCATGGCTTCTAGTTGGATTCGTTTCTACTTGCCACGATGGGAACTCCTCAATTTTTAATTTTTTTAAGCAACCTCTATCCTGTTTTCCATGGTAACTGTACTAATTTATATTCCTACCAACAGTGCAGGAAGAGTCTATTTTCTCCATACTCTCTCGAGCATTTATTATTTGGAGACTTTTTAATGATGGCCATTCTGAACAGTGTGAGGGGATACGTTACTGCAGTTTTGTTTGCCTTTCTCTAATACTTAGCAGTATTGAGGATCTTTTTATATGCCTTTTGGCCACCTGTATGTCTTCTTTGGGGAAATATCTCTTTAGATCTTTTGCAGATTTTTTTGAAATTTTTTTTGTTATTGAATTGTATGAGCTGTATATAATTTTGGAAATTAAGCCTTTGTCGGTTGCATCATTTGCAAATATTTTCTCGCATTCTGTAGACTTTTCATTTTGTTTATGGTTTCCTTTGCTGTACAAAAGCTTGTAAGTTGATTAGGTCCCAGTTGTTTATTCTTGCCTTTATTCATTGCCTTGGGAGACTGACCTAAGAAAACATTGGTCAATCAATTGGTCAATCATAAATACAATTTATGTCAGAGAATGTTTTGCCTATGTTCTCTTCTAGGTGTTTTATGGCGTCATGTCTAATGTTTAAGTTTTTAAGCCATTTTGAGTTTATTTTTGTCTATGATGTGAGGGAGTGTTCTAACTTCATTGATTTTAATGTCCAGCTTTACATGATTTGCATGATTTACATTTACAGCTTTACACTGATTTACATGTCCAGCTTTCCCAGCACCAGTTGATGAAGAGACTGTCTTTTCTCCATTGTATATTCTTACTTCCTTTGTTGAAGATTAATTGATCATAGTTGTGAGTTTGTTTCTGGGCTCTCTATTCTGTTCTATTGCTCCATTGTCTGTTTTTGTGCCAATACCACACTGCTTTGATTACTGTAGCTTAGTAGTATTATCTTAAGTGTGGGAGGGTTATGCCTCTAGCTTTGTTCTTTTTCCTCAGGATTGCTCTGACAATTGTGGGTTTTTTATAATTCCACATGAACTTTAGGATTACTTGTTCTAGTTCTGTGAAAAATGTTACGGAAGTTTGATAGAGATTGCATTAAATATGTAGATTGCTTTGGGTAGTGTGGCCATTTTAACAATATTAATTCTTCCAATGAGAGCATAGGATCTTTTTCCATGTCTTTGAACCATCTTCGGTTTTCTTGATCAATGTTTTACAGTTCTCAGCATATAAATCTTCACCTCCTTGGTTAGGTTTATACCTAAGTGTTTTATTTTTTGATGTGATTTTTAAAGGGATTTTTTTTTCTTTCCTTTTCTGATATTTCATTGTGGGTGTATAGAAATGCAACAGATTTCTGTGTGTTAATCTTGTATCCTGCTACCTTGCTGAATTTATTTTTAGTTTTAGTAGTTTCTGTGTAGAGTCTTTAAGGTTTTCTATATATAATATTATGTCATCTGCATATGATGACAATTTTATCTCTTCCCTTCCAATTTGGATACTTCTTATTTCTTTTTCTTGTGTGGTTGCTGTGGCTAGGACTTCCAATACAATGCTGAATAGAAGTGGTGAGAATATCATATTTTAGCAGGAAGAATTTCAGCCTTTCACTACTGAGTATTGTGTTGGCTGTGGGTTTATCATAAATAACTTTTATTATGTTGAGATATGTTCCTTCTATACCCACTTTGGTAAGAGTTTTTATCATGAATGGATATTGAATTTTATCAAATGCTTTTTCTGCATCTATTGGGATAATCATGTTTTTTTTTCTTTTCTTTTGTTGTGTCGATCATATTGATTGATTTGTATATATTGAACCATGTTTGTTACCCTGGATTGAATTCAATTTGGTTGTGGTGTATGATCTTTTTAATGTGTTATTGGATTCTGTTTCCTAATATTTTGGTGAGAATTTTTGCATCTATATTCATCAAAGATATTGGCCTATAATTTCCTTTTTTGATAGTGTCTTTGTCTGGTTTTGGTATCAAGGTGATGTTGGCTTCATAGAATGACTTTGGGAGTGTCCCCTCCTCTTCGGTCTTTTAGGAGAGTTGAGAAGGATTGGTATAAACTCTCTTTTTGTAAGTTTGGTAGAATTTTCTAGTGAAGCCATCTGGTCCTGGACTTTTGTTTGCAGGGAGGGCTTTTTTTTTTTTTTTAATTACAGATCCTATTTCATATCTAATGATCAGTCTGTTCAAATTATCTGTTTCTTCTTGATTCAAGTTTTTCTTCTAGGTTGTCTAATTTGTTGGTTTATAATTGTTCATTGTATCCTTTTGTGGTTTTATGTATTTTTGAAATATTGATTGTTATTTCTTCTCTTTCATTTCTTATGCTGTTTATTTGGGTTCTCTCTCTTTTCTTCTTGGTGAGCCTGGCCAGAGGCTTGCTGATTTTGTTTACCCTTTCAGAGAACAAGATATTGGTTTTATGGAATTTCTCTATTGTTTTTAATCTCTAGTTTATTTATTTCCTCTCTGATCTTTATTATTTCCTTCCTTCTGCAGATTTTAGGTTTTTTTTTTCTTCTTAGGTAGTAGGTTAGGTTGTTTACTTGATTTCTTTCTTTCTTTCTTTCTTTCTTTCTTTCTTTCTTAGCAAGACCTGTATTGCTGTGAACTTCCCTCTAAGGACAGATTTTTATCTATCCCATAGATTTTGTATGGTTGCATTTTCATTTGTCTCAAAGTATTTTCTGATTTCTTCATTGACCCATTGTTTTTTTTTAATAGCATGTTGTTTAGTTGCCACATAATCATTTTTTTTTCTTGTTTCTCTTTCTGTGGTTGACTTCTAGTTTCATGCCATTGTGGTCAGAAAAGATGCTTGAAATAATTTCTATCCTTTCAAATTTGTTAAATCTTATGTCCTATTCTGTGTTCTATTCTAGAGACTGTTCCATGTGCACTTGAAAAGAATACGTATTCTGTTTTTGTTTTTTATTTTGGTTGTAATATCCTGAAAATATCAATTAAGTCTAATTGTTCTGTTGCATCATTTAGGATCTCTGTTGCCTCATTGATTGTCTGCAGTTAGACAACTTTTAAATGACTTTTGCAGCAGCCAGTTAGAAAACATTGTAATATTAGAGAATTGTGAATTCAAATATATGTATTACTTGGATGGTTAACAGCAAGTTACAAATGACAGGTTTTTTTCCCCCCTTGGAAAGGAGAAAGTGCGAATCATTGCATTTTATAAACTAAATTTTTAAACAGTGCTTTCATATATGTACAGAAATAAAATTTTTAGCTTTTGCCAGTAGAAAGCTAAATTGTAATTAAAGTTATAAATTTTATTTTTGGTTAGTGTTTTTTAAAAAGTCATTTTTAAATTTATTCTATTCAAATTGTTTGTGAACAATCCATGTTTATTTGTCCATCTGAGCAATCATCACTTCCATCCTATAGTACATAGAGGAAATAAAAGGAGGCTTAACTTAAGTTTGCCAAAATTTTGTTAGCTCTGGTAAGAATTTATAAAAACAGATCTGTATTACAGGCATCAAGGTGTGTGTTAAGCCACCCAAATAATCCAGTTGTGAAAATTTAGCTAAATTCTTATTTTAAATTACATATTTAATATTTTTGATTTACCCATTGACAAATATTTACCGAGCACTTCTTATTGTAAAGTAATAAAGATTAAGTTCTCTGAGGGGTTTTAAAAGGTTTATATTATGATCTCTTCCCTCAGAGTTTATAATCAATCCCCTTGGAAAGTGTTATCTGCTGTGCATCTAAGTTTAAGTTTGGAATTAAGTAACTTCAGGGGCATGGGCTTTTAGAGAAAGATGATCGTTTAGGCTATAACCATGTTGTATCTGAGGTGAAGATGAACTATCCTAATTTAAATGTGGCCTTGGGCCTCAGGGCAAAAGACTGGAGAGTTAGGGTTTTATATACATTGGGGTTTTATACATATAAAGTTTTTATACACATTAATGAAACAAGCAGAATGTTGACACAATTTATAAACCCTGCTTCCTAAATAGTAAGTATATTTTAAATGTACCACAAAATGATTAAGTTTAGTGATAATTTTAAGTTATTGCTTTCTTTCTGTGGTCTCTACTTGCTAAGTCCTTTTCTCCAAATCACTAGCTTCTTAAAGATAGAAGCAACTGTGTTTGAGGGACATCAGGAATATATTAGAATTGCATTTCAAGCTCATTCTACTCCAGGCCACACATTTTTCACCACTTCTTCCAGACAGATGGATGCCAAAAATCCAATTTGGCTGCATTATGGTGGGAATTGAAGGAGGAGGGAATGGAGAGCCAAGATTGAGTGGGGCTGATGGAAAGGCTTCTAGTGATGTTCAGGAGATGAACCAATGATTCAACTAAGTGAGTAAAGAGTTTCAATATACGAAGAAGTGTAATAACATTGTTAGCTCAAATTAGATTTCTGGAAAAAATTTGGGGACTTTGTTCTAAAAGCTATGTCAGCCCTTAATTATCATAAGAAATCATTTGGTCCATCTTGAAAGTAGAAAACATTCATCCTAATTAGAATTAAGCAATTTATAATCACCAGGGAAGGGGAGCAGTGGTGATATATCTGTTTGAAATTGAGGACTTCTTCTTCCTGTTATATGTTTCAAAGGACAAAAAGTCTTTAGTAAATTTAATTCAGCCATGCGTTTAATGATTGTTATAGTCTCAAATTTGTAGGTAATGCATAAAATTTCTTTCATCAGTAGCTAAAATTGGCTAGTCAAGTTAAAGATGAAAATACCTAGCAGCTAAACTGGTCTTGAAGGACCAGCATGTTTCTGAAGAAGCGCCCCCCCCCCCCCCCCCCCCCAGGGGCTGTGGATTTGTTTGAGTTCTGTTGCTACTCATGATGCTGGTCAATCACCTTTCAGAATTTGAATTATCCTTTGACTATCTGTAAGAAGTCAAACTGGATAAACTGGCTTTTTCTTTCCTCAGTTAGAAGGGAGGGCCCATGCGATTCTACATTTGAAGAGCTTTTAGTTTCTCCAAAGAAAGCACTTAACTAACTAATGAATCATAAGAGTCCTAATGCTTTTAACTGTCAATATTTAAATTTTGCTTGGTAGTGGCAGAAAAATATAGGCAGTGGATATTTCCTTGGTTTTCATGTTGGGAAAGGTAAGCTGAGATTTTTTGGAAATGAATGACTTTCTAACTTGAGAAGTATTAGATAATAAAGAACATGAACATGCCTTCAATTTCATTTAGGAAAAAAACTCAAGAATTGACAAAGTCTTTAAAAAGCCTTCTGTTTATGCTAGGTACTTCAATAACATCAGGACCTAAGTCTGGAAACACTATTAGGAAGTCTGGAAACACCATTTTCCTTTTAATAAAGGAAATGTACACATGTGCATCATGGAATGATTGAAATTTGATTTTAAGGGGGTAAGGGGCCATGGAGCTTCTCCTAGGTACCCTTCCTGATTTGTTTTACAGGAGAAGATGGATGTTGACAATAGAGGAACCGACTTGGTTTTACATGGCTATGTCGGTAACGTGAGCCATAGTTAGCCACATCCTGACCCACAGTAGAACCAGTGGTTTAGTTGTAATTGACCTGAGAATGATTTTCTTTCTGATTCATCTAAAGAGGCCACTTTGAGAATTCTTGTAGGAGCCTACTTTATCTTGGAAATATGACAATAAAATTGTAAAGATAAACAATCCACTGTCTTAGTGCATAATCATTTAACTGGGAGACTATTCAATGAAAATGTATTGCCTAATATATTCACTGTACACTGTTTTTGACTCCCTAGTAATACCATAGTATTTCTTATTGTATATGAATTTTAAAAATAGTTGTTCTCAACATTACCCTAAATACTTTAAAATAAAAGCACTTCTCACAATAATAACTAATAACACAAGATTTATTAGTTAATATCTCCCTGTCAACAGCATATAGGGCAATTCTATAAAAAAACTTTGAAAATGATTTTTAGAAATAGTCCAGACTCATAGTTCATATCAAATAAACTTATATTCTAAATAATAATTCTAACAAGCTACCTTGATAGGAAATGCAAGAATATACTGCATTACAAAGTAAAATGTTGCTTAAAGAAACAGGTTTTATATTTCATATCTCTCGGGAGTCCGTTAAGCCAGTTGGACTATTCAGAGAAATTACTTATATATGATTAAAAATAATTGCATTAGTATATTCCAAAGCTGCATTTTCATTTCTTTTGTCATTTTACCCTTTGGAGAGTACAGCTAGAGATACCTATTAGAGATGGATTCTAGGAAAATAAATGTAAGCAGAAACTCAGGCTGAATTTATTTTTCCTCTCTGCAAGAACTGTTTAAAACCTGACAACAAAACTTTTCTTTCTATAAAGTATTATGGTAGAAAATCTAAGATCATCCTAAATACAAAAGGCTAGATTTTGGAGGGAAGAACATGTCTTAAGAAGGGTAAATGAAATAATTAGCTAGAGGGGACGAAGTTTCCTTATTTCATCCCGAAACTTGATAGCATTTCTGAAACAGAGCGTGAAACTTTGGGATGAATTAAAGATAGCTTGGATCACCTTCTTTGAAAACTCTTTGGCATCCAACTTACTTTCCCTGTGTGGAGTCAGTAAGGTACTTCAAAGATTTTGCAAAACTTTGATGGTTGATTAAAATGCAATTACCAACCTTTAGGTGAGAAAATATTTGTTTTGTCAGTTTTGGAGACCTGTCTGTGTATGTTGTAGGTAGGATAAAATATGTTTTCAAATCTAAATTTTTAAGTAGGCTTTTTCGTTATCTTATGTTTGCTAACTGAAATCTACTCTTTCAAGCTTCTTTGCTTTGTGTATTGTGGTGAGACTGAGGGTGAGTAAATAACAGATTTTGGCAGAGCTCAAGCTACTCATTTTTATTTCAAATAAGACCTGATGGAAGGTCTCTCTTCTGTACAAATAGAATGAATAAACTCTCCTAAAGAAGGATAGGATAGATGTCATGGTCTCTGGGTCTAAAGCTATATTTCTTAAATATGGTCTGGATATGTATATCTCTAGATTGTCTGTCTGACTGTCTGTCTATCTGTCAATCATATCTATCTTTCTACCTATTGCTACAGATTTACAAATCTCCCTCTCTCCCTCCCTGTCTCTCTCTGTGTCTATATAATTTAGCTTAAGGCAGACAATAAGTGGGTGGGTGGATGAATTTTTTGGTGCTATGTATGTAGGCTATAGTAAATTAATAAACTATTCAATCTTATTGCTATGTTTTCAGATTTGAATCATTTAGTATTATAGGACTTCCATAAGAAACATTAAGATATAGGAGAAAAATGACACAGGAGCTCTGAATTCCTGCTTTTGTGAAACAGTATATAATATTGTCGGGAGAATGACAAAAGATGGAATCCCCTAGATCTAAAGAAGCTGACAGTTAAACCCGGTAAAGAAGTTAAGATAGTTGGGGTAAAAGATAAAATATTTTGTGATGCATGTGTGCCCAGAAATTTACAAAATAATTATTTCCTAATTTGATTTGACACGGGTAAGTGCAAATATTTAGGGTAAGAAAGAAAAGTTGTGCAAATATAGTGGTTTGATGGTAGTAAATGTTGGCAAGGCAGAGCCATATACAGATGATAGATTTTCAAGGATGTTTTATGGGTTTAATATATAGACGATGAAAAATAGATCCTGTTCTTTAGGGAAGGATCTAGGGACTTGTGCAGTTGTATTGCTGGTATGAGACTTACAGCTTCTTTTCCACATTTTATAACTATGAAGTAGTGGGCTGGGTCATTGAGCAAATGTGTGTTCTTTGGTTTGCATGAATGGTATGTACTTTGAATTCTCAAAATAGAACTCCGGTTTATTTTCTCAGAAGTCCCAGTGAGAAAAGCTGTATTTCTTAAATATGGTCAGAAAACATTTGGGGAAGAGTGTTTACTGTAGGAGCCTGTGATTGTCTGCAGGCACCAACATAAATATATTTCCATTCCTGAGCCCAGGGGGATAATCTGATTACTAAACCTGGGCAACATGCAAGTAGGTTTATTTCTTAAGGCTTGTTTTAGTGTTGTAAAAGCAACTGGTGAAAGTGGAAAAAAAGCTAAACAGTATGATAGAGTACAGAATTAATAGTAAGCCCCAGATCCCCAGCACCCCAGAGGCAACCGCTGTTAACAGTTGCTAGTGGTCTTTCACACAGTGGATGTTTTATTTTTATAGTGAGAATGGCTTTTCTTTTACCTCTAGAAGGTGTAAAGATAACTATAGTCTCCCAGAAATGCAGTAGGCAAATGATATTTAATTTCTCTTTCCAAGGCAATTTTGAAACATGAATTTTGAGGAGTGGGGTTAAGCACTCTGATCTGAGACATACCAATCCAAGACAGGCATTTGGATTTTTGTGAAGACATCCTCACTGGTATTGACATTTAGAAGAACTGGAACTCACAGCTTTTCTCCTTCCACTAAGACATGGAAGTTTAATGGTTTAGCTCTAATTAGGCATTTACGTTATTCTGAGAGATGCAAGGGAAAATATTCAAACATTTTAGACTATCAGAAAACTTCCCCCACTCACAAGGTTGTCTTCTCAATGTATGTGTGCTGAAATGACAAGCTGCACTTAAAACAGTAGGAAAGTTGGCAGTGTCTGTCTTAGAATAAGCTTTCACATGCAGCTTCAAACACCTTTGTGGTTTGGATTGTATTTTGACAGTTGCTAGGTAGCTTGAATCAGAGAGTACAGCTGTGCAATTTAAGATGATTTTTTTCCTGTTGCAGCCTCTTAAGAGAGCTAAGTGAAATAAAACTGTAGTCAGACTTTTAAAGTGTTAAAGTTGACCAAACTGTTTAGAACCCATACAATAGAAGAAAATGGTTGAATACAGGCTGAAACAGATATAAACTAAGGTATACCAGTGGATTTAAGTCAGATGAAACTAGGGGTAGGCTCAGTATAAACAGATGAACTTGTTTCTGAACTGTTTTGTTGAAAGGAAAACATTAGTTTGGGAGCATGCAGACCTTTTGGCACAGGTGAATGCTTGGCACTTATTAACCACTGAATTCCAGCATGAACATGCTGTTTATGATAGTCAGAGAGAGAGACTAGGTTATCTGAAAGGAAAGAGCAAGAGCAGGTGTAGAAATTCACCTTACCTGGTGAAGTGGGAAGGCTCAGGACTTGAAACTTGGAAATGGGTTCTTGTAAAAAAAGAAATAAAAGTAGTTTATTAAATTTTTCCTATTCTGAGAGTTTTTCTTGTAGATCTTCCTGGGGACAAAGGCTAGGCTGAAGTATGTTTAGTGTACGTGTGAACAATCATTTGTTTTTGACTGTAATGGACTGTTACTGGAGAGCAGTGCTAACAAAGGAAACAGAGAAGGAAAATCAGCTAAAAAACTTTGTGGAGCGTTGTCTAAGGTAGGTCTTGGAGAAGGGCTCATTGTAAAGATTGACTAGAACAAAGAGCTATGGAAATAGACAAAGTCACGATTTTTCTGGGCAAGTGGGGAAGTCAAACCAGCTGCACTGTGTTTTGGTGCTGCCTGGTTTGGGCCTGATCCCTGTGACAGTGACTGGAAAGGCAGACCTTTACCTGCAGAAATATATCACGGAAAATGCAAGACAAGTGCTTCCTGCCCTGGGGATAGAGCAAGAAATCAAGAGAAGGAAAATTCCTTTCTTGAACTAGAGGTAATGGTCCCTGCAGCCAACCTGTGTACTTGCAGATCTCTGAGTCTTTGTGTTCTGATACATCACAAGGTATTTCTTATGCTCTAGGTGCTTGACTGAGTTGATGCTGAAGATCTGTGTTAAGTAGGCGGGGCTTTGTTCCCAAGGCCACAGTCCACAGAGTATACAGATGTATCTCCCTGCCTCCTTTAATCCCTGGATGATAGTAGCAGGCAAGAGAATAGCAGATGCAACGAACAGGAGGTTTGCAGTGCCATTCGCATTCTGCCATAAATGTAACTTAAAAACCACAAAAATAATAATATATAAAAAAAAGAAAGTAGACTTTTAAATGGGGGGCCATATTTCTTAAACATTGCTTTGAATTTTAAGGGAACACTTACCCATCTATATGATAAGATTAATTATGAGCTGTCCAGTTGATACAGAGTAATGGAAATTTAAAACAGTATCACTGTTGCCTTTTTTTTAATTAAAAAATTAATACAGGCTCAAAGCAAATTTGGAGAAACATAAAAAGTAGATGAGTGGTGTTTTAAAGCAAAATAATCTCTTAGAATATACGATGGTGGGATGGGATGGAACGAGGGGAAGAAACTCCACAGATCTTGAGGCATTCACAAGGGTTTGAAGAATGATAAAAGAGATTAGACACATCTCATTTAAGATGTGTGGAACTGACCTTAAATCAGTTTGATCAAATGTAGAAATATCCACCAAAGAATGATCTCTCTGGGGAGATCATTAAAATGAGAATCGGTTATTTTTTGAGAGACTGGTTCCGGTTCACTCACGTGCTCCTGAAATGGTGTTGACTGTTGAAGTATGTATCTGAAATTGCCTTCTCGCCCAACTTTTTATTTCTTTCCTTAAACACAAATTGTGTCTACATGCAAAGGGGAAAAGCACGCACACACAACTGGTTATCAGAAAGCCTGGTCCACTTGCCAGGTAGTAGCATGCCCTTGGGCAAATAATTTAACCTTTCTGAGGTTTAGTGGTTCCTTCATTACGGGCATGACAGGATAGAATCAGATTTTCTCCAAGGTTCTGTTCAGCTCTAACCCTTTTGTTCTAAGGCAATTATCTCATCCTCTCTTTCTCTGTCTCTTACCATTTCCTCTTGTTGTAAAGGTAATTAAAGTCTTCCCAGTTCTGATAGTGAGCTAAATACTTTTCAGAGCATATAAACTCAAGAAATGCAGGAGTGATATGAGGAAGTGTAAACCCTGCCTGGGATCCAGAAAATGTGATTGCCAAATTGTCTTAATAACTAGAAGTGTGTGTTTGTGTGAGACAGAGAACACATGTAGGAGATGGGAACAAATGAGCAAGCTTACAATTTTTGGTAATATTTAGAATGAGAAAGAATTGTGCAGTACTTGTTGAGAATATAGTTTCATAAAGGGAATAAACCTGAGGGTCACATACACTTCAGGAGTTACTTTATTGCTTATACTTTATCTCCCTGCCAGTCTTGAAGAAGACAGGTCATACTGTCTATACAGTAGCTATACACACCTACTCAAGATCTTCATCTTCTGTTTCATGTGAAGGTAATTTTTGTTGTATGGAGATAGAATTTGTGGAAACTTCAGACTTTGGGAGAAGTTCTCTGTGTAGAAATACATAGAACAAACAAAACAAAACAAAACAAAACAAAAAGACTCAGTACAGATGTTTTTGGTAATGAAGTAGCTTATGAATATCAAGCAACAATCAGCCTAGATAGAACCTGAAGGTTTTTTCTACTGCACAGTGATGGAAGCATTGATTAACTAGTTGCAAAGGAAAGCAGTGCTATGCTTGGCTGCTGGGGTCTTTATTTGAAGAAGCTTGTGAGGTAATTGGTGTTTATAAGAAGGTGTGGTGCTTAAACCATTATGTTTAGTGTCATTGTTCTGGAAAATGTTTTCCATGGTTCACATAATAGAAGAAAGACTTTTCTAATGATATGGAAAATTTGGATACAAGTGAGAGGAGAGAGAAGAGACAAAAATTGGGGGAAGTGGGGAAAAGGAGCCGAGACAGTGGGGGAGAAAAAACACAGCTCCAGGGGGAGTGACTTTGCTTCTCACATCCTTACCTGCAAGTTCTAGGGCAGAAAGAAGCCTGGCAAAGGGACCAGAAGACTGTAGGGTACAGCTTTGGACAAAGTTCAAGGGACCTTTAAACCCACACAAGGTGAAAAAGAAGGAGAACTGGCTCCATTCACCTGACTCCCTCTCCCCCGAGCTCTGATGATTGCCTATCAAGATGGAGTTTCTGCACTAGTGGGAGTCAACATGAAAAATCTTTTGTGGTCTGGCATTTGGATTTGCCATTAGGAGTGAAAGGTGAATGTAGAACAATTTGCAAATGACATTCCTCTCATGCATAAATAAGGGCGGCTGGCATTTGATTTTACTGTGTATTTTGAAAGCTGCAGCAAATGCAGTGAATGAATTCAATGACAGGCTTTGGCCATGTTTTTGATGTACTGGGTGCTGATAGTTGGAGGTAGGAGGGCCATTACAGCAGGCGGAATGAGAGCAAAAATGTCATTCAAGGCAAT
Source organism: Catagonus wagneri (assembly GCA_004024745.2). NCBI lineage: Eukaryota > Metazoa > Chordata > Mammalia > Artiodactyla > Tayassuidae > Catagonus > Catagonus wagneri. The sequence goes on from PVHT020000144.1 coordinate 96,396, forward strand.
GTGCTTCTCAGTTCCTGGCAACCTCTGCTGCACAGCTGCAATGTGGCAGGGTTGGAGAGGGAGCAGGGAGGATGACAGGGGGATGGTACCACTGTGAGCAGCAGGCGCCTGCCCTGCCGGCCAAACTCTGACACATCAGCTGGAGAGTACCAGTCCTGGCTCTGGATTGTCATCTGATTACATATTACTTCACACCTTTGTAACTGTTTTCTGTTTACTGTAATTTTTGAATAAATCTTTATGCATGCAGTGTTTAAAAGATAGGCAGCAATTAATATGCTCATTCATCTGCATTTATGATAGAATAAAAAGGAGACAAAAGTCTAACTATCCTTTTAAATAGCTCTGCTTTCCGGATTAATGCATCATGTTGCATCTTTTCATTTAAAATTTTTATCTTTGCATTGGTTGGTTTTTCTTCAATATTCAAATACATACAGAGATGTTGATAGATGCCAGTCACTGATAATTAATATTATGATTCTAAGATGGTAGTTACAGAAAAAATTCTTTAAAACTCTTCTATTTTAGCCCTTAGGATGAAACTAATTTTTCTTTCTAGAAAACAGAACTGGGCTTGAACCTCGGTTCAGCCACTATGACAATATTAATTTTTTTTATTGTGGTAAAATATACATAACAAAATTTGCCATTTTAAGTGTACAGTTCTGTGACATAATGTACATTTATTTTGTGGTGTAACCATTAGCTCTATCTCCTGAAAATTTTCACCTTCCCTAATTGGACCTCTATACCTATTAAACAATAGCTCCCCATCCCTCCCTCCCCGAAGCTCCTGGATGTATGAATTTAACTACTCTATACCTCATATAAGTGGAATCATACACAGTATTTGTCCTTCTGTGACTGGCTTTTTTCACTTGGTATGATGTCTTCAGAGTTCATCCATGTTCTAGTATATATCAGAATTTCCTTAAGGTTGAATAATATTCTGTTATATATATATATACCATTTTATTTATCCATTCGTCCGTTGATGGACACTAGGGTTGTTTTCACTTTTGGCTATTGTGAATTATTGCTGTTGTGAACATGAGTGTGCATATATCTGTTCATGTCTCTACTTTCAATTCTTTTGGGTATATATACACAGAAGAGAAATTGCTGGATCTGATTTGAGGAACTGCCTGTCTTAATAAGTTCAGGTTGCTATAATAGAACATCACATGCTAGGTAGCTTATAAACAACAGAAATTTATTTCTCACTGTCCTGGAGACTGGAAGTTTGAGATAAGCATACCAGCATGGCTGGGTTCTGGCAAGGATCCCTCTTTTTAGTGCAGATTGCCGTCCTTTCACTGTGTCCTCACATGGCAGGAGGGAACAGAACTCTCTGAGTTCTCTTATGTAAGGGTGCTATTCTTATTCATGAGAGCTCCACCCTCATGACATAATCATCTCCCCAAAGTCCTGCCTCCTAATACCATCACATTGGGAAGGGTTAGGATTCCAACATACAAATTTGGGGGAGAGGACACAAACATTCAGCCTATACTATTTCCTGGAACAGATTTTAACCTTTCTGAGTCTCACTTTCTCAGTTGTGAAATAGGAATAATAATTCCTACTCTGAAGTGGGTTGTAAGCATTAGGGATAATGTAGGTGAAGCTCCAGCATTGTTTCTTGCTCCAGGAGACTATAGCAACACAACATGTAGTTTTTGCCCAAACCGTGCGTTTTCTCACCTGTCTTTGCTCTTGCTGCCCCTCTATGTTACTCTCTCTTGCTGGGCCCCCTCCTACTTACCTATAAGACTTGACCAGGGGCTGCTTTCTCCAGGAAGTTGTCTCTTTTTCTTCCCAAGCTATGTTACACGCCCTGTTTTATGTTTTTAAGGCACCTCTGTTACTGTACCTACATTAGCGTATGAGAATTGTCTCTTCACTCTGTCTTGGGCGTGTAGGTTCATTCAGTACACACATTCTGAAATATTGACTGTGTGCTTGGTGCTGGGGATTCAGTGGTGACAGCACACATAGAATCTCTCTGCTAGAAGCTCCATCTGGATCAGTTTCTCAGGGTGTAGTCTATATGACCACCTTATCAGGATCACTTGGGAGCACTGGTGTCTCAAACTGGGCTCAGGTATTTGAACTGTTAACATTCTCCTTGGGTGGCTCTTGTGCACACTGGTCTGTGAGTTAGAAGATTCCATGAGGGTGGACCTTGTGTCAGTCAGTACCTCAACCTTAGACATGTGCCTAATTCCTGGCAAAAGTAGGTATGCAGGACATATTGTTGCAGGAGTAGGGTACTCTGAACTGAAATGAGGTTGGAAGGACTAGCACTGGTATGGAGTGGAGATTTAATTTTTTTCCCAACAAGGGAAGTACGAGGTCAATGCAGAGATTCTAAATATTTACTGATTTTTTTTGCTGAGTGGGGCTTCTCTGCCTCAGCCTCACAGCTCTAGGAGATTTGCTGAAGGAGAAAGATGAGCCATTTTTACCTTAAATTACTTCAGATTCTTGCCAGTCTTTTAAATGCTAATGCTTCTTTAGTTCACAGGGAAAAGTCTTTTTGAATCAATGCTTGAAAAGGTGTATCACGCAAGAATTTGAAATTCAGTTCTCTGGACTACATAATTTATGTTAACGTTTATATATGCATAAATAGTTTATATGTACATAAAACTTGTTTATTAGGATGACACTTGTATACTAGGATTTAAGACTATACTTTTTTTTTTGCTGAAGTGATGTTTATTTTGAGTATAAGTGTGAAGGAGAAAAAGTGGGTAGATATGAATTATTTAAGGGTCTGATAATTACTAGCAGCTAGGATCTACTTGAGTTGTCTGTGGAGTGGCTCAATTGGATGGCTTGTCACTTTTTTTGATACTAATAAAATGCTTTCCTCCCTCTTTGACTCTTTGGTTTAGAGCGTAAATTAAATACAGTTCTGAAAATTACTTGCATTTAAGATAAAGACAGAGTTTTTGCAGCTAGTCCTATGGTCATTGTGAATATCCTTTTGGAAAACTGAATTTGTCAGGCCCTAGGATAAATACCCTTGCAGTTGGCGAGGCCTTCTTTCAGCTAATATCCTGGAAGCAAATAACTTAATAAAACTCATAACTATTCTGGTCAGTAAACTCATTTACTTTAAGGAAAATGCAGAAGGAATTTTGATAAACTGAGCATTAGACTAAGAGAATAAGATCTTTCCTTGCATCAGTGCTTAGTACCTGGCATTAGTTTCTTTTCATCTGAAATACCCTTTCTTCTCTAAATCCATATCTCTTCATTTTATCTCTGCCCTTTTCCCCCAACACTCTGTTGTTCTTTTTTCAGAGCTTGGACCACTTAATTTCCACCTGTGGGTTCTGCCCTATTTGGGTTTTGGTAACAATCCTGTTCAATAATAGCCCATTTTCTTGTTCCTTGTGACCAAACATCTCCATTTTTTCCTTTCTTCCACCTTATCTGGTATCCCAATTATTCTGGGCTTCAGCTCCGACTTGGCTTCTACAGTCTTCTCTGGAATAGCCTGGTTGGACGGATTTTAATTTACACGTCTTCCTAATTCCAAGAGGGCATATTTACTCAGACCTTTAACTCTACTGGTTGTCTGAATAGGTTCATCCACTTGATGTCCTTCACCTGTCTGAAAACACCTCCCTGTTTGGGTGAGCATCTCTTTCATCTTTATGTCCTAGCCTTCCTTAATATGGCCCATCCTGCTTCAGCTGAGTCCTGATTTAGAGAACCAAGGCCCAATTCAGTGGCTAAATTATCAATATCTGTGCTTTTGATCACTAAACGTTAACTGTTCTGGTTAACTTCTGTGTCTCAACCAGTTGCTCAAAAGTGCCATAGAAGCACAATAAAATATGTCGTTTCAGAATGTTAGTCAGGAAGGGTATCTGTTTAGGCTGACTCTTTTTGACCTAAAACAGAATTCATCAATTTTCTCCCATTGCATAAGCCTTACTTTCCAAGGTGATTCTAAACTGACCTTTAAAAGTACAACGGGCAATTTTGATTGCTTGATTAGTTGTGCTTTTCATTGTTTTGATCCTAGAGAAAACACACATGCACAATACTTTGTGAATGAAATCAGGAGTTCATGGACCACTTATAGGTCCATAGTCCCAGCTTCATAGGCTATAGTAACACTATCATGGAATTTTTTACCTTCTTCTTGTGGTCATTATGTAAACTATATAAAGACAACCTATAAATTAGATAGAAGTGGATTTTTCTGATTAAGTCTCCCTTGGGTAGAAAAAAAATAAGATAGAAGTTGAAGCATCATAGCTTCTTGGATTTATGTTATTTGGCTTTCTGTTACTACAGTAATAGTTTTATAAATGTTACTTTTAAAAGACAAAAAAAGGTTACATATGCATGGAATGAGTGTGAAAAAATAAGAAAAGTATTTTGAAACAGAATTTTTTTTTTGTCTTTTTGCCTTTATGTAGAGCCGCACCTGCGGCATATGGAGGTTCCCAGGCTAGGGGTCTAACAGGAGCAGTAGCTGCCGGCCTTCGCCACAGCCACAGCAACGCCAGATCCGAGCCGCGTCTGCAACCTACACCACAGCTCACGGCAACGCCGGATCCTTAACCCACTGAGCGAGGCCAGGGATCGAACCCGCAACCTCATGGTTCTTAGTCGGATTCGTTAACCACTGAGCCACAAAGGGAACTCCCTTGAAACAGAATTATTTTTAAAACATTTTTTATTTATTGTATGTATGCATACAGTTGTAAATGATATAAAAATGAATATGGGCTAGCAACCAAAGACCGTATTTTATTTGAATAATCTGGAATTTTATTAAAATTCAAATCTAGGGTATTTTAATTGGAAGTTTAAGAATTACAGCCAGCCTAGTGGTTTATATAATGTATAGGATATGAAAAATTACTTTGAAGGACATTTTGCTGATTTGTTGCTAAGTTTCTATAACCAACATATAAAGATGACGTGAACCCTTATTTTGACACTTTATAATATTTGTGATCTAGCATTTATTATCTACATTATTCTGTTGTTTAAACTACTTGCTGCAATAAATTTTTATGGGGCTGTTTGAAGTTTTTTTGAAGTGGTCTAACTTTGAGAAGATTGTGTACAGTATTTAGAATTCTCATACTTTAAAAATGTTTATTGAAAATTGAACACTTTTAAAAAGATCACTTTGATAAAGATGAGAAAGTCAGTACATTTATAGAGTTTTATAGCGGAAGGGACCAAAAAGGTCACCTAGGCCAGCTGTCTCTGATGGAGACCCAGTGCTAACTTGTGGCTAGTTGAGGTCTCTTGATTCCTTCCTGCATTCTTTCTGCTGCGCCTGGCTGCCTGGCATGCTTTTAAATCACCACCAGTAGAACCTCCGCAGGGAGCTTTAGCTATTTTCCCCAGCAACTTAATTTTTCTCCCAAGGTTAAGCCTACACAGAAAGTTTGTTCTCTGATAGAAATAGGTACATTGAATAAACTACTGCAGTACCCCTGATCAGGACTTATGACCTTGAAATGGAGAGCTGCAAAACAAATGATCAGCTGATTGGATCACCTTAGTGAGGTGAAAAGCTAGACATTCCTTACACAGTAAGAGCCTGTGTAAATGTTAAGTGAGAAGAAAACTGGTTTCCATGTTGTAATAATGATTCATCTGGTCTTTAGTGGAGGTCATTTGAAACGAAAGGGAGTAATAATGAATATAGGTGGCTATAGAAGCATTAGAAATTATTAAAATATGACTTTATTTTGGACTTATTCTGCACAGGCAAATTTAGCTATGTGCTTGTAGGAACTTAAAAACAGACCAGGCACAAGGAGACCAGGCTAGAGAATGAACAGCAAAGTGCAATAGCAAAACTGTAGAACAGATAGAAGAGCAGGATAGCTGTACTCAGTGTTTTTGGCATTATATAACCTTGTCTGTACGGAAGTTGGCATGGTAAAAGGAATCCTGAAAGAAAGGAAGCTAAAAAGGTCCCTGATTTAGGGCATTCAGTCTTCAGTTTCTTCATTTAATCAGAGAAATGTACATGAAGACAGGTCCTCTTGCCCCTGCTTCATAGGGTTGTTGAGCATACCTCATGACCCGAGAAATGCTTAGATGGGCCCTTTCAGAGAACTTTCATTTTCATGGGGAGATATTTGGAGATACTGATGTATAGGTGTTTTCAATTGATATAAAACTTTGTGTGGGGTAGATCGCAAGGTAAAAATGAAAACATAAGGATAGTACCAAGAGCACATGTTTTGGAAACATGGCTCTTTAGCTCACCATCCATGTGCCCTAAGACAAGTGACAGCCACTCAGAGTGGTAGCTACTCTTTGTAAAATGTAGGAGTAACGTTAACTGTTGAGGTAAATTTCCTATGAAGCAAGTGAAGCTTAGTTAATGAAGCCCCCTGGGAAGGGCCCTAGCCATTTGTTCCTATGCCATATGTTTTTATGACGTTTCTTTCCAATCTATTTCTCCTCTGTCACTTCTCCTTGTGTGAGGTGGCACTGTGAAGTGTCCATGGATATTTGTTTAGTGCTATATATTTATACTTTTTGTATTTGTAATGTTGTATTATTATTTTATTTTTGTATTATGTATACTATTTTCTCCTAAGGAGAACTCCCTAAATTGTATAAACTTAGTGCCTTGCAAAACCTTGGTCTACTCTGGTTCACTGTATGTAATTCTTTTTTTTTAATTATTTTTATTTTTGGCTGTACCCGTGGCATATGGAAATCCCCAGGCCAGGGATCGAATCTGAGCTGTAGCTGTAACCCCATCATAGCTGCAGCAATGCTGGATCCTTAACCCACTGTGCCACAGCAGAAACTCCTATATAATTCTTACTAAGATGAAGTAAAATAACCATGTAAAGCACTGTATCAGTTATTTATTGCTAAAAACAACTCATTCCCCAAAGTTAGTGACTTAGAACCAGAACTATTCTTTTTTTTTTTTTTTGCTTTCTAAGGTTACACCTGCGGCATATGGAGGTTCCTAGGCTAGGGGTTGAATCAGAGCAACATCAGATCCGAGCCATGGCTGTGACCTACACCACAGCTCATGGCAATGCCAGATCCTTAACCCACTGAGTGAGGCCAGGGATCGAACATGCAACCTCATGGTTCCTGGTTGGATTCGTTACACTGTGCCACTATTTGCTCACAGAACTATTCTGTTTGCTCACAGTTCTGTCAGTCAGCACTTTGGCCTGGGTTCAGTATTGTGGTTCTGCTGGTCTTTCCTGGGCTCACTCCAACAGTAGTAATCAGTTGGTGGCTTGGCAGGGACCAGATGGTCTAAGATGGCTTCACTCAAATGTGTGGCAGTTGTCAAGCTGTCAATTGAATTACATTGTTCTTCCTCCAGGGCCTTTCCAGTGGGCTAGCTCAGAGCTGATCACATTGCACAGCATTCTGATAGGTAAAGAGTGAAAGCTGTAAGGCCTACAACTCTATAGTGCTGCTTGTGCTGCATTCTACTTGTGAAATCACGTTGCAAGTTTGACCTAGGTTTAAGAAATGCAGGAACTGGCATTCCCTTCGTGGCTCAGTGGTTAACAAATCCCACTAAGAACCATGAGGTTGCTGGTTCGATCCCTGGCCTTGCTCAGTGGGTTAAGGATCCAGCGTTGCTGTGAGCTGTCGTTTAGGTTGCAGACGCGGCTCGGATCTGGCGTTGCTGTGGCTGTGGCGAAGGCCGGCGGCTACAACTCCGATTAGACCCCTAGCCTGGGAACCTCCATATGCTGCAGGTGCGGCTCTACATAAAGGCAAAAAGACAAAAAAAAAAAAAAAGAAATGCAGGAATAGACTCCACTCTTGATAGAATGAACTGCAAAGAATTTGTGGCTATTTTTAATCTATCACAAACTCTGCCTGAATTAGAAGATGCTGATATATGTTAGCTTTTTTCTCTTTTTCCTCTTCCAACATTATTTCTTATTTCTGAAGTTAAATAAACATGGATTGAAGAGAGGTTTCTACATAAAAAAAGAAAATTCAGAAAAATCCATAGACTTCCACCGATGTGTCAGATACTCGATTTTGTAAATTCTTTTTTTCTGCAGTTTAATTGGAATATGACTGACATATAGCACTGTATAAGTTTAGGGAGTACAGCATTATGATTTAACTTACACATATGGTGAAATGGTTAACACGTCAAGTTTATATAACATCAATCATCTCATATAGGCTATCTATCTATCTATCTATATATGTTTTTCTATGTCTTTTTTTCTCGGTGATGAGGACTCTTAGGATTTGATTTCTTAACTTTCATAAATATCACACAGCACTATTAATTATAGTCATCATGTTGTATACTGTATCCTTAGTACTTATTTATTGTATAACTGAAAGTTTGTGCTTTTTTGACCACCTTCATCCAGTTTCCCTTCCTATAAATCCTTAATGTCATTTAAATTGGATTGAATTTTTAATCCATTCATAACTTTTTAAAAAATAAAATGCTTAGAATTTTTATGGTATTTTAATAAAATTTTATATGCAAGGCATTCAATCTCTTACCTTTATTTAATGTCAGATAAAGAATTTGCTCAACACAATTTGGTTTTGTAATAACAGTGAATTAATTTAAAATATAGAAAGTCATATTTAGTAGTTTACTATTAAAGGCTGTGACCCTCTTCTTTATTAGTTTAGTGGAACTGTGTACATGGCATTAGGATAATCCAATAAAGCAAACTTCTAGAATTTTCCCCTTTAAGTGATAGTTAATTGCCTGCTTACTGAGCAATTAAATCAATCAGTCTAATGATAGATGAGTTGCATGCTGTGTTTAATAATTTAGATAGCACATAAAACTTTTAAAAGTTTGTTAAATGGTTATCAGAGTCAGCGAGGTCCTCCTGGTGATACTATAATCATAATAATCAACATCACAACCTAAAACAATCATTTGGAGAATTAGTTTGAAACACTTGTTCTTTATATAGTTGATGATAATAAATGTTTCTCTTATGAATACTAATTTGACTTTATGACTATTGAAGAGATAGTAATGAGTGAAAAGAGTTATGGAAAATAGAAGGAAAAGGAAGTACAAGCTGTTAGTTGTCTTTAGTTTCTTTAGTTGCAAAGGACAGAAAATGAAAAATGGGAAATTTTTAGCTCATATAAAGGGAGAGCCATGGGTAAGATATTAAGGTACAGCTGGATGCAGGGGCCAGGAAATCAGGACCCAGGTTTTCTCCCTCCATGAATTGTGTCTCCTTCATTTGTGTTGGCATCAGTCTCAGGTTTGCTATGGGAAGAACTTGGCTGTAGTAGCTTTAATCCTTATATCTTCTTAGGCTTAAGTACAGTGGAAACAAGTGGTTGGTTAGGAAAAGCGCTTGAGATTAGCTCTGATTATGTATGCAGAGTTTGGTGTGAGTCATGTGTCTGTCCATTCTCAGATGGTATGAGCAGGAGGATGAAATATGTTAACTGTCTCAAGCCTCTCTTATGCTTTACATGTTCTTCTGGAGCTAGATTGAGTGCCCTCATCCCAATTCCTCTGAAGGAAGCTGGGAAAGAGTGGACTCCAAACAACAGTTGGGAGCTGTTGTTGAATTAGGTGAAGCTATGATGGCAAGTGAAAGACAGCTAAGGTCTATTATAAATATAATGTGCATATTCCTGGCGTATAGTAGAAGTTCAATAATATATCTTGAATTAGAGATGGTTATAAGCAAAGGATATTTTAGATACTAATTTTTTGTAGTTATATTGCTCTCAGACCTCTGCTAAGTAGGTACAGATAAGAATTGCATGTCCTAGTCATTATTTCAAAGCATTTTTTAATGATTATATTCCTTATACCTAGTTATTTAGTGATAATAATCCCATTTTACAGATGGAAGACACTGTATATGACGAGGCTTGGTCTTATTTATAAAGTGCAATATTGGACAAACTTAGAAGAAAATATATTCTCCATTAGGAAATTTTATAAATTTTGTTAAAAAGCACTCAAAGTAGATAACTGTATTTATTTTATTTGTCCTAATCACTTTTTAAAGATAGTTGGTAACCATTAGTCTGATAACAGACAGATATATGGGATATATTATTGCATGCCTTTGGGAAGCTTGTCATATGATACTATTTGTGGAGTTTTGGGACACAATGTATTACATTAAAAACCAGGATAGGTATTCTAATTTATTTTATCTGCTCAGTAATTTTTTTTAGGGCCACACCCATGGCATATGGAGGTTCCCAGGCTAAGGGTTGAATCAGAGCTACAGCTGCCAGCCTATACCACAGTCACAGCAACATCAGATCTGAGCCATGGCTGTGACCTACACCACAGCTCACGGCAATGCCAGATCCTTAAACCACAGTGTGAGGCCAGGGATTGAACCCTCAACTTCATGGTTCCTAGTTGGATTCGTTTCTGCTGTACTGTAATGGGAACTTCTGCTCATTAAAGTCAAACATGAATTAACTCCTGACAGCTTGGCCTCTTTAAGAAATTTAGGGGTTTTTTGACATGAGTTATCATTGAAATTGCCTTTTATTGTCATAGATTTATGTATAAGTAAGTAGTGATATAATCAGTTGTCCAAACCAGGACATTATTGTGAAGGTGAGAGGAAAATTATAGTGGGAGATCACGTGTAGTCTAGACAAATCAGGGCTTATAGTCAGCATATGTATAAATAATATAACCTTTCTTAATTGTAAATTTATTACTTTATCTGAAGAGGAGAAGCAATAAAAAAACAACTTGTTAAATACAGAACCTTCCCCCCATAAGACTTTAGCAGATTTTTCAGGAGAAACTTTGTAGGTGAGAAGAGAGTGACATGATATATTTTATAAGTGCCAAAAGAAAAGAACTGCTAAGCAAGAGTACTCTATCCAGAAAACTTATCATTCAGAAGTGGAGATTAAGAGTTTTCCAGACAAGCAAAAGCTAAAAGAGTTCACCACAAAACCAGACTTATAAGAAATGTTAAAAGGACTTCTTTAAGTGGAAAAGAAGTGCTAGTTAGTAACAAGAACACAAACAGAATAAATCTCATTGGAGAGGTAAATATACAGTAATGGTAGTGGATTAATCACTTCTAAGTCTAGTGTCAAGGTTGAAAGGTAAAAGTAGTAAAAATAACTATGATTACAATAATTAGTTAAAGGATACACAAGGTAAAAAGACCTAACACGTGGTATCAAAAACAAAACATGGAAGGCAGAGAGCAACAATGTTGAGCTTTATAATGGGATCGAACTTAAGTTGTTACCACTGTAAAATAGACTGTTATAAATATAGGTTGTTATATATAAGCCTCATGGTAACCACAAAGGAAAAACATATGGTAAATATGAAAGAGAGAAAGAGAAAGGAATATAGGTATACCACTAAAGAAAGTCATCAGGAGTTCCTTTTGTGGCTCAGTGGGTTAAAAACCCAACATAGTGTCTGTGAGGATGGGGTTTGATCCCCAGCCTTGCTCAGTGGGTTAAGGATGTGACGTTGGCACATCCGTGGTATAGGTCACAGATGTGGTACAGATCCAGTGTTGCTGTGGTTGTGGTGTAGACCTGCAGCTGCAGCTCCAATTTGACGCCTAGGCTGGGAATTTCTATATGCCACAAGTGTGGGTGTAAAAAGAAAAAAAAAAGTCATCAAACCACAGAAGAATAGAGCAACAGAGGAAAGGAACAGAGAAGAAAAAAACAGCAAGAAAACAATAAACAAAATGGCAATAAGCATATACGTACCAATAATTATCTCAAATGTAACATAGAATGATATGGTACATATATATGATGGAATGTTACTCAGCCATAAAAACTAATGAAATAATGCCATTTGCAGCAACATGGATAGACCTAGAGATGATCATGTAAATGAAGTAAGTCAGAGAAAGACAAACATCATTTGATATCACTTATACGTGGACTCTAAAAAATGATAGAAACATACTTATTTACAAAACAGCAACAGACTCATAGACTTTGAAAACAAATTTATGGTTAACAAAGGGGAAAGGTGGGGGGTGGTGAGGAATGGACTGGGGCTTTGGGATTGGCATATGCACACTGTTGTATATGGAATGGGTGGTTAATGGGACCTGCTGTATAGCACAGGGTACTCTACTCAATATTCTCTGATAACCTACATGGGAAAAGAATCTGAAAAAAAATGGATATATATATATAACTGAATCACTTTATTGTACAGCAGAGCAACATTCTGAATCACAGAATTATCACAACATTCTAAATAAACTATACTTCAATAAAACTTAAAAAATGAAAAAAAGACAGAATGGCTGAATGGATTTTTTTAAAAAAAACCATTTACAATAGTCTCATAACAGTTGCCTACAACAGACTCCTTTTTTTTTTTAAATTAAATTCTCTCTTTTTTTTAGGATCACACACATGGCATATGGAAGTTCCCAGGCTCAGGGTCAAATCCGAGCCACAACTGCTGGCCTATGCCACAGCCACAGCAATGCAAGATCCGAGCTGCTTCTGCAACCTACACCACAGCTTATGGCAACGCTGGATCCTTTAACCTACTGAGTGAGACCAGGGATTGAACCCACATCCTCATAGATCCTAGTCGGGTTTGTTACTGCTGAGCCCCAACAGAAACTCCGCAGACTCACCTTAGATGAAAGGGCACACACTGTCTTAAAGTGAAGGTATGGAAAAAGATAATCTATTTAAATAGAAATGAAAATAAATCTGGAGTAGCTCTTCTTATGTCAGACAAGATATGCTTTAAATAAGAGATAAAGAAAGCATTGCATAATGACAAAGTGGTCAATCCAAAAAGAAGATATAACGTTTGTAAATATTTCTGCACCTGACATATGAGCACCTAAATATATAAAGCATATATTAACAGGCCTAAATAAAGAAGTGTATACCAATACAGTAATAATAGAGGTCTTTAATAGCCCACTTATCTCAATAGATAGATCATCTAGACAGAAAATCAATAAGAAAACTTTGGCCTTAAGTGACAAGTTAGACTAGATGGACTTAAGGGAGATATTTAAAGAATGTTTCATCCGAAAGCAACAGAGTACACATTCTTCTCATGTGATGTTTTCCAAGACAGAGCATATGTTAGGTTGCAAAACAAGTCTTAATGAATTTAAGAGGACTGAAATCATGTGAAGCATCTATTCTGACCACAGGGGTGTGAAACTAGAAATAAGTTATGTGAGGAAAACTGAAAAAAAAATTCACAAACATATAGAGATTAAACAACATGCCCTAAAGGGCTCAAAGAAGAAATCAAAAGAAAAAAAGGTACCTTAGGACAAACAAAAATGGTAATGTAACACACCAAAATCTATGAGATGCAGCAAAAGCAGGCCTATAGAGGGAAGTTCATGGTGATAAATCCTACCTCAAGTAACAAGAAAAGTTTCAAATAACTTTACATCTCAAGGAAATAGAAAAGAATGAACAAATGAACCCAAAGGTAGTAGAAGAAGGAAATAACAAAAATTACGGCAGAAATAAATGAAACAGAAACTTAAAAAACAATAGAAAAGATCACTGAAGCTAAGAACTGGTTCTTTGAAAATATAAGCAAACCTTCAGCTTGACTCACTAAGAAAAAAAGAGAGGACTCAAATAAAATCAGAAATCAAAGAGATGTTACTTTGGAGTATCATGAGACTACTGTGAACAATTAAACACCAAGAAATTGAACAACCTAGAAGAAATGTAGAAATTCCTAGAAACATACAGCTTACCAAGACTGAATCATGATGAAACAGAAAATCTCAGCAGACCTGTTGCTAGTAAGGTGATTGACTCAGTGATCAAAAATTTTCCGAAGTCAGAAGTTCAGCACCAGACAGATTCACTAGTAAATTCTATCCTTAAATGAAGAATTAATACCACTCCTTCTCAAACTATCCCAGAAATTAGAAGAGGAGGTAATTCTTCCAAACTAATTTTACAAGGCTAGCACAACCCTGTTACCAAAACGAGACAAGGATGCCAGTAAAAAAAGAAATTACAAGAAAAAATAAAACTTTAGGCCAATATCTCTGAAAAACATAGATGCAGAAATCTTCAACAAAATATTAGGAAAACTGAATTCAGCAATACATTCAATCATACACCATGATCAAGTAGGGTTTATTCCAAGGGTACAAGAATGGTTTAACATCCACAAATCAGTCAATGTGATACACCACATTAACAAAATGAATCATAAAAACCAATAGATGTGGAAAAAGCATTTGACAAAATTCAACATCCATTTATGATAAAAACGTTCAACATTTATGATAAAAACTTTCAACAAAGCAAGTATAGAGAGAACATAATAAAGGTTATATATGACAGGGCCAGAGTTAAAATTATACTCAGTGGTGAAACATTGAAAGCTTTTCCTCTAACATCAGGAACAAGACAAGGATATCCACTCTTGGCACTAGGAAGTCCTAACCAGAGTAACTGGGCAAGAAAAAAAAAAAGGACATCTACATTGGAAAGGAAGAAGTACAACTGTCATTATTTGAATATCATATGATATAACATATAGAAAACCCTGAAGACTCTATCAGAAAACTGTTTGAATTAATAAACAAATTCAGCAAATTTACAGGATTCAAAATCAATATGTAGACATTTATGATTGTATTTAACAAGAATAAAATGCCTAGGAATATATTTAATAAAGGAATATATTTAATAAAGTGGAAGAGCTATATATTGAAAACTATAAGACATTTTTGGAATAAGTTGAAGAAGACACAAATAAATAGATGTTCTGCGTCCATGGATTGGGAGAATTAATATTGTTACAATGTCTGTAAAACCCAAAGCAATATACAGATTCAGTGAAATCCCTATCAAAATGTCAATGACATTTTTCACAGAAATAGAACAAACAGTCCTAAAATTTGTGTGGAACCATAAAAGATCCCAAATAGACAAAGCAATCTTGAGAAGAAGGATAAAACGTCACACTCCTTGACTTCCATTATATTACAAAGCTATAGTATATAAAAACAAACATATAGATTAATGGAATGGAACAGAGAGCCTCAAAATAAAACCCACACACATGTGGTCAGTTAATTTATGACAAAGGAGCCAAGAATATATAGTGGGGAAAGGACAGTCTCTTGGTGTTGAGAAAATTGGATAGCCACATGAAAAAGAATGAAGCTGGACCACTATTTTATACCATATATAAAAGTTAAAGTAGATTAAAGAAATCATAAAATTCCTAGAAGAAATATAGACAGTAAGCTTCTTGATACAGGTCTTGGAGATGATATTTTGAATATGATACCAAAAGTAAAAGCAATAAAAGAAAAATAAATAAATGGAACTACATCAAGAAGCCATCAGCTGAATGAAAGGGCAGCCTACTGAACGGGAGAAAATATTTGTAAATCACATATCTTATAAAGGATTTATATGCACAATATACAAAGAAGTAATTGAATTATATGCTTAAAATGGGTCAATTTTTTGATATGTAAATTACATCTTAATAAGGTTTAAAAAATAGTGCACTTAAATTATCTGTATGAGAGACAATGTCAGTACCTTTTTTATTCTGCGAAACACTCTGATAAGTGAGCTGTTAGTCCTGTGACTTTTTGACATGGACTGTTTTCCTTTAAGAGATAATAATGTTTTACATACTCGTAGATTGTGATAGTGTTACAAAGTCTTGTGGTTTCTTTCTGCATTTTCTGGCAGATTATTTAGTAATAGGAAGAATTATTTTTTTAAGCTACAGATTTAGTTCTCCCACTGCGTCCCTGGTCATAAATTAGATTAATGTAGGCCACACAAGGTAAACTGTGGGAATAATTCCAAAAGATATCTTGATGGCATAACTGACAGTGGAGGCAGTAGAGGTTGGAAGAACACTGAGATGTCTGCTACAGGTGTCCCACCTTTGCCCTACCAATTTCAATATAGCATGCAGAAGTTATCTTTCCTATATCCTCGTCTCTCATGGTAGCATTTCAGATTTAAGTACAGTGGTAATGGAGGGCCAAAAAATAAAGGCAATGAATCTCATATTAATGCTTCCTTTTTTGTTACTTTATTTCTGTTGTTTATTTTTATTTTTAAAAAAACAGGCTCCCTTTGTTGTGTATAATTTCTGTTCTACTATAATAATTTAATAAATATTTGATATTGTGAGTTCATATGTCAATAGCTTATGTCAATAGTTCAGGCAGAGCAAA
This sequence comes from Catagonus wagneri, assembly GCA_004024745.2. Taxonomy (NCBI): domain Eukaryota; kingdom Metazoa; phylum Chordata; class Mammalia; order Artiodactyla; family Tayassuidae; genus Catagonus; species Catagonus wagneri. The sequence continues at coordinate 112,586 of PVHT020000144.1, forward strand.
TGGGAAGCACAAAGGACCTAGGTGGGAACAAAAATCAGCTCAAAGAGGATAGGGCATAGATAGATGATGAGAGAAAGAAACTTAAGAGATGGAATCAGAGAGACAAGCAGAGGCCAGATCATAGATTTCCAATATATACTCCAGTTCACTTTCATACAATCTCCTCACCAATCTCCAACTCTCATGACTCCATAAAGGTTTTCCCTTTACTTGAATTTTTTTTTTCTCTTTGGTGCTTCCAAATTCTGTCCATTCTTAGAAGCCCAGTGAAGGTTTCATCTTTTCTCACTTTGAGTATTTAATTCCTACTAGTCTTATTCTTCTCTGTGTTCCTTTTGCTCTTATGGCCATATGCATAGTTTTGTGTGCTTCCCCATTCTGCCACCTGCTAGACTGTGATGTCCTTGAGGGTACAGGGACTGGGTCTAATACTTTTTTGTGTCCTTCTTTAAATGTCTGGTATAGTGTTGATAATACACTGGACTGATCATTCGATATTCTAGATGGAAGCATAGGGTCTGAGAATACTTTTTTATTTTGTCTTTTGAGGGCCACACCCTTGGCATATGGAGGTTCCCAGGCTAGGGATCCAATCGGAGCTATAGCCACTGACCTATACCACAGCCACAGCAACACGGGATCCGAGCCGCATCTGCAACTTGCACCACAGCTCATGGCAATGCCAGATCCTCAACCCACTGAGCAAGGCCAGGGATCAAACTCACAACCTCATGCTTACTAGTCGGGTTTGTTAACCACTGAGCCACAAGTGGAACTCCCTGAGAATACTTCTTGAGATTACCTCATTACAAATCTTTAAAAACAATTTTGAAATGATTTCAATTTTCTTAAAGTTACTGAGGCTTGATTTGTAACCCAGGATGTGATCAATCTTAGAGAATGTTCCATGTGCACTTGAGAAGAATGTGTATTCTGTTGCTTTTGGATGGAATGTCCTATAAATATCTATTAAGTCCATCTGATCTAATGCTTCATTCAGGGCCTGTGTTTCCTTATTGATTTTCTG